>CM060939.1:321049907-321649907 GCA_030765085.1 Allium cepa
GATGGTTGCGGCAGAAATCTGGCTCCAAACGACAATCATACTTAAGATCTACCGTTGGATGCGTTAAGCTCGTCATCCCCTTCGATCTTCCAGTAGAAAATTTCTTGAATAAATGCAAGGATTGAGAGCAAATTGAGGGGGAACGGGGGACATTTTTGGCCATGAAACGATATAGAGGCAGCTGAAAATGAAGATAGGGTTTCGGCCCTAAATCTCGTGTATATATAAATGTTTAATTAAATTATTTTAATATTAAAACAATTGTAAAGCGACTTGTTCTAACGATCTCCAAATCACACGTGCCGCCTGGCATTCCTAAGGTTTTACCTACGTTCCGAACACAATGGAACGTGTTTCGGAAGCTAATTTGGTCGTATGCTCGAGTTACGGAAATAAACGATCAATTTTAAATTAAATCGATTAAAGTAATTTCTAAGCGTTTTAAGCTGCTGGGGTCAAACGAAAACTCCGATTGCTACGAAAATTGAAATCTGTTAATAACTAACTATTACGGATCCAACGAAACTGGTTTCGTCTAATTCCGAGACTATTGCTCGGAAGGCTATTTTAACTCATCGATTAAATCGAGCTATTTTCTAAATCGTCGAAATCACTTAAAATTTCACTTTTAAAATTTTATTAATTCTATTATAACTTGTATAAAATTTATATTCCCATTAGAAATCATTCTGATTCAGTTTAAATCAAAATCTGATTATTTGCATTATTATATTAATAAATTCCATTTTTAAATAAATATAAAATTCCAAATTCAATCTATCGACTATTAATTCCTTCCAGTGGTCCAATATACCATTTTTATATTTATTTACACTCAAATTCACCAATTAACCCAATCCTAATATTAAATTATTATTATTCAAATTTCAATTTCATTCCTGAATTTCAAATTTAACTAATTCTATTAACTTAACCAAAATCTTTTTATTTCAAAATTAAATTATAATCCATATATGACATTTAAAATGAATTTAATGTTCAAATTTGGTGACCCAAAATTCCGGGTCGTTACAGAAAGAGTGCTCGTTAGAATTAGTATCATACAGCGATGCTGATTTTGAAGGATCACGAACAGATAGAAATAGTACAAACGGTATGTGTCACTTCATTGGTAAATCTTTAATGT
This sequence comes from Allium cepa, assembly GCA_030765085.1. Lineage (NCBI taxonomy): Eukaryota > Viridiplantae > Streptophyta > Magnoliopsida > Asparagales > Amaryllidaceae > Allium > Allium cepa. The sequence continues at coordinate 321,051,055 of CM060939.1, forward strand.
CATGGTTTAGCAAGAAACAAAATTGTGTCTCACCTCAACTTGTGAAGCAGAATATATTTCTGCGGCACTAGCTTGCACATAAGTAATTTATATACAACAAACACTTAAAGATTTCGGAATCAATCTATCAAAATCAACAATTTACTACAATAACTCTAGTGCAGTAAATCTATCTAAAAATCCAGTAAACCACTCAAGAACTACATACAGATATTACACATCATTTTTTACACGATAATATAGAAAAAGAAGTGATAAATCTTGACTACATACCATCAGAAAATCAATTAGTCGATATTTTTACTAAACCATTGTTAGAAAATACGTTTATAAAATTACGTCGTGAACTTGGTATAATGTCACTTAAAGATATATAAATAAAATGCAAAATTTTTGACTAAAAACTCAAAAATAATTTTTTTTACAAAAAATTCAAAATTCTGACCATGTTGAGACTCGAACCCATGACCTGCTACGAACAGCCCAAGTGTCTAAACCACCTGAGCTATTGAATTTTTCTATTACAGTCTAGTATGGGGATTTTATTATGTGGTGACATTTATATATACTAAAAATATGTGTAACATTTAACTTTATAAACATACATTACTACTTTTATAAACATTAAATTACATAAAATAAAACTAACGACAGAAAAACTGATGTACTACCCTAATTATTGGCTAAAATCAACATAAGCCACTTAATTTTACCTACTTTTTCTCTAGACTTAGGCTATAAATAGATAATGCATAATCCCTTTTTTACAATCAAACTGAAGTAAAAACAAAAGCTTTCATTCATTTCCTTCAAACAACTATTTTTCAAGAATGCCAACCTCTTCATCCACGGATTCTATCGAAATTCTTGCCTCAAACAATTCTCCAAAGACTCCAGTTCATCAAACTTAACCATCGTTTTCCTATCATACCGGATATACTCCAGATAAAAAGAAAGGAAAGAAGACGATTGACATATCTCCAAACACGAAGCAAAAGATAGATGATCTTTACCATTATCAACAAGAATCTCTAATGCTACAATGTGAAATGTACTACGAACAAAAGATTAACTCTAGATGATTAGGAACCATCGAGCATATTGCTATGAAGTTCTGTGGTGCATCGTCACATCCGATAGACGAACATGCTATTTCGCCAATTAGACGACCTTCGACTTCGTCCCCACCATGACCACCACTCGCACCGAATTCATGGGATCGCAATGAAGAATCGAATGCTCGTTGCAAGCAACTAACGGGCTACAAGACGCCTAGCCCCTCGAAATAATCATAGTTGTCGTTATCTTTTGTTTTATTTTCAAATAAATTCACAAAGTATGTACGTTTTTGTTCTTGGAATAAATTTATTTATGTTTCATTCATCAGTATGAAAACTAATTATAATATTGAATAATAAAACTTACAACGTTCACATATAATATACTAACATTTCTCTACAAAATAAATTCACTATCAAAAATTATCCAGGTCAGTCGACTGGACGAGGTGGTCAGTCGACTGACATTGAAACAATTTTTTTAATATAAGCATGTCCAGTCGCCTATCTCAATGCCTCAGTTGATTGGACCAGTAAGATGAAAAATTTTGATCTTCAGATTCAGTCGACTAACACACTGAGGCATTCAACTGAATCATAAATCTGAGTGTCTTTATTACTTTTACCCACCCACTCTCCTTTTTTTATCTTCTACTTTACCTTCTTTCACCATTACCATTTCAGATTTCTAAAATTACCAAAACCCTAGTTTTTCAAAAACTCCATTTTTACTCTCCAAAAATTCAAATAATGGCTCCTAAACAAAAGGGACAAGCTTCCCCATCATCTCAACCTCCGTCAAACGAGCAAATCCAAAGATGGCTATTTGATGACACTGCGATTAGGAGGTGGAGACGAATGCAAGATTCATGGATTTTCGAAGGTTCGTTTGTTAAATTTTCCGATTTCTCTCCATACCATATCCATGAGTTAGCTCGAAGGAGCAATTTGGAATCATTATTCAACATTGATGATAACAAGACAAAATCAATCAAATAATGGTGAAACTATTCTACGCAAATCTAGATTTGGGTCACCAAACTATTCCAAATCAACAAGACTGTGTATGGAATCTAGTGTGTGGAAAACCCGTCTTTTTCTCTTTAGATCGCATGGCTCATATTTTACAAACAGAAAATAATGGTATGGAATTGGCCAATATTGATTGTGACTTGGTTGTTCGTGACAATGTAAGTAATTTGTTTTTAGAAGACGACATGCGTCAACTCAAATACATGTCTCTACGACCAAAGGCACGAATTATTCATCGCGTTCTAATGAAAACCATAACTCCCAGAACCGGGAGTCATGAACTAGTCTACGAACATAACATTAAAGCTTTATATGCTGTTTTCGGAAACATTAAAGTCAACTGGCTCCGTTTAATTCTTGACGAATTTAAAAGCTTCTACAACAGTAGAATGAATGTAATCTACTATAGTGAATATATTATGCGACTTCTAAAAGCTTGTGAAATCCAGAACCGGACTCGCCAATTTCTACCGTTGGATGTTTAAATTCTCGCACTTTGGCGTTAATGAAACTACCCGTTGCTCGACCACCACGCATCATATCTTTTGAAGAATGGACTCAATGGCAATTATCTCACGACCAACCACAACATCAAGAAGGTGAACCATCTCAAGGCTCATCTCGTCAAAGATCAACTCGTCATCAACAAGAAGAAATTTTGATTTGGAATTTGGGTCTTCAACCACGTGAATTGATTTCTATAATTTTCCGTAGTCAACAAATACTTCAATCCAATATCACCAAAGTTGACAAGAAGCTTGATAAGGTCAAAGGATTTTTTACGAAATTATGGCAAGCTATCTCATGTTCTTCCGGGATATCTATAGTTAGTTTAGGCGACCCGAGTAAGCAACCCGTCTTCACTTGGTCTTCTTTCGACGACGATCAAGCAAGTAGTAGTGACTATGATGGAGATAAAGGTGATAGTGGTGGTCATACATCACATAGTGGTCGGGGTAAGCAACCAATGGCTTAAGATGCTTTTCTTTTTATTAATACATTAGTATTTATTTTGTATGGCTTGTACTAAATGACCACTCTATTTTATTTATTTCAAACACTCTTGTTTATGGAAGTTTAATGTATGAATGATTGTTTCTCTCGTTATATTTATGACATTATGACTTCATATTGCTTATTCCTTTTTGTTGATGACAAAGGGGGAGAAATATATTGCTAACATTAAGAATGCAGGATATAGAGTGTCAAAAATTAAGGATGAGTAAGTATTTATGTTATATATATATACAATCGAAATCTATATATATTTACATGTTGTCATCAATCAAAAAGGAGGAGAATGTTGAGACTTGGTTTTGATTCATGACATGAAGTTATCACTAAGACATATAGATTGACGACTGCTATGACAAAAAGAGACAAGGTGACGAGACTTTAAAACCGGTGCATCAACTATATTATTTTGATTTTAAGTCTTAGGTCAATATTGTTAAAATCTCTCCTCGATTGCGTATATATTAGCTTATATATTTAATCATTATATTTCCCAAATATTTAATACATATATAAGCATATAATTAAATTATAAAGTGTTTTAAAGTTATAGAAATTAATATACCTATGTAAACTGTGCATATTGCATAAATTTAACCTGGTCAGTCGACTGACCTAGAGGTCCAGTCGAATGACACTAGAAATCTTTTGCAACATGCATAGGTACATAGATTTACGAATTTAAATTTAAAAAATATTTTGAATATTCAGTCGACTGACCCAGAGGCTCAGTTGACTGAATTTCTACAATAGCCACTTTTCGAAAAGACATGACTTTTTGTGAAGATATACGAACCTCTATGAAAAGATTGGACGCAACACTTCAGTCGAAACTCTTCACCAACAATCGCTGCTTTCTGACCATTATACATACAAACTCCAACTTAGTTCCAAATCACTTAATCACAATAAAATTTTCTTATCTCTCTGATCTAATTCTCTGGAATCTATTTACTATCATACTTTCAATTATTCTGCATTAAAGCAATACTACACCTTTCTATTCTTCATATACTTCATATATATATATATATATATATATATATATTTATACTCGAGGAGAAGACTATAGAAAGGGTGTACTACATGTGACAAATCCGTATTATCAGAACACACAAAGGTTAAAACTATTTTCTATATTTGTTGAAGTCCTGTTCTGCAGTTCAGGCGAGTGAAGTCCTCTTCGGCTGTTGAGGATAAATCCTGTTCTGCTGCTCAGGTCCCTGTTCGGCTGCTTAGGGGAGTATAGACCTGTTCCTCCAGGTTAAGTGAGGGTTGTTGTTTTAGTGAAATTCCAGAAGGAGGCTGGGACTGGACGTAGGATGGTGCTTCGAACCAGTATAAAAATTCCTGGTGTCATTTTACTTTACTGCTTTTTATATTCCGTACTATTTACAGTATTACCATTATCACTACACTCTGTATTATCATATATCCATATTACACGATCCATAACACACTATCAAAAGGTGTAAAGGAATTAGTCCAGAAGATCGATGAAATGGGTTATAACTAAAAGCGTAAAAGGAAATTTTATAGCTGATTTTTGAATCGAGAAAAATGGAACCTTTCTCAGTTAGTAAGTATAATTATACTATTAAAGATAAAAATATGGATGTTTTCTAAATGTTGAAGATATTGGAGTTGATAGATATATTTTTGTAAAAGTATTATTATACAAGTTATCTACAAATGATTTTATTTGCAAAAGATTTATAAAAGAAGGCTAGAAGATGCTTATATGATGAGCCAATGTTAGTTTTCTTTTTATATGAAGTAATTATTGATTGTATGTTTGTTTTTTTCAATAGTTAAACAATCGACTATCGTAATGGAATCTAAACGTAACTTTGGAAATATCTAGACGAAATACGTGAGTTATATGGTGCAGTTGCCGTCAAAGGTGCTACATGTATGTATAACACGTTGCGTTCTCCTAGGACGAATGATAAGGAAATCCGTTCACAAATGGTTAGGAGGTGAACTCCACTGTTGTCATTTATCTATTTATTTCCTAAAGAACCGGGGTTGAGTTTACCAGAATTATTTAACATTGCTTCAAAGAGACTGGGATTAGATTTGTTATTTGAAAACCACTTTGATCCAACGATTGAGTTTTGAAGTGAAGACATCTTGAAAATGTTAGTCCTTGAGAAGAATGGTTTTGATGATAACAACCTTAGGACTTATTATAAAATATAAATACTAACATTATAGTTTAGATATATACGTATATGCAGGATATAAACATATAGGTACCAAGAATGAAGACTGTACAGTATAGAGGTACAAGACTGATGAATTTAAAATCGAAGATATCAAGATTGAAGACTCATGAGCATTAAGATATCAATCAAGATTTCATGGTACAATATAAGTATTGAGTCTAGAATTATGTTTAAACTTCTTAAAAGCACTTGAAGAAAAATATTATATGGCCCTTGAAGAATCAACTCTCAATGGACAAATTATACAAATCAAGAAGAATAAGTGGATACTTATAGTGGATGTTCAAGACCCTATGACTGGTAATCCAGATATGCTGAATAATATTATCAACAAAGATGGAGGATTGGTTAATTTTGGAGACAACTCAAAAAGATATGTGATCGACATCGGCAAAGTTGATAACTCTCCTATTATTTCTAATGTTTAATTAGTTAAAAATCTGAAACACAATCTACTTAGTACTAGTTAACTTTGATATAAAGGATACAAAATTAAATTTGGAAAAGATAAGTGTCACATCGAAGATAATAATTCAAATATTAAATTGAAGAAATTAGGAAGAAAAATATTTATATTCTTAGTATGAAAATCTCAAATGAAAATCTATGTCTTTTAGCTAATACAAGTGACCCTTGGATTTGGCATAAAAGATTTGGATATTTGAATTTTAGACTCTTATCTAAAATTTCTAAACTTGACCTAATAAGAGGTCTCCCTAGAATGAATTTTAAAATAGATAGTATATGTGATGCTTGTCAATTATAATAATTTAGGAAGAGTTCTTTCAAATTAAAAGATATGATCTCGACTTCAAAACCTCTTGAGTTACTTCATTTAGATTTATTTGGCCCATCTCAAATTCAATCAATAAATCACAATAAATATGTCTTTATAATTGTAGATGATTATTCTAGGTTTACATGGACAATTTTTATGAAACATAAAAGTGATACTTTTGATTCATTTAAATTTTTTTACAAAAAGACTTCAAAACCAACTCTCTTTAAAAATTGTATCTATTCGTAGTGATCACGGTGGAGAATTTGAAAATGAAAATATTGAGAGATTTCGTAATAAAAAGGGAATAACTCATAATTTCTCTTTTCCAAGAACTCCACAACAAAACTGAGTGGTAGAACGAAAAAATAGGACGATTCAAGAGTGTGCTAGAACAATGCTTTTAGATAGTAATTTATCAAATATTTTTGGACTGAAGTAGCTGCTATAGCTTGCTACATTTTGAATAGAATATTAATTAGACCATTAACTAATAAAACACCCTATGAACTTCTTTACATGAAGAAACTAAAGGTATCTTATTTTAGAATCTTTGGAAGTAAATGTATTATTCTAAATACAAAAGATAATTTAGATAAATTTGATCCTAAATTCGACAAAGGAATCTTTATTTGATATTCTAATAGAAGTAAAGCATACACAGTTTTCAATTAAAAACTAATACCCTTGAAGAAACATTGCATGTTTTGTTTGATGAAAATTTTCAAAGATGTTGAACAATTTAATGATGAAGAAGATTTTTCTACACTAAATAATGAATCAGTTGAAATAGATAATAAACTCATTCATCCAAATAAAAAGGTCAAGCTTTTAAAAGATCATCCTACAGAAAATATACTAGGAAATATTGAATCTGTTGTTAGAACTAGAAATCAACTAAATAACATGAGTAATGTAGCTTTCATATCATCTATTGAACCTAAAAATACAGAGGAAGCATCATCTGATATTCATGGATTCTAGCTATGCAAGAAAAACTGAATCAATTCATCAGAAGTGATGTTTAGGAACTTCTTCCTACACCAGAGGATAAAACTATAATAGGAACTAAATGGGTTTATAAAAATAAAATGAATGAACTAGGTGAGGTCGTTAGAAATAAAGCTCGATTTGTCACACAAGGTTATTGTTAAGAAGAAGGAATAAATTTTGATGAAACCTTTGCACTCGTAGCAAGATTAGAAGCAAATTAGAATTCTACTTGCTTTCGCAATTTATAACAATTTCAAATTATTTCAAATGGATGTTAAAAGTGCTTTTCTAAATGGATTTGTTAAAGAGGAAGTTTATGTTGAGCAACCCCCACTCTTTAAAGATGAAAAATTTTCAAACCATGTTTTCAAACTTGAGAAAGCTCTACAAGGTCTGAAACAAGCTCCTAGAGCATGGTATGATAGACTAAGATCTTTTTTATTAAAATTGAATTTTGAAATTGGTAAAGTAGATAATACTCTTTTCATTAAAAGAAACAAAAATGATATCCAACTAGTACAAATTTATGTAGATGATATTATTTTTGGATCAATTAATCATGGAATGAATAAAGAATTTTCTGAAATAATGACAAAAGAGTTTGAGATGAGTCATACGGATGAACTTACTTTCTTCTTAGGTTTACAAATAAAACAATTAGATAACGGTATTTTTATTAGTCAAGAAAATATGCTAGGGATCTAGTTAGTAAATTTGGTATGGCTATTGCAAGTGGAAAACCCAATCCTATGGAAACCAATGAAGATTTAAATAAAGAAGATTTTTCAAAAGATGTAAATCAAAAACTATAGAGGGGAATGATTGGATCACTATTATATATCACCGTGAGTAGACCTGATATCATGCATAGTGTTTGTCTCTATGCAAGATATCAATCTCAACCCAAAGAGACTCACTTAAAAGCTATGAAACATATCATAAAATATGTTAAGCATACTTTTCACTATGGTTTATTTTACCCTAAAAATGATACATTAGATTTAAACTCTTATTGTGATGTTGACTATGCTGGTTGTAAATCTGACCAAAATGTACAGGTGGAATATGTCACTTTTTGCGGGCATTCTCTGGTTTCATGGTTTAGTAAAAACAAAAATATTATTTCTTTATCAACAACTGATGCAGAATATATCTTTGCTGCTTTGGCTTGCTATCAAGTCATTTATATGCAACAAACCTTAAAAGATTTTGGGTTAACAATTTCAAAATCATTAATTTATTGTGATAATACTGGTGCAATAAATTTATCTAAAAACCCTACTCATCATGCTAGGACTAAAAATATTGACATCAGACATCATTTTCTCAGAGATAATATAAGTAAAGAGATTATTTCTCTTGAATTTATAAACTCCGAGAATCAAATTGCTGATATTTTAACCAAACCCTTAAATCAATCTATATTTACTAAATTAAAAAGAGAACTAGGCATTGTTCAGTAACTGAGTTATAGAATATAGACATACTAACACTTAAACAAAGGTATAAAAGAAAAACCAAAATTTTCTCATAGGTATGTCGACATACCTCAATCACCCATGTTGACATACAAAGACAAATTTTGAAAATATGATTTTCCCTCTAAAAATAATTTGGTGGTTATATAAACCTATGTATTTAGAATTTTTCTGTCTTCTCACTTCTATTTTTTTGTATTAAACTTATGAAAATTAAAATTAATGGCCTCCTCCACAAAATCAAACCAAAATGACACAATTTCTTTTCCTTCTCCTCATTCTAGTCCATTTCAATGCACTACACTGGTACATGTAATAAAGACTAAGGAATCTTTGAAGGATGCCATAAAAATGTTGACTGAACTTCAAGTTGTGCAAATAAAGATGGCAAAAGAACAAGAAAAGCAAGACAAAATTCTTTGGAATTTGCAAAATATCCTAATGGATAATCATGAAAATCCTATTATGATTGAAGAAGATCCTCCCAACATTCAAGTGCATAACCCTTTAGAGAACTGTGAAGAAGAAGAAGAAGAGGAAGAAGTAGAAGATGTAGAAGCATCTATGGAAGAAGATGACAAGGTGGTCTAAAGTGTGTTTTGACAAAGATGGAAATTTGGTTGAACAACGTGGAACTTTTGTTTTCATTATCCAAATTGTTCAATTCACAAATCTCCAATTATCAAAAACTCTCATTAGAAGTATAAATCTATAATTTATGTACTTAAATGTATTTGTGCGTCTATAATCCATATAAATATGTAAATATAACATGGTATATAATAATTTCTGTTTTTCTTATTATACTTTCTTATTACTATTTAGTTTAGACAGTATTAGATTAAGGGGGAGTTATATATATATATAAGTATAGGATTAGTTTTTTTGTTGATAACAAAGGGGGAGAATTATAAAATAGAGTAGTTAGAGTAATTAGGCTTAGATTAAGAGAGAGTGACTAATTTTAGGGGGATTTAGATTAGTTAGAGTAGTTAGGCTTACATTAAGAGAGAGTGATTAGTTTTAGGGGGAGTTATTAGTTTTAGGGGGAGTTATAGTAAAGGCGAGTTATAGTAAATGTGAAGTATATTTTATAAAACTAGGTTGTCATCATCAAAAAGAGGGAGATTGTTAGTCCTTGAGAAGGATGGTTTTGATGACAACAACCTTAGGACTTACTATAAAATATAAATACTAACATTATAGTCTAGATATATATATATGTATATGTAGGATATAAACATGTAGATACCAAGAATGAAGACTGTACAGTATAGAGATACAAGACTGATGAATTTAAAGATCGAAGATATCAAGATTGAAGTCTCATGAGTATCAAGATATCAATCAAGATTTCAAAGTACAATATAAGTATTGAGTCTAGAATTATGTTAAAACTTCTTGAAAGCACTTAATCTTTATTCGAAATTCATTCGTGGAATGGAATCCACTTCGAGCCTGTTAAAGGGATGGAACCCTAGTGGGATGGAACCCACGACAATATCTAGTGGAACATATAGTGGTCCTATTTTGATATCCACTAATTTTATGAAAATAATTTTCAAAAATATATCTCTTATTTTAAAATGTTTTTCAAAGCCTTCTTTTCAAAAAGACATCTCTCCTGTTTAAAATACTTTAGTCTCAAAATTATCTTCATCATTTTTAATATTTTGATTTCAAAATTGTCCTTGGTTTTAAACTGTCTCTTTTTTTAATAATTATCTTTTAAATATTTATATACTTAGATTTTAAATCACTTTATAGATTAAGATTATATATTAAAAATTACTTTTTAAACTCTTTTATATGTCTAAACTATATTCAAGTATATTTATAAAAGTTTAGAAATTGTTTTGAAAAATTATAGAAACCAATTTTAATAAGAAAATCAAAATCACCATTTTTGCCTAGAGCATGTCGACATACTCCTACCCCCCATGTCGACATGGTGCCCGTTAATATTCAAAATTTAAATTTTCAAAAGAATTGTCTATTCGTCATATCCTTTCACGAATAGATATGGCTGTTGATGACCAGTAGTTCTAAACGAATTTTCAATCAGATTTCACTTATTTTCTCCCCTCTTCATCTTCCACTTTTATTCTACAGAACCCAAAACTATACACTGCCGAAATACCAAGTGAATCAAACTGGAATATCTCTTATTTGATTCTCTACCAGTCTCTCCATAAGATCTCGGTGCTATTCAAAGTTATAGGATTATTTGAAAATCAAACTATTGAGTGAAAGGTGCGGTTGAGCCTTGAAATCAACTGAGTGTGATTGTTGCCCTGGAAATCGATTAGGTGATCATGTGGCCTGGTAAATCAAGAGAGTTCGCCCTGGATCGAATACATGAGGGTGTACCTCATGGCCTTGAAATCAAGGGTGTATTCTGGAAGATTATTTTGAAAAGAAATAAGTACAATTATGCGAGACTGGATGTAGGGTAACTCCGAACCAGTATAAAATCCTGGTGTGTTCTTTCCTTTACCGCGTTTACTTATTATTTGCATCTGTGTATGATTCCATGATAATATCTGCGTCTGTGTATTGCATTTTTTGGTGATTAAATTACATAAGTTTCAAAAAGATTTATTAAATCCATAAAACACTATTCACCCTCCCTCTAGTGTTATTCTAGCCTTAAGATCCATAATCCACATTTCTAACATAAAAGCATGGAGTTTAAGATAGAGAGGTGAAGTGCAAGGGCTACTGGCTTCTAATCCTGAGGGTTATTCCAATTTGGATGTAGTGGGAATAGTGCATTCTATTTCATTCAAACCCAAAACAAACTTGTATGGATGAATGCCATCAGCACACTGTGAGACAAAGTATTTTTTTCTAGGTTTAGCTGGATACTTTGGAATTGGAAAGGAGTTTAATAATCGGGACTTTATTCATGTATATTCTCTGCTGTAATATGGAGTTGGTATTTTTGTCAATAACAAGGACGGGTTCCTATAGCTGTCCAAATTTTAGATAAGTCTGATGTACTCTGATATTGTATATATGAATAATGATGTCTCTTTTTATAAAGATCATTGTTATATTATATATTATTCGCTACGTTGTGAGATTCTGTGTTATTGAGTTTTTCTTCTATCTTTTACCTTCTTCTTTCACTATAACAAGGTATTTCTAACACTTGAATATTCAGCATGAGGTACAGTGAACATATGAGTGTCGATTTTCGTGGGCTGAAAATCGTTATGGAAAACAACTTTTATTTCGAACAAGATTGGTTATCGATTTAGCTATATGTCACAAGTTACGTACTTGCCCCAAGGGCATACCTCTAACTTATCAATCTACCACTCGCACTTGGGGTCAATTATGAAATCTTATTCCAATTTCTCTAATCGGTTTCCTCAAAACCAATCGGGTCACTTCCTCAATGAATGGGTAAACTATTATGCTACAACTATCTACCATGTCAAATAACTCTTCCCGATGCTAATAAACTGTTTTATCATGTGAAACGATTTGGGTTATCTCTCTCGACTTCCAATGAGCTCTAATTTCTATTACAACTGTATCATGACATTGTTATTATATAATAATGTTATAGATTCTTAACATTTGGATTTACACTCTTCTCAGTTATAAGTTTGAGCATTTATATTTATATACATTGTTTTTATTGCAATGCTTTTCTAAGGGATGTACTTAGCCTTTTTCATTGAATCAACCACATTCTTTCATTTGGAACATTTTCAACTTAAAGAATCTTAACTTGAATTTATTATTGACATATTATACTCAATATCACTTATGAAAATTTGAGTTCAAACACTCCTTCATATGGAGTTTATCGTTTATGTAAACAATTCTCTAGTATTTTGTAAATACACGAGAACACTACAAACTACCATTTAGTGATATTAATTTGGATTTGATATTTGCTTCATGTATCAAATAGATAGACAAATCACGATATCATAGACAACATAACATGCATGATAATTCCTATTGCTAATGCATATGGAATCAATCTTACATGTTCCTTATTAAATATTTTAATAAGATGTTCTTGCATATTGTTGGGACATTCCTAATATCATTTATACCTACTATAAAAGACATCATTTACAAATCCAGTATCGAGTATTAAAATAACTAAAACTAATTTTAACATAAGTACATCGTATCAGTAGTGTATTGTTTACTTATGGTATAGAAATATCTATGTACCTTTTAACGTTCTTTCTTATGAACACATGCTTCCTTTGGATTTGACTAATAATAAAACTATTTGATACATCCATCAAAACACCTGTTCAATTTTGATGCTCTTCAGAATGATACTTTCGTATCTATTCTTGATTCATATCCGAAAACCTACAAATTCGGTATCACTCTCACTTACTTCGAGACACTTTAGTTGCATATGCAAATAGCCTAGTCAAAATCTATATTTATAATTTTTTTTTCAACACATATATACCAAAACATAAAGTCATACTAGGCGATAATTTTGTGAGAAAAATTCGAAACAACTTGAGCATATCGAATGGTAAATCTGATACATTAATTTCGACAATGAAATTCATGGTATTATTCTTACCAATGTGGCTTACCATATTCCAGCTGCATTTGTCTGTCTCTTGAAGATGCATTTTTGGTTAATGGATCATATCCTTTCGACTATAGCTATCAAAATCATATTTTGATAATGTACTTGAAATTCATTTTGGATTAGCATATCATGCCATATCAAAGAGTCAATACTCTTAATGGTTTAATTGGACAACCGAGGATTATTTATTCTTAGCACTAACAAAAACTCAGCTTCTTAAGAATACTCATTAGACATTTGTTAGCACCAAAATTGGTCACTAACACCCGTAGAATTTCATGGATGTTAGAGAATTAATGGAATCTAGAGAACAAAGCATAAAAGTAAAAAGAAACAAATATTTTATAGTGGTTCGGAAATTTCGGCCTACGTCCACTTCGAATTTCATTCATTCTTCATTTGATTACAATTACATGAGTTGTTGGATTGACTAAAATCCATTGATACAAGTTTATAAGAAAAATAGCCATGGCAGAGTCTCCCTGGAGTTCTCCCCAAAAAAAAGGGTCTCTTCATCTGTACCCCTACCTCTCTATTTATAGATGAAGATAGGCTAGAATCCCTACGCAGGCCCAAGAACAAGGTACTTCGTCCCACAGTAGGCAACTTCTGTGCACTGAGCCAGGCGTACCGAATGCTGGAAAACCGAACCACTCGATCCGACCCAGTCGTATCGAACTACTTATACCGAGCCATCTCCCCTTCATCATCTTGACCAAACCACTTAGACCGAGCCAGCTATGCCGACCTTATCCATCTGGACCAATCCATCGTTCCTTTCCTTCCTTGGCCGAGCGGGAACTGTTAAACCATCTAGGCCAAACTGGAGTTAGCCGAACCATGAACAATGAGACCCATGTGTTTGAGCTATCTTTGCTAACCTCCCTCGACCGAGTAATACATTCCGAGCAACGACGACTCAACTTACTGAACGATGCGTGCCGAGCGATCTTGACCGAGCGACGTGTGTCGAGTTACCCAGACCGAGTGACGTGTGTCGACTTACTCAGGCCGACCGACACACACCGAACCAGACCTACTGAACCGCACATAAACGCCTAAACATGTCGATTGCATCAAACACTTATATCTTCAGGCTCTTCTTGGTCAGAATCTTGTCTAGTTCTAACGATAATATCTTCAACTGTCATTTTGTAGCCAGGCCAAGGTCCCGAATAACATTTTCCCTCCAAAGTGTGTCGTGTGAAGCAAAACGACACGCTTTGAATCAGCGAGTATTCCTTGTTTCCAGAAAGAAATCTATCATGTTTCCTGGATAGTCATTATCCTTCAATTTTATCCTCCTAAGGTGTCATATCCTTGTTTGGTCGACATGATGCTTGGTCGATTCCCAATATTATAAATCCAAGGTTGTAGTTCATCAATGCTCATCTGTGTCAGGTCAGGGCTAGTAACTTCGACTATCTGATCCAGTCTTTTCTTAATAGCCCTAAGTAAGAATTCAATTTCTGTTGATATCAAGAAGTCGAACTTTTTCGAATGTGCACATGCATTTTCGGGTACATGTTCTTGCCATTGGCTCTCAGATGTGTTTTATATGCTCATAAGTCATCACCAATTCCATCTAGTTTAATTGTAATTCAATTGTGATTCCTTATTTGTATTTTTTGTGAAATAAGGGTTGTAATCAGCCGCTTGATGAGAGGGGACTTCAAGTTTTACATGGATGACGACCTCGGAGCAGTAAGCAAGGGCGAATGGAGTACGGCCAACCACAGACTCATGGGTAGTACATAAACCCATATGTTGTTGGGAGTTCATCCATCCATTTACCTCTAGCCTTTTCCAAACCTCTCTTCAGAATATACTTTATGATTTTTTTCACAGCTTCAACCTGTCCATTTGCAGTTATAATGGATCATGGAAGGTCATAAGGACATATGACGTTACAGACAATGAAGTTGATTATTTTCTTCATCTTGGTCGTGGTTAAAAGTTCTTCATCTGCCCATTTGGTGAAGTAATCAACTGCTATGATGGTGTATTTTGCACCACCTTTAGGATCAGCAAGAAGATGATGTCAATGCCTCCAAGTGGCAAACGACTATGAACCAGCCATTTGAGAAATTTCCATCGGCAGGGCTCCCGGATTTTTTGCAAACATCTTGCATTCGTCGCATTGTCTAACATGATCGACCGCATCTGGATTGATAGTTGGCCAGTAATATCCATAGCATAGTATTTTCTTTATCAGGCTTTTCCCCTAGATGTAATTGCTCCATTCTTCTTCATAGACTTCGCTCAAGACTAATTTGATATCATCATGGACGGTACACCGAAGCATGGGAATGGATAAACTCCTTTCTACACACGACTTCTTCTTGGATGATTTGGCGTCAAGCTTTGAGGGGGATCGATCATTTTTCATTCCTCCTTTCAGTAAGAATTCCTCACTGTAGATAATCTCCGATAGGAGTCAACCATGACCCTTTTCTGGCTCTGTCTCCAAGATCTAGCTGTTCTTCATCCATCAATGTTGGATTATTAAGTATTTCAATCGAAACAATGTATGTCTATTGCGCGTCCCTAAAACTGGCCTGCTTGGCCAGTGACTGGACTCTTTTCATTTTGTTCGCTGAGTATGTGTGTAATGATGTAAGACGTGAAGTCGGCTATTAGCTCTTGGACCTGGCCGAGATATGGAGCAAGACAATGCCGCCTAGCAAGATCAACTTCCTTAACTTTTCATACTACCAATCAGGAATCACAAAAGATATGTAAAGTTTCCACTCCACATCCTCTAGCAAGTTTGAGGCTGGCGGTCGAGGCTTCATACTAAGCATCGTTGTTTGTTATAGAGAAATCGAGTTTCTGGACGTAGCAGATCGATCGTTCCTCAGGAGTCATTAACATGACTCCTGCGCCATAACACTGAACACTGGATACTCCATCCACGTACATTTTTCATCCGTTGGTTGGTTCTCTACTACTCCTCGAGTAATCATCTAATGAAGTGAATTCGAGTATGAGGTCTGCTAATTTCCATCCTTGGATAGCCCTTCGAGGGAAATAAGTGATATCAAATTGGCTTAGTTCGATATTCTATTTAAATAGTCTTTCAGACGTCTCAGGTCGTTGTATGCCCTGTCGCAATGGCTGGTAGGCATAGACGTTGATGGGGCGAGCCTAAAAGTAAGAGTGGAGCTTTCATGATGTAATCAATAGATATTGCGCTAGCTTTTGTAGCTTTGGGTCGATATCCCATGCATGGCTCGCAATTGTCGGTGAAATCACACATGCATGTTAGAAGGGGTCCAAGGGAACATATAATCATTTATTCAGAAAAATCCAACTAATTCTTTTATCATCATTGCACTGAGTTGTGATCCGATACTCAGCACCCGAAAAGGATTTCCATGGCTGGCTGTAATGTCGACTGTTAGCGTAGCGGGTGCAATCCCGGATTCTTTGTGTTCAAATGTAACAATTTTGCATAACATTCAATGTGAAGTATGGTTGGGACGGCCAATGTCGATGGTTACTCTGGTCAAATCCTAGAGTCTTGTCATGAGTTATTAAGTCTAATAGTAAAGGGTTCTGAATGCTCTAATCGATTATCTGCAAATAGCCAAAAATCAGGCTTAAAAGCATTTTGAAGGAAATGCCGAGTAGGGGTCAGCCTCGAGTTGCGTGCAACTGCATAGCTGGATCATGCCATGAGTTTGAATTTGCTTGTATATTCGAGTAACGCACCTTCTATTCAATGCATTCATGATCCTTTACTTTTCCTTCGGGTTGGAGTGACAGTCAGTTGCCCACGAGCTTAGGTATCGATTTAATGATTCTATCTCCAGGCATTCTTTCGATCATAGCCTTGAGTAGCTATAAGCACTATATATAAGTTTCAATATTGAGCTATCGCAGTCAGTCTTTGGATGACCATGCGTCTGCTCCCAGTCTCAAGTTGATAAATGTACTGCATGGACGTTTGAGTCTCGCCCTGGCTATGTTTATATCCCAACTAAACTCCAAAGACATAGAGTTGATCGGTGAATAGTTGGTTCACATTCAACCTGCTTCTCGCTCGTGCCCCCTGGTCTGGGGCATATATCGATAAGTAGGAAAACCATCCATGCCTACTTTAGCTTTACTCTCTTTCCTATTGAATCGTGGGATCAGGCCATTCGATGGGAGTTTGGGCCTCGCCTATCCTGGATTGTATTTTGGTTTTTCATTCCAAGAGGAATACTTCGATGCCTCGTCAGTTTCAGGGCATAATTTGGGTACTGGATGGTCAACCATATCCACTTTGATTCATGTTCTGCAATCAGATCTCGGTGTAAAGTTGGCTCAAGTGCAGTCGAGTCATGCTCATCCAGTTTCATACTCCTCTTGGTGGATCGAAGGAGGATGCTGGAGAATTTATGACCAAGTATTCGTGGTTTACTCTCCTTTCCATGCTCTGGAGGTAATAGTTTTTCAAGGGACATCTAGATAACATTCGTATGTGCTTGGTGCGGATCGATATTGACCCTCGATCTAAGGTAATGTATAGTCGGTCGCCCGTACCTTTGGGGTGCCGTTTCGATTGGTTTTGTTTAAGGCCTCCCTGTAGTCGTTGCCTTAAGTTGTAAAGAACGCCAAGCTAGAGCTATGATAAGCTATCTTATTCAGCTTTTAGTGATTTGTACTCCTGCTCCCAACATTGATTTGGCCATGCCACTAGTTGGATGGTCGAACTCCATCCTTACTGAGTTAATACTCCTACTGTCGATTTCAGGCCGAAGTTTGCAGAATAGAGAACGATCAGAATCCACTCATCTATTTATCGATGTTTATACACCACTCTGCATTCTGGAGACTTAGTGTTATTCTCCCCTGGTCGACTCGTGCCCAATTTGTGTTCATGCTTCGGTCCACGCTCCAGGGACTTAGAGATTTGTCAAACGGTTTATGCTTTGGTCCACAGTTTGGGACTTAGAGATTTTCATTAATTCATTTATACTCTATTTCGTACTCCGGAGACTCAGAGTACACTAGTCTACGCTCTAGGGATTTGGAGATTTTTGAGTCGTTTATGCTCCGGTCCGCACTCAGGGGACTCAATGTACTCTAGTCCGCGCTCTAGAGACTTAGAGATTTTTAAGTCGTTTATACTCTAGTTCGCACTCCGGGTACTCAGAGTACCGTAATCCGTGCTTTGAGGACTTAGATATTTTTAAGTCCTTTATACTCTAGACCGCACTTCGAGGACTCAGAGTACTCTAGTCCTTGCTTCGAGGACTTAGAGATTTTTGAGTCGTTTATACTCTAGTCCGCACTCTGGGGACTCAGAGTACTCTAGTCCACGCTCGAGGGACTTAGAGATTTTTAAGTCATTAATGCTCTCGTCCGCACTCTAGGGACTCAGAGTACTCTAGTCCATGCTTCGGGGACTTAGAGATTTTTAAGTCGTTTATACTCTAGTCCACACTCTGGGGACTCGGTGTACTCTAGTCCGTTCAGGGACTTAGAGATTTTTCTCAAGTTGTTTACACTCTAGTCCATGCACTGGGGACTCAGAGTACTCTAGTCCATGCTCTAGGGACTTAGAGATTTTTAAGTCATTTATACTCTGGTCTGCACTCCGGGGACTTAGAGTACTCTAGTCCGCGCTTCGGGGACTCATAGATTTTTAAGTCATTTATACTGTAGTCCGCACTTTGGAGACTCAGAGTACCCTTGTCCGCTTTAGGGATTTAGAGGTTTTTCTCAAGTCGTTTATACTCTAGTCCACACTCTGGGGGCTTGGAGTACTCTAGTCCACTTTATAGGCTCAGAGATTTTTCTTAATTCGTTTATACTCCAGTCCACGCTCTGGGGACTCAGAGTACTCTAGTCCATGCTCCGAGGACTTAGAGATTTTGAAATCGTTTATACATTAGTCCGCACTCCGGGGACTCAGAGTACTCTAGTCCGCTTCATGGACTTAGAGGTTTTTCTTAAGTCGTTTATACTTTTGTCCATGCTTTGGAGACTCAGAGTACTCTAGTCCGCTTCAGGGACTTAGAGATTTTTCTCAAGTCGTTTATACTCTAGTCCACGCTCTGGTGACTAAGAGTACTCTAGTCCGTGCTCCGGGGAATTAGAGATTTTTAAATCGTTTATACTCTAGTCCGCACTCTGGGGACTCAGAGTAATCTAGTCCGCTTCAGAGACTTGGAGCTTTTTCTCAAGTCGTTTATACTCTTGTCCACGCTCTCGTGACTCAGAGTACTCTAGTCCGCTTCAGGGACATAGAGATTTTTCTCAAGTCGTTTATATTCTAGTCCATGCTCTAAGGACTAAGAGTACTCTAGTCCGTGCTCTGGGGACTTAGAGATTTTTATGTTGTTTATACTCTAGTCCGCACTTCGGGGACTCAGAGTACTCTATTACGCGTTTCGGGGACTTAGAGATTTTTAAGTTGTTTATACTCTAGTCCGCACTCCGGGGAATCAGAGTACTCTAGTCCGTGCTTCGGAGACTTAGAAATTTTTGAGTCGTTTATAATCCGATCTGCAATCCGGGGACTCAGAGTACTCTAGTCCGCGCTATGGGGACTTAGAGATTTTTGAGTCCTTTATACTCTGGTCCACACACCGGGGACTCAGAGTACTCTAGTCCGCGCTCTGGGGACGTAGAGATTTTTAAGTCGTTCATACTCTAGTCCGCACTCCGGAGACTCAGAGTACTCTAGTCCGCTTCAGGGACTTAGATTTTTGTTGAGAGAAGTCGTGTTTCCACCCGTTTAATTTGTATTTCATTTACCATATCGAGGCTAATGTTGTCGAATGAACGATCAAACCACGTTTGCTCATGGAATGGGACTCTACCCCCATCACGATGGACGAAACTTGAAAAATGGATGGTCGATTCTCGTCCACTTGGTGATTATAGCTCTTCCAATCAAGTCAAGGAAGGAGGTATATGATAGATGGTTGGATTACATCCATGCTGGGGTTGGATAATCAAGTCTTGCACAATTTTCTTCGTATCTCTTTCTAAAAAACGAGGATAACGGATTACCGAGTAGATAAAATAAGACGCATATGTTTCAAGGTGTAGTCGTGTTCATGTATTGAGAGCGATGGTTAACGAGTAGGTTGTCCACCACAGCTACTTCAAATTGGGCTTTCGAACAACCTTTTGTGTTAAGGGTAGGATTTGATGTGTAGATGATCAAATAACGTCTACTCTAGATAGATCCCGGTGTCACTGAGCTTCAGGAGAGGCATCTGTGTTTTTCGAACTTTGTTCTATGACTCGATTTGAGTGGATGATTGGGCCATTTTCATTCCATGCCTTTCTTAGATCTCCAAGTCAAATGTGGAGGTCGATGAATGCATGGTTAGTCATATTGACTTTATATTGGGCTCTGACCATGATGAGCTTTTCAATCTCTAGTCCTTGGCTCCAAATTAAAGGCACATGGTTGATGATGAGCGATCGAATCATTCTCGTCTTGATGAAACTCCATAAATCTGATCAAGCTCAACGTGGATTGGTTGGGGCCAACTCTGAGTACTTGATTGCCTACATCGTTTTGGAAGAAGTTTAGTTCAAGTCGGTCGTAATTTAAAGCACAATTGAAATTAAAATAATCCAAAGAAGATTGGTATAAATTTCATTGATAAGAGGAACAACATCATGTGCTCGTTATTCAACTCTACCCCTAGCCCCTTCTAGCGGGATGTCGACTGCCAACAGTCCAATTGATAACCAAGTTCTTTATTGATGGGTATTCGAAGTTCCTGGCTCGCCCTTCTATAAGGCTTGCACGTATTGTTGTTGATATCAAAGAGCATATGAGTCTAATTTTGAGGTCTTGTTTTGCTTACTGGAATCAGAGACCTTAGCGCCTGCATTGTTATTTTTCCTAGTCTGCTCCACTCCTCCTCACTTTGATTCTGATTTATTTTGTAACAGAAACAATCCATGATCGTAGGAGGCTCTCCAGCTAACTAGCTGCCAAAATATATATGGAGGTCGACTCTCCTTAAATGCAATCAGTATGATATCCTTGTTAGTCTTTGGAATATATTTCTTAGAGCCAAACATTGGTCTGCTTGGAGTCACTAAATTCAAAGTGCTAGGTTAATGAAGAATGGTGCTTGGAGTCATTTTGGTGTTTGCCTAGAGTCATATCATCTATGTTCTCCAACCTTTTGGAGTATCGTTTGAGTAGCACTTGCTTGTTCGTTCTCTCGTTGTCATTTAGAAGTTGCCGCTCTATCCTCTATGCCTTGGTCGGTCATAGGATCTAAGGGAAGTGGATAGAATGTTCCATTTTTAAGTTGAGTTTTGAATTCATGCGGATGCACTGCAGCTAGGGTTTTGAATTCACTATGCGGGTGCTCTATGGCTAGGGTTCGGGGGGTGGGGGTGCCCAATGCGGTTTGCCTAAGGTGGATTGGCTACTAGTGGCTTGGACAAGGCTAGCTCGGCCAAGGCGGTTTGGCCAAGGTGGATCAGCATGGAGTGCCTCCACCAAGGCTGTTCGGCCAAGGTGGATCAACATACACAGGGCCGTCGGTATACTCTGGATCGGCATACACTGGGTCGGTCGGTATACACAGTGTCGGCATACACTGGGCCGGTCGGTATACTCTCGGCTGGCATACTCTGGGTCGGTCGGTATACTATAGGTCGACATACCCTAGGTCGGTATATACTGGGTCAGTCGGTATACGCTAGGTCGGTATACACTGGGTCGGTCGGTGTACTCTGGATCGGTATACACTAGGTCGGTCGGTGTATTCCTTTTTTGGAGCGGTCGGCATATGCCTTTTCTGGGGCGATCGGCTGAATTGCCTTCGGAGGAGGGTCGGCCTTTATTCAAATTGAGTGCAAACTACAACATTCAATCACCGGATCTTGCGTACATCTGTGAATCCAATCCTTCACATGAACATGAACACTTGACTAACTCTAAACAAAAAAATTAGCATGATTAAATCTTCCAAAAACAGGGGTAGTAGACTTAGTTTCTCTGTCTACGGCTATCTGCTTCCTTTAGATTTCTTTCAAATCTGAGTAGAATAGGAAGTTTTCTAGTAAATAATTAGGTCTATCTCACGAATATGGAAAACCACTAGTAGACGATGAGATCCAATCGAGCTGAGAATTCAATTCTCAGTGAAAGCACTAAAATATTAGCACTAAATTTAGTCACTAATGCCCGTAGAATTTCATGGACATCAGAGAATTAATGGAATCTAGAGACAAAGCATAAAACTAAAAAGACACCAAAAAATGATCCCTTCATCTGTACCCCTGCCTTTCTATTTATAGACGAAGATAGGCTGGACTCCCTGAACAGGCCCAAGAACAAGGTACTTCGGCCGGCTGTAGGCAACTTCTGTGCATCGAGCCAGGCATACCGAATGGTGGAAAACCGAACCACTCGGTCCGAACCAGTCGCGCCGAACTACTTGCACTGGGCCATCTCGCCTTCATCATTTTGACCAAACCACTTAGGCCAAGCCAGCTAGTCCGACCCTATCCATCGGGACCGATCCATCGTTCCTTTCCTTCCATGGCCGATCGAGAACTGTTAAACCATCTAGGCCGAATAGGAGTTAGCCGAACCATGAACAACGAAACTTATGTGTCTGAGCTATCTTTGATAACCTCCTTCGACCGAGCGATACATGCCAAGCGACGATGACTCAACTGACCGAACGATGTGCGTCGAGCGATCTTGATTGAGCGACGTATGTCGAGTTACCCAGACCGAGCGACGTGTGTCGAGTTGCTCAGACTAAGTGACATATACCGAACCATACCTACCGATCCACACATAAACACTGAAACATGTCAATTGCATAAAACCCTTCTATCTTCAGGCTCTTCTTGGTCAGAATCTTGTCTAATGCTAACGATAATACCTTTAACTGTTGTTTTGTAGCCGGGATAAGGTCTCAGGTAACAATGTTGTAATGTATTTCTGTTCATTTTGGTTCGGTCAATTTCATATCATCCCTTACAATAAGTTTTGTCATTGCGTTGTATCCAATTTCATATACCAATTATTACTTGAAGAAATTTTTTCGCAGTGCAATGGAATGACATTCTTAAAATTTTTATGAATTTCCTTAATATAAAATTGCTTTTGCAGTAAAAATAATATATTTATATTTATAACATAAATTAGTCATCTAATGAGTATCATTGTTAAACTTTTCTTGGGACGATCATACAAATATCTTACATACAATTATTACGTGCAGTCTTTTAGTTGCACACCCTGCAACTCCTTGGCCTAGGTACCGCATGGGTTTCTTACAAACCATTATCTTTTATGGTTTGTAAACTATTCTTCAGATGATATTAATGTTAACCTTATGTACTACTCTTAAGTACACGACCATATTGAAAGAAGTTAACTCAACTTCACTCATAATTAATCATGCTTTGTGTAACGTCCCTCCTTTTCGCACGCTTTAAATCGACACACGTGCCAATTCAAATCATACAGAAGGGCAGATTGTTATGGGGTAAATAAGAAAAACAGGGAAAGAAAAAAAATAGAATCTTACAGTGGAATGATAAAATATAATAATCAAATATACAGTTCATGAAGCTGTTTTATAAACATTTGATTATATTTATACAATACATATCAGAGTTGCACATACCAACGAATAGTAATCATGCAACGGAATACAATGTAGTGGAACAATATGATATATAATAATAATAATAATGAAATCTTCGTCTTCGACCTCCAGAAATAAAGTTTTTGATTCCTGAAATGCTCGGATTGACCCGAGCGAATTGAAAAGACAAAACACTCGAGTCAGAACTGGAAGATCTTATGTAAGTTATATTAACTGAAATAAATATGATTGTAACGTCGTCGGAGAGGTTTACGGGGTTTGACATCTCCTATCCAGTGTCTAACGTAAGTGCAGTAACTTAAGAGATGCTCGGGATTCACATCTCCTAAGGATCCTTTAAACTATTTACTATGTAGTAATATTTCGCTATTATAATAGTGTCTATTAGTAAAATAAACTTACTTTTAAATAGCTTTAAGGCTTTACATTTCCACCTTAACACGTAATAATGCCAATAGTCTATACAGTACTGTAATACCTCTTGATCGGGAGGCTACCAGAGGATACTCCATAGGTACGACACAAATAGAAACTCGTACAAGGCGCGGTAGGGTAGGTGACACGACACAACTAGGCAATGCCAGGGTAGATATACCAATTACGCATCTGGTCTGGTGGTAACGCGCAGTGCGCAGCTACCGTCCACCTCGAGCCACACCCCTAAAAAGAAAATCAAAAGTGGCCACCGAATCAATCCAAAAGTCAAAGTATGAAATCGAAGGGATGTGTCCGATCAAAGGTGCTACCTCATTGGCCCGAGAATCGCTCCTGTTTTAGCCACCTTATGCCAACTCACGGGAGTCGGGTCCATGTATTTACCTCAAAGGAAACGCCACCACCATCCTACTTCATTCTGGAATCTCCACCGCGTACACGGTTGTTAAAGTGGTTTTCGGAGTTGGCAGAGAGTATGACAACTTCCGATCCTGGTCTCTTCAACAACCAAACGTTATTGTAACACCGCGGCCATTTTAAAATAATTATACTTCAAAAACAGAATAAAATATTCATTTCAAAACCATATAAATACGATATCTTTTTATTTTAAGACCCAAATCAATATGATATCATTTTATTTCAAATATATCCTTTTTCAAGAAACCATAGGACTTTCAAATTTATATACCTTGAAATCTATAGCTTTGAAACATAACTTAATATACTTCAATGGTTTACATATTAAATTACTTTATATAATAAAATAGCTTCTTTAATCTTTCAAATAAATCCTAAATACTGATTTGAACCTCTCAATAAACCATTCAATTCATATATTTCAAAGCTTTAAATATTCCACCATTTCAAAACAATTTCTTTGATAATTCCATATATATCAAATTCAATTACTATTATTTAGATTTAAAATGTTTACTTAATAAATCCAATAAAATTTAAGTAAAACTTTTAACTTCAAACCACTCGATATTCTTTAAATTTTATTTAACTTGATATATTCAATTATCTCGAATTTATATTCATTTAAAACACTTTTACCCAAATCAAGTTATAAGAATCATACCCGTTAAAATCTCAACTTATATTTAAATTCCAAATCAAATTTATTCAAGTAAAATTCTTAAATAATTCAATTTAAACCAATTTCATATTTATCTTCCAACTTAAATTTCATTTAAGTCATTTAAACTCTCTATATATAATACCCTAAATAGGTACTTACCCATATAATATAAACCATCAAACTCCATTATTAAACTCATTTTTATTAAACAATTTTATACATAGCTTAAATTCAAGAATTTAACTATATATATATATATAAAATAATATTTATATAACATCAAAATTAATATTTAATAAACCGTATATTCCTTTCCAAAACCATAGAAATCATTTAAAATATTTTTATATGTAGACCACGGTGTCTGTATAAAATTTTCTACCCTATGGTCAGGTGATACGGATATTTATCATTTCAATCCGTAATTTAAAAATAAAATTACAGTTACATATCATTTCAAACCGCAATCCCGAATGAAATGAGAATGCACAATAACTTGCAGTTTATAACAATATAGAATATGGCATCCATTTACCCAACATCAATCATCAACAATTTATTGCAAACATCATCCAAATTCAAATAATAACATCAATAAATAACAATCAATTACTGACAGTTTATTATTCAATAATAAATTAATTTAACTGGCAGTTTATACGCAATAATAAGTTGAATAACAATTAAATTCAAAATAAATGCAATTTAACTGAGATGATGATTAAACATATGCCAAACAGTGATAAATAAATTTCAAATCACATCATATATCAATTTAACAAACATAAGAAATTTTAGAAGTTGTGAGTGGGTTAAAAAACTCACCTTTTGAATTTAAATTGAATTTAAATCCAATTTAAACCCAAAATTTGAACAGTCTCAGAATTCGTCCAAACAAACTCCAAAATGTCCAAAATTCAAATACGATCCTAACAAAAGAAACCGCGCGTAAATCGGACCTTGTACGCAAAAGTTATGAGGATTAGAACGATTGAATTTTAATATATAATAATTAATAAATAAATCCAAAAAAAAATACGTCCCCCCATCTCATCTTCCTCACGCAAGCAACAGAAACTCTCCAAACCCATGAACGCGCCAATCAACTTCCATATGCGCGCAGCCACGAGACACTGGACATAGATCAAGAGCCACCAATGCGTGCGACCCTCTTGCCCCAAGCGCCGACCCTCCTGCCGCATCCGTTTGTCTCAAAGAACGCGAAAACTATCGCGACTACCTGGCCAAATTCTGCGAATCCGAGAAGTGATAGCACAAATCAACCGTTGGATGTGTAGAGCTCGTTGAGCTCTACAACTTTACTTTAGGAAGTTTTTCAATTCGACGAACAGATGAAGAGAAATCGAAGGGAAAAAGTGGCAAATTTTCAGCCATTGAAAGGAAGAGAGGAGCGGCGGCTAGGGTTTCAGGATAATATATTATTATTTTATCGTTTTGCGTGCCTATTTATAACATGAGGTCCAAAACAGCCAGAACTCCAAACGCAGCGTGCCGTCTGGCATTTCTAATGTAAACAGGCCTTTCGAATTAATGGAAATAGTTTCGAGGCTCAGTTCCATCATCTTCATAGGTTACTGTTTACAGTCGAGTTGGTTTGAAATGACAATAATGCCCCGAAAAGCCCATTTCGACTCTGGAACGAAAATGGGTCAACCCATATTTCAAAATAGATGTTTTAAAATATTTTAAACGCAATAGAAAAAGTTTCAGGTCCAAATTCCATCGTATGAAGAAGTTATGCTAAAATCAATATTTTTTCAAATTGATTTCAATTGATTTCAATTTAACTGATTTCAAGGCGTTTCAAGCCCATACGATCAAACGACAAATCCGATCGATACGAAACTTGAAATCCTACAATAATTCACCGTTATGGATCCAATGAAACTTGTTTCGTTGAAATCCGGGTCAGTGGCCAAAATGGCTATTTTTATATTAATTAAATAATTTAATATTAAATTTATTTAAATCAAGCTTCAGTTAAATCTTAAATAAATCACAATTTCTCTCAATTCAAATTGCTTGGACATTTTCCATAAATTAAAGAAAATTCTTGCCATCAGTTTAAAGTAAATCAATTTACCAATTCAGTGTTAGCTTTAATTTCCATAGATTCAGTAATTATAAAATTTAATTTCAAATAATCCATATTTTTAACCCATCTAGTTATGCAACTGATTTCATTTTACGATAAAATTATCATGGTACCATAGTGCATAAATATCCTTATTTTATCTTAATTTTAAATAATGTAGTAATTAATTTCATTCACAATAAATTCAATTAATTATAATTTATTTCAATAAATAAACTTGATTTAACTCCAAATCCTTTTATCTAATCAATAATTATTCAATAAACAAAGGTAACCTTTGTTTACCCTATTATACATTAGTAAGTTCAAATTTTCATCTTTCCTTCGTACTAACTACCCTATTTTCATTTTATTACATTTCTACCAATATACACGCTAATGCGTTTTACATTCTAAATAAATCCATTTACCTGGGTTCATACTTTCCATTATATCGATTACTACACTATGCATAAATTTACAATTCCAATTATTCCATAATTACATTTACACCTTCCGTTATTATATCAATAATCACTAAAGTAACGTTTATTATCAACTATAAATATTATAATTACTTAATGGACATTGATTTTATAAATTTACAATTTATTATGTATTCTTCATCAATTAACATAATTTTGAATTCATTTTCCAATTTACTAATTTCAATCTATCCTAACTTTACAATCTGTTTCAATTAATACGGTGTGCGCTAATTTAGTTATTTCATTAATTCTTATTAATAAAACATTAAGGTTCCTTTACTCTAGTTGATTTCCAATAAACGTACTACTTACTTTCCCTTAATTGAAATCTGATTTCCAAATATTTAACATACAATATAAATAACATATATAGATTGTTACCTATTTTTCCTTACTTGCAATTATACGTTTATTACTCAACAACACAGGTTAAAATTCCATATATACACAAATTTTAATTAATTGTCATTAACACTGTATTACTTCATTAATTAATCAAATACTTACATTAACACTATTTCACTTATTTTGGTCGTTATTCCAAGCATAGGTCGCAAGTTTTCATTTCTTTATATTATCCTATGGGGACAATATACATTTCAATACTTTATTACATTTATTGAGATTTATTTTCCAAATTTACTAGATACCACAAATTATGACCTTACAGTTATTTCAATTAATAAGGGTTGCACTAAATTTATTTATTTATTAGCTTACCTTAACATAATTTCATAAATTTACAATCAGTAGCAAATAAATCAATATATTATTTCACACATTAATACACTAATTGCATTTGTTAATACTACATTTCATTCAAAACTAAGTCATACCCTTTGAATTATTATATTAAATTGAAATGTTCATTCTTCCCAACCAATCACCATTTATTACATTATAACTTTACAATTTTAGATAAATTCATTGATTGTCATTTCATTCATCCTATTACTTATTATTAACCATAATTAGCATTTTTACGTTTTAATTTCACTTATTATTTCATTAAAAAGTTACACAAATTTTATTTCTCCAAATATTAAATCACAAGGTCTTATGTGATTTACCATTGCTACATTACCTTTTTAACGTTTGCTTCATTATAAATTTAAAATTTTTGTTTCTTCTAAATTTAATTACTCAATTTTAAACAAAATAACCAAAGTTATTATTGAAAATTTACGAGTCGTTACACTTTGTCTAATAAAGTTTGATTATCCACCATTACGCATCATAGGGAGATGTGACTTTTGAGGTTGAATCTTTATTCATTTTAGGTACGTTTAGAACTCTTTCTAATACACTCATTGTAACGGGCCGCGCCATTTTGTACGCATTAAATCGACGCATGTGCCAATTCAAACCATACGGAATGGGGGATTGTTATGGGGTAAATAAGAAAAAGAAGGAAGTAATAAAACAAAATAGAATCTTGCAACGGAACGATAAAATATAAAAATCAAATATACAGTTCATGAAGCTATTTATAAACATTTGATTATATTTATACAATACAAATCAAAGTTGCCCATACCAGTGAATAATAATCGATGTAGCGGAATACAGTGTACAGTGGAACAATATAATATATAATAATAATTATAATAACAATAATGAAATCTTCGTCTTCGTCCTCTAGAATAAAGTCTTCGATTCCTGAAATGCGTGGACGGACCCGAGCGAATTGAAAAGACAAAACACTCGAGTCAGAACTAAAATATCTTATGTGAGTTAAATTAATAGAAATAAATATGAGTGCAATAACTCAAGAGATGCTCGGGATTTACATCTCCTAAGGATCCGTTAAACTATTTATTATGTAGTAATATTTCACTATTATAATACTGTCTAAATAGTAAAATAAACTTACTTTTTCATAGCATTAAGGGGTTACCCATATAGCCCTTAACACGTAATAGTCCCATTAGTCTATCCAGTATCAGCGCATCTCCAGATCGGGAGACTGCCCTAAATACTCCACGGGCTACGGGAAAAAACCAAACTCGTACAAGGCGCGATAGGGTAGGTGACACGGCACAACTAGGCAATGCCAGGGTAGATATACCAATTACGCTTCCGGGTCGGTTGTAATGCGTAGCGCGCATCTACCGCCCACCTCAAGCCACAACCCCAAATAAAAAATCAAAAGTAGCCACCGAATCAATCCAAAAGTCAAAGTATAATATCGAAGGGATGTGTCCGATCAAAGGTGCTACCTCATTAACCCGTCAATCGCTCCTGTTTTAGCCACCTATGCCAACTCACGGGAGTTGGGTCCACGAATTTACCTTAAAGGAAACTCCGCCACCATCCTACTTCATTCTGGAATCTCCACCGCGTACACGGTAATTAAAGTGGTTTTCGGAGTTGGCAGAGAGTATGACAACTTCCAATCCCGGTCTGTTCAACAACTAAACGTTATTATAACATCACGGTCTTATCAAAATAGTTTATATTATTTGAAACCAAAATATTATATCCATTTCAAATCCATATAAATATGATATCATTTCTATTTTAAAACCCAAATCCATATGATATCATTTTTATTTCAAATATCTCCTTTTTCCAAAATCATAGTACTTTCAAATATATATACCTTAAAACCCCATAGCTTTGAAATAAAAATTTCAATACTTAAATGGTTTAAATATTAAATTACTTTATATAATAAGATAGCTTCTTTAATTTTACAAATAAATTCCAAATACCGATTTGAACCTCTCAATAACCATTTAAATTCATATATTTCAAAGCTTTACATATTCCACCATATCAAACTAATTCTTTGATAATTCCATATAAATCAATTTCAATTACTATTATTTAGATTTTGAATGTTTACTTAATAAATCTAATATCTTTCAAGTAAAACCTTTAAACTTCAAATATTGGATATTCTTTCAATTTAATTAACTTAATGATATCCATTAAAATCCTCCAAACAAAAATCAAGTTATTAAATCATACCATTTAAAATCTCAAATCTATTTAAATTAGAATCAATTTTATTCGAGAAAATTATTATATACTTTCATTCAAATCAAATTTGAATTTATCTTCCCACCTTATTCCGATTTAACTCCAGAATAAAATTTAAATAACCACTTAACCATACTATATTCTAATAAAATCAAACTTTATCATTTAATTTATTTATCTTTAAACAAATTTTTATACATAGCTTAAAACTAGAATTTTAACTATATATAAAATAACATTATAAAATATACAATCAATATCTCATAAAACCGTATATTTCTTTACAAACCATAGAAATCATTTTCGAAATATTTATATACATATACATATAGACCACTGTGTCTGTATATAATTTTATACTCTATGGTCAAGTGATACGGATATTTATCATTTCAATTCGCAATTAAAAATAAAAGTTACGGTTATATATCATTTCAAACCGTAATCCCGATTGAGATGAAAATGCATAATAACTTGCAGTTTATAACAATATAAATATAGCATCCATTCATCCAATATCAACCATCAACCATTTATCGCAATCATCATCAAATTCAAACAATTGCATCAATATAGAATGGATAATAAACAACAGGTATTAAATAGCAGTTTATATTCAATAATAAATTAAATAACTATTTAACTGGCAGTTTATATGCAATGAATAATTAATTAACAATTTAACTGGCAGTTTAAATGCAATGAATAAATTAAATAGCAATTTAATTTAAATAAATGAAATTAACTGAGATGATGAATAAAAATATGCCAAACAACCATAAATAAGTTTTAAATCACATCATATATCAATTTAACAAACATAAGAAATTTTAGAAGTTGTGAGTGGGTTAAAACACTCACATTTTAAATTTAAATTGAATTTAAACCCAAAATTTACGCAGTCTCTAAATCCATCCAAACTAGCGTCAACATGTCCGAATTTCCATTACGAACATCGCGGAGAAAACCGTGCGTGAAACAGAATCCGTATGTGAAAGTTATTTAATTTAGAGCGATTGAAATTAAAATTTAAATCGTAACAAAGAAAACAAAATAAAAAAATAAAAAAATTACCACGCCACTGCTACCCTCACGCACGCGAATTCCACTTCCCAGTCAACAGTAACACGAATACGCACCTAACCCTAGCCGCCGTTTTGATGGAAACGCTTCAAGCCGCGGCGCCATCCAACGGTCACCGTGACCTCCCTAAAGCCGACCGAGCGTCCCTTTGGCCTCGCGGCAACTCGTCATCGACGATCGACTCAGTAAAACAACCGGCCGCCGCTTCTTTGTGAAACCCTAATCAAATTCTTCACCCGAATCAGATCGTCGAACCACCACACCAACCACCAAGATGTGATGCACGCTCGACTCTCCACATAACCCTTTTGTCGATTCGCCGATCGGACGATATTCATCATCGAGCGATGAACGGATGAGACTTAATCACTGATTTCTTACAACCAAGGATCGAAATCGAGAAACGAATACCAGCAGTGAAATACGCTCGTCGAGAGCTTCGATATATATTTTTTTCAAATTTTTCTGAGGAGTTTGAAATTTTAGCTTTGGATTGAAATTTGAATTGGATAGATTAAGGTTTACAGCCATTGAGAAAGAGGAGCACATAAGTTCTGTACGTATAGAAATAAGGAATAGAGGCTGACAGGGTTTATAACATGGTATTTATAGAGAAAGTTGAAAAAAATGGATCGGATCTATTAGATAAACGCGCTAACGACAAAGTGGCCCAAAAAGCCCATTCTGACTCCGGAACGAAATTGGGTCAACCCATTATATCCAAACAGATGTTTTAAAATATTTTAAACGTGATGGAACAGGTTTCACGTCCAAATTCCATCGTATGAAGAAGTTATGCTAAAATCAATATTTTCAAATTGATTTCAATTAATTTCAATTAATCGATTTCAAGGCGTTTCGAGTCCGCACGATCAAACGACAAGTCCGATCGTTACGAAACTTGAAATCCTACAACAATTTACAGTCACAGATCCGATGAAACTTGTTTCGACGAAATCCAAGTCAGTGGCCAAAATGGCTATTTTTATACTAATTAAATAAATTAAAATTCATTAATTAAATCACTTTTTCACTTCCACTTTCAAAATTTACAAATCTTATCAGTTTTGTTTTCCTTAAACAATCTCAGTGATTTAAACAAAATTTAGATGTCAATTAAATGTTGATTCAACGATAAATTTCAGCGTAAAATTTAAATTTCATTATATTCATCAATTATAAATTAACTTTTCAAAAATTCCATTGAATTCACTATTCATTCTTATTATTCAATCCATTATAGCCAAATGGATGAAATTAACATACGTAAATAATTTCCAATATATTACTTATGAAAAGTTTCCAGTTTCTATTTATTTATTACATACCTACCTTCAGGCCTTGCATTAATTCTCATAAACATTACATTATTGATATCCAAATTTTGATTCAGTAAACCAATTTGTTACAACTTTACTTACATTAACACTATTTCCCTTATTTTGGTTATTATTTCATATGTAGATCACAAGTTTACATTTCTTTATACTATCTTATGAAACAATATTGTAACGACCCAGAATTTTTATTAATTTAAATTTGAATATTTAATTTATTTTAAATATTTATAAGTGAATTTATAAGTCAAATAAATTTTTATTTGAATTTTTGGATTTAACTGAATAATTAAATCGATAACTTAATATGTTAAATTATGGAAATAATTGAAAATTGAGTTAAATATGATTGAAAATGATTTGTAAAATTTTATTTTATCATATTGAAGTTAGAACAATATTTTAGAACTTTTAAAATCGAATTAAAAGTTAATTTGTGAAAATTGAATATTTTAATATTTAATAATCGACTGTAAAATAGTCAATTTTTGAACAGTCTCAGAATTGAACGAAACCAGTTCCATTGGATCCGTAATAGTTAGTTATTACCGGATTTCAATTTTCGTGTCAATCGGAGTTATCGTTTGATCGTGGCAGCTCGAAACGCATCGATTTATTTTTAATTTAAATTTGGCGAGTCAAAATAGCCATTTTTCAAAAAGTCTCGGATTTCGACGAAACCAGTTTCATCGGATCCGTAATGTGATATTATTGTAAGGTTTCAAATTTCAAGTCAATTGGATTTACCGTTTGTCCGGTACAAATTAAAACGCCTAGAAATCGATTTAAATCGGTTTAATTTAAATTGAACGTTTTCAGCCATAACTCGCACATACTTCCGAATTAGCTTCCGAAACCTGTTCCATTGTGTCCGGAACGCGGGATAAACCCTAGGTACGCTGGTTACGGCGTCTAAATCGGAGTTCGGAATTTCCGGGATGAATAGTGTCGCTCGTTCCTTATAAATAGCCCCTACCTTTCATAATTTTAGAAAAAATATCAAAACCTAAACCTAATTTAACCTAGCCCCCACTTTTAGATTCTAAGGCCAGAAATCATCCAATTTCAACCCTTAATCTCTTCCAATCCGTGAAGTTTTGGCCAAAGTTGTTAACTACAACATTGAAGAGCATGGAGAGAGCTTTAATTCCATACGGGTATGATCGTAAATGGTGCGACGGAGGGGGAGAGAAGTGGGGCCGTTTGCATCAGTTTTGGCACGCGTTTCGAGGCACATGTGTAGGCCGAGCTTGCCATGGTTGGGGGCGAACATGAAGGAGGAGAGGAGCTTCAAAATGCATGTGGTTTGATGAAGTATCGTTGAGAAATGGAGGAGCAAGATCAAACCCTAGTTGTGATTGAGTGGGTTTGTGCGTGCGGCCTTGTTGCTGTAGAAGAGATACGTGAGTTGAGGGAGATGAAGGAGAGGCCTTGGATGCAGATCTTACGGCCAGGATTTGCTGTGGTATGAAGATAGTTGAATAAATGTTGTAAAGTTTATATATAACGTGTACAAACTTGTAAATTACATAACTTTTTCATACGAGGTCGAAAAAATGCAAACTCAGTTGCGTTGGAATCGTATGGACGAGCACTACGCGATGGAGTTGGTTTGGAGTCGTTTGGAGTTAGTGAGAATTTCGGGTAAAATTAAACGCGCGTTTAATTTTATTCGAAATAAATCGCTAAAACGGAAATTAAAACCAAGGTGAGAATTTCTCACTCAATCGAATAGGTTTCGATTTTATTTTAAATAGTTAGATTTAAAATATTTGAATGCATGTTTGAATGATGACTGTAAATTATTGATTGTTAAAATAGACATTATGCGCCGTTAGTAAGCGGATGTTATTTAGTAAAACATATACCGCGAATATTTCATAAACAGTGAAATTGGTATTATATATATAATATCAATATATATATATTGGCATATGTATATATTGCAGTTGATTGATTTCCCGCATTTTTTGTTTAGCGGATGAGACCCTATTACGCCGTTAGTAAGCGGATAATATTTAATAAGAACATATACCGCGATAATTTCGTACTGGAGCGAAATTGGTATTGTGCTAATGTTTTTGGATGCAGGAAAACAGGTTGGAGGGATCCAACTGGATTCCTCAACAGTATTTATTTAATTTCAGATATTTTGATATTTGATGGATTATCATATTGATATATGATATCGTTGTTGTCGTGATTGACTATTTGGTATGTAGCATCATTGGACCAAATTTGGAACTTTAAAAATGATTTTTTAAAGTTGATTTTTGAGAATATACTATATTTTGGAATTGATCCATTTTAAATAAATAAACGTTATAATTTTTAATGTTATAAAAATTATGATTTTTGTGAAATACAGTAAAAACTGATTTTTGAGAATATGATGCTAACGATTTTATAAAAAAGTTTAATCGGGATTTTAGAATTATTGTGAACAGTTTAAATATAGGATTTATAAAATTTAATTATTTTATGAATCAAAAGAATAAAGTTTTTAAAGGAGTTAAGACGTTTTAAAGAATAATATAAATTGATTTATATTAAAGGATTTACAAATGAATATTTGTAAATTAAAACGTTGGAATTATAAAACGAGTTTTTATAAGTGTTTGAATGAAGTAAAAAATGAATTTCATAAATGAATGAAATTTATAGAATTATAAACTGTGAAGTTATAAATGAAATTTATAAATAGTAAGATTTATAAATTTGTGAAGTTAATTGAAGAATAGATTTGGTTAAATAAATGAATCTTATAAGTTATAAGATTTATAATTATGAAGCTTAAAGAACGATTTTATAAAATAATCGTTTTATAAGTAATTAACTTATAATATGAACGTTTAGTTTATAATTTAGTTATAAACTGGAATAGGTGAATAAAGGAATTTATAAAAAGGAAGTTTTTATAAATAAATAGAAATGGAATTTATAAACGTTGTTTTATAAATCCGCAAACAACTTATTTTGATAAGTTAATTGTCATAACTTATTTAATGGAGTTATATTCACATTTTTGAATAGTGAATAACACATTAAAGAAAATGTTTTGGTTTTGGATGTTTAAATAGAATTAAAACGATTTAACGATGTTTTAAAATGTGTTGAGATTCGAAACCATAGATTTCAACATTTATTTTTGAAATAGACGTTTCGAGAAATAAAAGGAAATGGTGGACTATAACACTGTGGTTATAGTAAATGATTTCCGAAAGGAAATGTTTTGAATAGTATTGGGATTATATATCTATTTTAATTTCGAATCCCTATACTAGTGATGTTGGGTTGTTGTAACGATGTTTTACGCAACATTCGTTTTGACCCAAATAAATATGTTAAGTGAATGATTTCCTTAAAAAAAATGAAATATATACTTAATTCGATTTAAGTATATGGAATATTTTCTAAGTGTTGAAAATAAAAGATTGTGAATTACTTATTTATAAATAAGTATGGAAATGTTTTCCAATATGAAGTGAATTTATAGAATTTATCTTTTGAAGATAAATTGAAATGAATAATTGAAATCGTATATGCATGAATATTTTGAAATATAAATTCATTATGGAATTTATAAATGAAAAGAAGAATTTGTTTAAAAATAAATGTTGATTTATTTTTGAGGTATTGAAATTTAATATCTAGTGAAGATATTTTTGGAAAATAAATAATTTGGAAAGTTATTTGGAATCTGGTGATGTGTGCATATCCAGTGATAGTTCAATAACCGACTATCAATATTTCCCTTTGAATGGGTATTTGATGTGATTTGTTTGAATGTGAATGCTACACTTATTTTTGAATAAGCGCTCACTATTCGGGTTAACCGGGAAAGGACCATGGGGTCGTATAACCCATTCCGAATATGTGATACGTCGTTGTGAATTGCATTGAAGATCGGTGTTGAAGACCGAGTATTTGCAAAAGCGATAGGATGACCTATCGATTGTTTCTGCACTGGGTAGCTCCTGGTATAGAGATCTCCTAAGTGATGGGAAATTCGATCGGGATTGTGAATACCCGTATTGCAAGGGCTTCGTAAGAAGTGCCTTCGGTTTTGTTCGATCCCGGAACAGACTTGTATGGATTGTATGTCTGACATTACAATTTGAGATATAAAGCCGATTTCTTTCAAATATATTTCTGTTGGTGGCGGAGAATTTATTCTTTGCTTAACACCCTTCTTTGAGACGTATGTGCTCAAAGGTTATATAGTTGAAGTTATCAGCGATATATTCCCAGTTTGGTAATGTGACATGCTGAGTGATGCTGAAATGATCATTGTGTTGATTATTTGTGATAGGATCATTTATTTGATCGTCTATCTTAGTGATCATTGTGTTGATCATTTGTTGACCCAAAGCATGGCTTTTGTATAAAGTATGTTTTTGTGGACGTGACTTCATCGAGCCTCACACCCCGTGAATGGTCAAAACAGGAAAGATGCGGCAAGGTTATGAGGGGTAGCGCCCTTTAGGATGTGTCCATTTCCTTCTGGAAAAGGGTGGTATCATGGTATGGAGCCCAGGTACTTACTCATGTTGAAAACACTTTATGATTGTGTGAATTGATTACGAGCGCTCGGTTGATAAAGGTCCCAAAGGACCGGGGGATGGCATATTCGGTCAGTTGTTACTCAGTTAGGAGTAACCCGGCCTTGTGTTGGTAGAGATCCGGTTTGGTTCTCGGGGATGTCCATCCAGAGGCATTCTCATGTGGCAATGGGAAGTTCCTTGGCCTGATCATTCGTTGGAAATCCAATTCCCAATACGAAACTTGTACGGTATTAGTTGTAGAACCTGCTATTCACTTATGGTGGTCACCACTGTTTGGATAGTAGCTATAGTAGGCATACGATAATGGTCGTATGTTGGCTAAGATTTATATTCTACTTTCGAAATGAATTTGTTATACACTATGCACTAATAATAATATCAAATGTTATTTTAAATGCGTATCAAGCATCTTTGACTATCATAAGGAGAAATCTCCTCCGATTCTGCGTTTGCATGTGTGTGTGTGCGGGAGGCCTTATGGTAGTCTCATTTTTAAAAGCATTGCGAATTGAGTTTAAAAATATTCCTCTATTTGATTTTAAAGTTAAATAAACTGTTTTGAGTTCTCACACCAGTCACATGACTGACTTGGAGTTTATTGTTTTCCTTCCTAAACTCTGGGTGCCCACCAATTTCCACACGGGCAGTTAAGAGTTAGGTTTATCAGGATATTCTGGATATTCTGGAGTTGCCGGAGGCAAGCTGGATGGCATGGCGTATTACTAGTTTATATAGTATTTCTTTTCCGCTGCACTGTTTATTGTTGTATGTTGTTGTACACTCTGATGATATGATATGATGTAATGAAATATAATGTGATGTAATAACTGATATAGTTCTTTATTTAAAGATTATTCATTTATTATTATATGTTGTTCCGCTGCGAATTGTGAGATTCTGATGTTGTTCTGTTGTTTCCTTTCTGTCCCGTTCTATTTTAAAAAAAAAATTCTTCTATCTTCTATTTTTCAAATTCTCTGTTTTCTTTCTCTGTTTTCTAAAAATTGTCTATCTTCTTTTCCCTCTATTTTTCTTTCTCTTTCTTCTTTTTCTCTCTTCTTTCTTTTCTTTTCTTTTTAAAACCCATAACTATTCGTTTTTTCGGCAACGAAAATCCGTTTGTTACATTTGGTATCAGAGCTTATGGTTAAGCGACAACCATGGTTCTGTAGGGTAGTACTCATTAGAGATAGAGTCAGTAGTGCTCTAGAATGAATTTGAGTGTAGTAATAGCTATGAGAGCGTATTTGTTAGTGAATAAAAAAAAAAATTGTTTTATATTGTGATGATTGGTTTATTGAGTGGCATATGAACTTTCGTCAGCGTGGTCCGCAAGACTATGCCGAAGGGGTTTCTAAACACTTGAATAGAACAATTCGGCACAATATTGTTTTAAATTGGGTAAATGAAATAATTTTACTTGATTATATTTTTATATATAAAGGAATAATTTTTCAGAATTATTAAAGTGTATGTAAGTTGATTGTTAGGTTGTTTGAATAATCTAAATAAAGAGTAATTGCATAAGCAAATGAATTATAAGAATTGAATTATAATTAAAGTGATTTACAATTGTGAAATAAACTTATATACATAAGAAGTGAAACTTTATGGATATATCTATGAATATGAGTTGTGAATAAAAAGTGAATTTAAAGTTAAATGGAATATGACTTAAGAGTTATATAAATAAAATTCAACTTTTATAATTGGATTGAATGTTAATCAAATGAATGTGAATTAAGTTGGTATGAAATAATGAATGTAGGTGTTAATTCATTAAAATCTAATGTTATTGAAAGTTGAATGATTGAATGAAAATCAATTTAATTGAACCAATTGAAAGTAATGGTGTTAAACCAAATTGAATGAATATAAGCAAAGGAATTTGGTTATAATTAATATACTTTGGTTGTTATATGATTGTTGATTGATTGTATATAATTCATTAAGTATTAATGAAAGTGAATTAGTGAAATTTAAAGCTATGAAATTGAATTCAAATTGAAAGTAAATAAATTTGAATAGAATTGAAAGTGAATTGGATCTAATTAGTGAATGCAAACTAATTAAAATTGAGAATGAATGTTAGTAAATCCAATGTAAATAAATCAAATATGATTTAAAGTGAAAAACCAATTCATTGAATATAAATGAGAATATGAATGAATATATTGGTTATGAATTTGTTGAATGATAATTGGATGATGGTTGAATATATGTTGTTTTATTACATTTGCTATGTTACACATATAGTTATTATGTTGCTATATGTTGTATATTGAGATTATTTGCATATATGCATGATTCTCATGTTGTTTGTTGAGTTTAGTAGGTGCGGATCGCGTTTGCTTCGCATTTGGAGTTCGCTTTAGCGCTATATTAGCCGTATATGCTTGCTAATAAAATATAAGGTACATATCTCGGATTAAATACAGTACTTTTACACTTTTTTCCCTTCGGGATGCCTCATTACTTGATGAGATGTATATTTGTGATATATATACTGTCATTTTTTTTTTCGGATCGAGCCGCGCAAAGGAGACTGGCGAATTTTTTCGGAAATTTAAGGCGTTAGAAAATTTTTGAGAAAATTGGGAAAATTTTGAAAACTTTAACTTTGATTTTGGAATTGAAAGTTAAACAATAGTAGTGTTTTTGAAAAGATAACTAAGTATGATTTGAAAACTTAGTAAAGTATGGTAAGAAGTTTAATTATAAATTTTGGGAAAATTAATAGATTCTGTAACCTTTCTTAATTGTAATTTCGAGGACGAAATTCTTTTAAGGGGGAAAGATTTGTAACGACCCAGAATTTTTATTAATTTAAATTTGAATATTTAATTTATTTTAAATATTTATAAGTGAATTTATAAGTCAAATAAATTTTTATTTGAATTTTTGGATTTAACTGAATAATTAAATCGATAACTTAATATGTTAAATTATGGAAATAATTGAAAATTGAGTTAAATATGATTGAAAATGATTTGTAAAATTTTATTTTATCATATTGAAGTTAGAACAATATTTTAGAACTTTTAAAATCGAATTAAAAGTTAATTTGTGAAAATTGAATATTTTAATATTTAATAATCGACTGTAAAATAGTCAATTTTTGAACAGTCTCAGAATTGAACGAAACCAGTTCCATTGGATCCGTAATAGTTAGTTATTACCGGATTTCAATTTTCGTGTCAATCGGAGTTATCGTTTGATCGTGGCAGCTCGAAACGCATCGATTTATTTTTAATTTAAATTTGGCGAGTCAAAATAGCCATTTTTCAAAAAGTCTCGGATTTCGACGAAACCAGTTTCATCGGATCCGTAATGTGATATTATTGTAAGGTTTCAAATTTCAAGTCAATTGGATTTACCGTTTGTCCGGTACAAATTAAAACGCCTAGAAATCGATTTAAATCGGTTTAATTTAAATTGAACGTTTTCAGCCATAACTCGCACATACTTCCGAATTAGCTTCCGAAACCTGTTCCATTGTGTCCGGAACGCGGGATAAACCCTAGGTACGCTGGTTACGGCGTCTAAATCGGAGTTCGGAATTTCCGGGATGAATAGTGTCGCTCGTTCCTTATAAATAGCCCCTACCTTTCATAATTTTAGAAAAAATATCAAAACCTAAACCTAATTTAACCTAGCCGCCACTTTTAGATTCTAAGGCCAGAAATCATCCAATTTCAACCCTTAATCTCTTCCAATCCGTGAAGTTTTGGCCAAAGTTGTTAACTACAACATTGAAGAGCATGGAGAGAGCTTTAATTCCATACGGGTATGATCGTAAATGGTGCGACGGAGGGGGAGAGAAGTGGGGCCGTTTGCATCAGTTTTGGCACGCGTTTCGAGGCACATGTGCAGGCCGAGCTTGCCATGGTTGGGGGCGAACATGAAGGAGGAGAGGAGCTTCAAAATGCATGTGGTTTGATGAAGTATCGTTGAGAAATGGAGGAGCAAGATCAAACCCTAGTTGTGATTGAGTGGGTTTGTGCGTGCGGCCTTGTTGCTGTAGAAGAGATACGTGAGTTGAGGGAGATGAAGGAGAGGCCTTGGATGCAGATCTTACGGCCAGGATTTGCTGTGGTATGAAGATAGTTGAATAAATGTTGTAAAGTTTATATATAACGTGTACAAACTTGTAAATTACATAACTTTTTCATACGAGGTCGAAAAAATGCAAACTCAGTTGCATTGGAATCGTA
The DNA here is from genome assembly GCA_030765085.1 of Allium cepa. Taxonomy (NCBI): domain Eukaryota; kingdom Viridiplantae; phylum Streptophyta; class Magnoliopsida; order Asparagales; family Amaryllidaceae; genus Allium; species Allium cepa. Next base: position 321,093,108 of record CM060939.1, read on the forward strand.
TGGACAAGCACTACGCGATGGAGTTGGTTTGGAGTCGTTTGGAGTTAGTGAGAATTTCGGGTAAAATTAAACGCGCGTTTAATTTTATTCGAAATAAATTGCTAAAACGGAAATTAAAACCAAGGTGAGAATTTCTCACTCAATCGAATAGGTTTCGATTTTATTTTAAATAGTTAGATTTAAAATATTTGAATGCATGTTTGAATGATGACTGTAAATTATTGATTGTTAAAATAGACATTATGCGCCGTTAGTAAGCGGATGTTATTTAGTAAAACATATACCGCGAATATTTCATAAACAGTGAAATTGGTATTATATATATATAATATCAATATATATATATTGGCATATGTATATATTGCAGTTGATTGATTTCCCGCATTTTTTGTTTAGCGGATGAGACCCTATTACGCCGTTAGTAAGCGGATAATATTTAATAAGAACATATACCGCGATAATTTCGTACTGGAGCGAAATTGGTATTGTGCTAATGTTTTTGGATGCAGGAAAACAGGTTGGAGGGATCCAACTGGATTCCTCAACAGTATTTATTTAATTTCACATATTTTGATATTTGATGGATTATCATATTGATATATGATATCGTTGTTGTCGTGATTGACTATTTGGTATGTAGCATCATTGGACCAAATTTGGAACTTTAAAAATGATTTTTTAAAGTTGATTTTTGAGAATATACTATATTTTGGAATTGATCCATTTTAAATAAATAAACGTTATAATTTTTAATGTTATAAAAATTATGATTTTTGTGAAATACAGTAAAAACTGATTTTTGAGAATATGATGCTAACGATTTTATAAAAAAGTTTAATCGGGATTTTAGAATTATTGTGAACAGTTTAAATATAGGATTTATAAAATTTAATTATTTTATGAATCAAAAGAATAAAGTTTTTAAAGGAGTTAAGACGTTTTAAAGAATAATATAAATTGATTTATATTAAAGGATTTACAAATGAATATTTGTAAATTAAAACGTTGGAATTATAAAACGAGTTTTTATAAGTGTTTGAATGAAGTAAAAAATGAATTTCATAAATGAATGAAATTTATAGAATTATAAACTGTGAAGTTATAAATGAAATTTATAAATAGTAAGATTTATAAATTTGTGAAGTTAATTGAAGAATAGATTTGGTTAAATAAATGAATCTTATAAGTTATAAGATTTATAATTATGAAGCTTAAAGAACGATTTTATAAAATAATCGTTTTATAAGTAATTAACTTATAATATGAACGTTTAGTTTATAATTTAGTTATAAACTGGAATAGGTGAATAAAGGAATTTATAAAAAGGAAGTTTTTATAAATAAATAGAAATGGAATTTATAAACGTTGTTTTATAAATCCGCAAACAACTTATTTTGATAAGTTAATTGTCATAACTTATTTAATGGAGTTATATTCACATTTTTGAATAGTGAATAACACGTTAAAGAAAATGTTTTGGTTTTGGATGTTTAAATAGAATTAAAACGATTTAACGATGTTTTAAAATGTGTTGAGATTCGAAACCATAGATTTCAACATTTATTTTTGAAATAGACGTTTCGAGAAATAAAAGGAAATGGTGGACTATAACACTGTGGTTATAGTAAATGATTTCCGAAAGGAAATGTTTTGAATAGTATTGGGATTATATATCTATTTTAATTTCGAATCCCTATACTAGTGATGTTGGGTTGTTGTAACGATGTTTTACGCAACATTCGTTTTGACCCAAATAAATATGTTAAGTGAATGATTTCCTTAAAAAAAATGAAATATATACTTAATTCGATTTAAGTATATGGAATATTTTCTAAGTGTTGAAAATAAAAGATTGTGAATTACTTATTTATAAATAAGTATGGAAATGTTTTCCAATATGAAGTGAATTTATAGAATTTATCTTTTGAAGATAAATTGAAATGAATAATTGAAATCGTATATGCATGAATATTTTGAAATATAAATTCATTATGGAATTTATAAATGAAAAGAAGAATTTGTTTAAAAATAAATGTTGATTTATTTTTGAGGTATTGAAATTTAATATCTAGTGAAGATATTTTTGGAAAATAAATAATTTGGAAAATTATTTGGAATCTGGTGATGTGTGCATATCCAGTGATAGTTCAATAACCGACTATCAATATTTCCCTTTGAATGGGTATTTGATGTGATTTGTTTGAATGTGAATGCTACACTTATTTTTGAATAAGCGCTCACTATTCGGGTTAACCGGGAAAGGACCATAGGGTCGTATAACCCATTCCGAATATGTGATACGTCGTTGTGAATTGCATTGAAGATCGGTGTTGAAGACCGAGTATTTGCAAAAGCGATAGGATGACCTATCGATTGTTTCTGCACTGGGTAGCTCCTGGTATAGAGATCTCCTAAGTGATGGGAAATTCGATCGGGATTGTGAATACCGTATTGCAAGGGCTTCGTAAGAAGTGCCTTCGGTTTTGTTCGATCCCGGAACAGACTTGTATGGATTGTATGTCTGACATTACAATTTGAGATATAAAGCCGATTTCTTTCAAATATATTTCTGTTGGTGGCGGAGAATTTATTCTTTGCTTAACACCCTTCTTTGAGACGTATGTGCTCAAAGGTTATATAGTTGAAGTTATCAGCGATATATTCCCAGTTTGGTAATGTGACATGCTGAGTGATGCTGAAATGATCATTGTGTTGATTATTTGTGATAGGATCATTTATTTGATCGTCTATCTTAGTGATCATTGTGTTGATCATTTGTTGACCCAAAGCATGGCTTTTGTATAAAGTATGTTTTTGTGGACGTGACTTCGTCGAGCCTCACACCCCGTGAATGGTCAAAACAGGAAAGATGCGGCAAGGTTTTGAGGGGTAGCGCCCTTTAGGATGTGTCCATTTCCTTCTGGAAAAGGGTGGTATCATGGTATGGAGCCCAGGTACTTACTCATGTTGAAAACACTTTATGATTGTGTGAATTGATTACGAGCGCTCGGTTGATAAAGGTCCCAAAGGACCGGGGGATGGCATATTCGGTCAGTTGTTACTCAGTTAGGAGTAACCCGGCCTTGTGTTGGTAGAGATCCGGTTTGGTTCTCGGGGATGTCCATCCAGAGGCATTCTCATGTGGCAATGGGAAGTTCCTTGGCCTGATCATTCGTTGGAAATCCAATTCCCAATACGAAACTTGTACGGTATTAGTTGTAGAACCTGCTATTCACTTATGGTGGTCACCACTGTTTGGATAGTAGCTATAGTAGGCATACGATAATGGTCGTATGTTGGCTAAGATTTATATTCTACTTTCGAAATGAATTTTTTATACACTATGCACTAATAATAATATCAAATGTTATTTTAAATGCGTATCAAGCATCTTTGACTATCATAAGGAGAAATCTCCTCCGATTCTGCGTTTGCATGTGTGTGTGTGCGGGAGGCCTTATGGTAGTCTCATTTTTAAAAGCATTGCGAATTGAGTTTAAAAATATTCCTCTATTTGATTTTAAAGTTAAATAAATTGTTTTGAGTTCTCACACCAGTCACATGACTGACTTGGAGTTTATTGTTTTCCTTCCTAAACTCTGGGTGCCCACCAATTTCCACACGGGCAGTTAAGAGTTAGGTTTATCAGGATATTCTGGATATTCTGGAGTTGCCAGAGGCAAGCTGGATGGCATGGCGTATTACTAGTTTATATAGTATTTCTTTTCCGCTGCACTGTTTATTGTTGTATGTTGTTGTACACTCTGATGATATGATATGATGTAATGAAATATAATGTGATGTAATAACTGATATAGTTCTTTATTTAAAGATTATTCATTTATTATTATATGTTGTTCCGCTGCGAATTGTGAGATTCTGATGTTGTTCTGTTGTTTCCTTTCTGTCCCGTTCTATTTTAAAAAAAAAATTCTTCTATCTTCTATTTTTCAAATTCTCTGTTTTCTTTCTCTGTTTTCTAAAAATTGTCTATCTTCTTTTCCCTCTATTTTTCTTTTTCTTTCTTCTTTTTCTCTCTTCTTTCTTTTCTTTTCTTTTTAAAACCCATAACTATTCGGTTTTTCGGCAACGAAAATCCGTTTGTTACAAATATACATTTCTAATACTTTATTGCATTTATTGGAATTAAATTTCCAAATTTACTAGACACAACAAACTATGACCTTACGGTTATTTCAATTAATTGGGATTGTGCTAAATTAATTATATATAAACTTACATTAATATAATTGCATTAATTTACATTTGGTTACAAATAAATTAATATATTATTTCACCCATAAATACAATAATTGCATTTGTTCTTATTATATTCCATTTATAGCTAACTCATAATATTTGAATTTTAATTAAATTGTAACGTTCATTCAAGTTCATTAAATATTAACTTGCATTAACACGTTTCCTTAATTTACAATCAAATACCGTTAACAATGTTTTATTACATTAATCAATTTAATACTTTCCTTTATTTCTCATATAAAATTACATCCGGGTATATTCTTTTCACTACTTTCATTCATTAGAATTCTATTCAAATTTCAATTTCTTGCATAACTCATTTATTATAAATTTGCATACCAATAAATTAGGTTCCACTAAATAGGATTTATTCAATTCAACCTTTTTAATTATGTTTATTTTAATCAATATAATATTTCACAGGTTAATTCTTAACACTTGCTTCATTACAAATTATAACAATTATATTTCTTTATTAATTTAATTCCAAAATCTTATTAATACGACAAATTTAATTAACAAAATTCACGGGTCGTTACACTCTCGCCCACTCAAAACTTTTAGTCCCCGAAAAGGAAAAAGAAGGGAAAAGAAGAATTAGGAAATCAATATATCTTATTCAAAACATTAACTTTACAAACAATTAAATTTCCAAAATTAATTACTTTAAATAAAATATACAAATTTACAACCATTAAATCTTTTTATACTTAAATCATTAAAGTTTGGAAAATATTTTCAAAAATTTTCTAAGTCCAAAATTTTACGAAAAATTTCAGTAGAGTCTCCTTTGAATGGAGAGGCTCGGAAGAAAATATAATATCAAATATAACAATATATAACATATATTTTCCAAAATAATATATCCTAACACAGGAAAAAAATATAATAGCGCTATAAAACCGTAATCCGAAAACGTACCTATTTGTCGGGCAAACAACGCTTAAATTATGAAACCAAAAGCAGTAGCAATTGCTTCCATAACTTGTATTTCACTTATATAATCCAAAAGAGTCAATAATTATAAAAAATGAAATGTTCAACTTGTTTCAACCAATAACAAACAAATCAATACAACCATCAATCACTTGCAACAAGGCATACAACCATCACGTAGAATCAATACAAACCAATCATTCATTCATATCAAACAAAACAAATAGTTGTTCACGTTCAAAACTTTAAATTGTACATAATGAAAAATAAACTATCAAGTGCATCATTTACTCAACAATCTTAGATGAAACAAAATTGATTATTCATACATCCAAACAAATTTAAAGTATCCTTACCCAAACAGCCATAACCAAAACAAACAAAAAATCCAAACAATATTTAAGTACATTCTTATTAATTTCATTTCATACTATTTGTTGTTTGATTCCCTTTTTATTCATATAATGATTTATCTTTTAATTCACATTTATTTCTTGAAAATTTTCATTTTTATTTATTCATATCAAATTGTTTTCTTTTTTTTATTGCATTACATTTTTCTTTCACTACTTAATTTCATTTATTTACAGTACTCATCCTTTTACCTATTTTTATTATAAATAACCTCAACTTTTACTTAAGTTTATTGTCATTTCTTTACAAACTTTCAGTCACACTTAAGTTTACATAATTTCAACATCAAATTATTATTTAAAAAAGAATTTCACTTAACATTCCTATTACATAAGCTTTACTTGTATAATCTCCATTACGTTTTCCTATTAACATTTCAACTTTTTACATCTTTTGGTAAGTTATATATATGCCTTTAAGAATGTAATTAAAATCATACAAGTTTATCTTATTTCTTTTAATTAATTACATGTTCAATAAGTATATCTTTCATTTTATAAGATTACAATTTCAACTTTCTTTTAATCTCATTCATAACTTAGCATTAAACCTCGTATTTATCAACGGTTTCAAATACTCATCTTAAACTCAAGATGTTTTACTTACTGTCCATCTGTCTACTTATTTAGTTATAAATAACTTTAAACATTAACTAAACTCTTATCTTAATTAGAGGTTCCAATTATTAATTAGTTACTTTCCATTTCGCTACAATAGTTGAACTTAAAGGAAACTTAAGAACTAAATACCGGGTTTAATCTCAAATCATTTTAAAATAATAGATGAATATATACTTGCAACTTATATATCCAATTATATTTTAAACAACTTGAAATTTATATTTGTTTATCAAAATAAACCTGTAGTAAAACTACAACAGTGGCCTTCCCACTTTGAAAATCAAAAATGAATGTCCATGATGCGTGCACTCATAACCGAAATTATTTTCCAACGACAGAGAGGGGCGTACATAATTAATTCCTTTCAAAATATCTTTTAAACAATTCTTTTCAAATTATATTGAAATATTTATATCAGAAAATACTTCTAAATATTATTATTATTATTATATTCCAAAATCATTCAAAAGAATTTTTTTCAAAACCTCGAAGTTTACGTTTTAAATTCCCAATTTCCATTTATATTATTTTCTTTTCAAATCTTATTTCCAACCTATGCTTATAGATTTCACTACCTAACAACCAATATATTACAACGAAATATATATCACTTATAAAAAAAATTATTTTATATATAGAAAATATACTAGGCAAAATTATTTCGTTCACCTATATTAAAACCCAAATATTATGTCCGTCTGTCCTATTAAGTGTTAAGAAATCTCTATTAATGACATTGCATCCCACGCATCAACCAGAATTTATAAATACAAAATAGAACAAATTAACACAATATTAAAACTTTTTTATAACACTAACAAATACGCTCTCTCATATATATACACTCAGCGACCCCCATAGGGTATTACTACCCTATTAATAAAGAGTCAGACCTACAAAGCTAAGGTTTATCGCCAAACCAAAGCTCTGAAACCAGATGTAATGGGCCGCATCATTTTGTACGTTTTAAATCGACACACGTGCCAATTCAAACCATACGGAAGGGCGGATTGTTATGGGGTAAATAAGAAAAAGAAGGAAGAAATAAAACAAAATAGAATCTTGCAGCGGAACGATAAAATATAAAATCAAATATACAGTTCATGAAGCTGTTTATAAACATTTGATTATATTTATACAATACATATCAAAGTTGCCCATACCAGTGAATAATAACCGATGTAGCGGAATACAGTGTGTAGTGGAACAGTATAATATATAATAATAATGAAATCTTCGTCCTCGTCCTCCAGAATAAAGTCTTCGATTCCTGAAATGCTCGGACTGACCCGAGCGAATTGAAAAGACAAAACACTCGAGTCAGAACTAAAATATCTTATGTGAGTTAAATCAACAGAAATAAATATGAGTGTAGTAACTCAAGAGATGCTCGGGATTTACATCTCCTAAGGATCCGTTAAACTATTTACTATGTAGTAATATTTCGCTATTATAATAGTGTCTAAATAGTAAAATAAACTTACTTTTTTCATAGCATTATGGGGTTACCCATATAGCCCTAAAAACGTAATTGTCCCAGTAGTCCATCCAGTATCAGCAATCTTCAGATCGAGAGACTACCCTAAATACTCCACGGGCTACGGGAGAAAACCAAACTCGTACAAGGCGCGATAGGGTAGGTGACACGGCACAACTAGTCAATGCCAGGGTAGATATACCAATTACGCTTCTGGGTCGGTGGTAACGCGTAGCGCGCAGCTACCGCCCACCTCGAGCCACACCCCCAAATAAAAAAATCAAAAGCAGCCACCAAATCAATCCAAAAGTCAAAGTATAATATCGAAGGGATGTGTCCGATCAAAGGTGCTACCTCATTAACCCGTCAATCGCTCCTGTTTTAGCTACCTTATGCCAACTCACGGGAGTTGGGTCCACGTATTTACCTTTAAGGAAACGCCGCCAGCATCCTACTTCATTCTGGAATCTCCACCGCGTACGCAGTTGTTAAAGTGGTTTTCGGAGTTGGCAGAAAGTATGACAACTTCTGGTCCCGGTATCTTCAACAACCAAACGTTATTATAACACCGCGGTCTTATCAAAATAGTTTATACTATTTAAAACCAGAATATTATTTCCATTTCAAATCCATATAAATATGATATCATTTCCATTTTAAAACCCAAATCCATATGATATCATTTTTATTTTAAATATCTCCCTTTTCCAAATTCATAGTACTTTCAAATATATATACCTTAGAACCCCGTAGCTTTGAAATAAAAATTTCAATAAATAAATGGTTTAAATATTAAATTACTTTATATAATAAGATAGCTTCTTTAATTTTACAAATAAATTCCAAATACCAATTTGAACCTCTCAATAACCATTTAAATTCATATATTTCAAATCTTTACATATTCCACTATTTCAAACTAATTCTTTGATAATTCCATATAAATCAATTTCAATTACTATTATTTAGATTTTAAATGTTTACGTAATAAATCTAATATCTTTCAAGTAAAACCTTTAAACTTCAAATGTTGGATATTCTTTCAATTTAATTAACTTAGTAATATCCTTTTAAATCCTCGAAAGAAAATCAAGTTATTAAATCGTACCTTTTAAAATCTCAAATCTATTTAAATTAGAATCAATTTTATTCGAGAAAATTCTTATATAGTTTCATTCAAATCAAATTCGTATTTATCTTCCCACCTTATTCCGATTTAACTCCAGAATAAAATTTAAATAACCACTTAACCATATTATATTCTAATAAAATCAAACTTTATCATTTAATTTCTTTATCTTTAAACAAATTTTTACACATAGCTTAAAACTTGAATTTTAACTATGTATAAAATAACATTATAAAATGTACAATCAATATCTCATAAAACCGTATATTTTTTACAAACCCCAGAAATCATTTTCGAAATACACACACACACACACACCCCATGGTGTCTGTATATAATTTTCTACCCTATGGTCAAGTGATACGGGTATTTATCATTTCAATCCGCAATTTAAAAATAAAAATTACGGTTATATATCATTTCAAACCACAATCCCGATTGAGATGAAAATGCATAATAACTTGCAGTTTATAACAATATAAATACAGCATCTGTAACAACCCGCATATTTTACGATTGAATATCTAAATATTTTGTTTAAGTATTTTATCATCAGTTGGATTTTAGTCCAAAAAGTTACTTTTTGCATACGGTCGAATTAGGACTCGAGACCACTTCCATTTAGTTCAAAACGCTGTTTGTGATCTTTTTGAGTATAAACTTTGATATGCTTGGAGTTAGTGGAATTTTGCCACTTTTTCACTTTGGGCTTTGGGTTTGGTTCAGCCCATTAGCCTAAACTATTAACTCTAGCTCAACCCCCTCTTCCCTTCATTACTTCACTTTCATTTCCTAATACTCAAGCTTCATCAAAAATGGAGAGAGGAATGTGATATTAAAACTCCAAGCCCTAGTTCATTTGCAAATCTAACATCTAACTCCAAATCCAAAGAGAAGCCATTGATTCAGGCTTCTTGTGTTGAGATTGAAGTGTGGTCGATTCTTTCTTTGCTTTTAAGGTTCTCCTTCATTGATTTTGTGAAAAGGTGAGATTTTTATCTCACATCTTTGTCTATAACTATCTTCGATTGTTGGGTATGAATTCCTAACACTTATTCATGTGCATTTGCTTTTGGTTTGGATTGAATTGGTGAATATCCCAATTTTTAGTGTTTTGGGTTCAAATCTTTAAAAATACTAACTTTGAAGTTTGAATATGTTTTTGGTGATGCATCGAGGAGCCAATAGGACCGGGTAGCCGATGGGCGTAATCCCCTAGCGTCAGTGCTCGACCGGTTGCAAATTGAGAGAGTTTTGCACATCTATTCCTTAGGTCGTTTGGCCTGCATATATGTCTCTTGGCCTGTAGTTAGGTCGCAATCACTTAGGTCGCTCGCCTTGCTATGAGTCGGCCTACTTTAGGTCGCTGACCACTGAGGTCGCTCGGCTTGCTCGCACCCCTTAGGTTGCAACCACTTAGGTCGCTCAGCCTCACCTCCTTAAGTCGCTCTGCCTGCTTTAGGTCGCTGACCATTTAGGTCGCTCGGCTTTCTCGCACCAACTTAGGTCGCACCTACATATAAGTCGTTCCACTTAGGTCGCTCGACCTGTTCATAAGTCGCTAGGCCTATTAAGTCACGCTCCTTAGGTCGTTCGCCTCGTTATTGACTCGGCCTGTTAAGTCGCGCTCCTTAGGTCGCTCGCCTCGCTAATGAGTTGGCCTATTAGGTCTCACCTCCTTAAGTCGCTCGGCTTGCTTCAAGTCACAACCAGTTAGGTCGCTCGTTCCTTAAGTCGCTCGGCTTGCTTCAAGTCGCAACCAGTTAGGTCGATCGTTCCTTAAGTCGCTCGGCCTGCCGCTATAGGTCGTACCAACTTAGGTCGCTCGGCCTGCTTTAAGTCGCATCTATTTTAAGTCGCACCTGCTTAAAGTCGCACCTGCTTTAAGTCGCACCTGCTTTAAGTCGCATCTGCTATGTTGCTGATCCCTTATGTCGTATGCCGCTAGCTCCTTAGGTCGCTCACTTGTGCTGCTATTTTCTTATGTCGCTCAGTTACGCCACATGCTATGTCACTCATCCCTTATGTCGTAGGCTGTGGAGTTGCATGAGTTGATCCGTTGATTTCTTGTGTTGTATTGTGTTAAGTCGTAAGTCGTGGCTGTTAAGTCATAAGGGTATTTCCATTTTAATGGATTTGGAATTGAATTCTTTGGATTTTATTCACGTCATCGAATGTGAATTTTTATGATTGATTATTTGTACAATCATTTTTGTGATTTGTCACTTTAAAAATATGAAGGTTTCAATACTAGCAGTAAATATCAAAACTCCTTCACCAAAATGATTTCAACCCTATTTTACTACAAAGTTCGTTTCTTAAACCGTTTTCCAATCTACAAGTATATACAAGCCTTTACCTCACTCGTACGAGAAATCTAATTAAATGGCTTAGTAAAACAAGTGGTATGAAACGCTTGCGTTTACTTTGTCGGTTAATTCTTGGACTTGTTCGATTGAATCTCTTGTGACAATTTTCGAGCGGAGATCTACAATTTGTTCGTAAATATTTAAGTTAACTAGTGGTTATGGGACATGAGGCTAAGCTTATATATTTACTAGCTTACTGTAATTGACACTTCTTGATGATCGTTGATGATCATTTTTGTGACTTAGACTAGCAAATGCGCGATGTCTCTTTGTCTACGAGGGAGACTAAACCCCGTTTCTGTGGAGCTTCAGCTCAATTTGGTGGGGCAGCGACCCATGGTCTTTGGGCCATTTTGTGGAGCTTCGGCTCAAAATTAATGGTTAGCAACCATGGAATAGCGTTCCATTTTGTGATACACGTGTTGGTGAGTTTTCATGCTCCCGTTTTGTGATAGGCCTCCCCCTTTTTGTGATTTCTGGATTTCCGTTGATGATTTCTAGAACTGATGTTTCACCAATTTTCGTGATTTACATTGATTTGTTTTATCAATATTTGTGCATTGGTGAATTTGTGTGTCATTAAATTTTGTGATCGACATTGATATAATTGTCAATATTTATGGTCTGGTGAATAAAAATAAAGAGTATGACATTCTTTTTGATCTTTGAGAAGATTCTTATGATATTGATTAATCTCTTGTTGATTTTCAGTTACATACTTATCACAGTATGGTTTTATGGTTATCATACGTTTTTGTCATATCTCTTATTCTATATCATTTCATCTGATATTTGTAACTAGACTGATTCGTTTGTTATTTTCTTATTAAATAATACTCGGGTCAGACCGAGTTGTTACATGTGCTTCTACTTGACTCCTCATCTGGGAATATTATCCAGACTTTTGGCTAACTACTTAGATTGGTAGTTCATTTTGTTGTATACCTTTGAGATATAGACTCCTTGATGTATACATATTCTTTTGTCTAGCACTTGTAACTATTCTTTTGTGATATTTTGGTTCTTGTCTGACCACTACTCTGATGAACACTTTTATGTGTTATATATTCATATCTATTTCCGCCTTTGATATATGGATGTCTCTGACTGATTTGTGTTATGTTTATTTCTATATTTGTTTCCGAAGAATATATATAGCCACCGGGTAGTGGCTTTGAGTTTTTATCGGTATGTCGGATTTCCTTCTGAAACCAGATGCATGTTGTACTATCTGACATATCGGTGCTCGCAGAAAGCAATTACGCGGATGGCCGCTCCTCAACAGCCTTATTCTCCGCGCTAGTTGACGACATTACCCCGTAGTGTCCTTGGCTAGAGTGGGTATAGAGGTGGGGCGTCACATCTTGGTATCAGAGCGAAACTTCGGAACAATGTAGAATAATCTAGCAAGGATCATCGTCCTAAGTCCTTCTTAGGAGTCGTGCTTTAGGATTTAATTCGAGTCTTCGTACCGATTCATCCTATTTTCTGTATGACTCCTTGTTTTATCTATCAAGATTGCTTGATATTCATTTGGTGAATAACCTTATCCTTCTTTCTTTCTTTCTTTCTTTCTTTCTAAGGGAAGAGAAATGGTTAGACCTGGCTGTCCCAGTGCCGGTCAATCTAGTGCTACTCCCCAAGATGGAGTATTTATGTCTGCCCAGCAGCTTCTTGATCTAGTAAAGAATGATCAAGCAGACGGATCTAATCCGGAGTCTACTCACCCTAAGTTTGGATTTGCACGTTTGTGCAACGATTATACCAATTTGGGTGGGAAGCCATTCAAAGGATCCGAAAATATTATTGAAGTGCAGGCTTGGCTGAGAACGTGCGATCGAATCTTTTCTCGCATGAATCTTTTTGATCTTCACCGTGTTCAGGTGGCCTCTAGTATGCTCCAAGAAAGAGCATTAGATTGGTATGAGCTACTGATTTCTGAAATAAATGAAGCGGATCTTACTTGGGAGAAATTCCGGGAGCGCTTCGAGTTAAAATTTGTGCCAGAAGCTGAGAAGGTGACTTTGGCTCATCGTTTCATAGACCTTGTTCAAGGTGAATCTTCCGTGGCAGAATATGTCGCATCATTCGAGTCACTTTCTAAATAAGGGGTCGAGTACATAAGCACCCCATTGAAGAAAAACCAAATATCTTTCTATGGCTTGAATAAAAATCTCAAGAAGCCATTACTTCTAAAATTAGAAGTTTCTTTTGATCAACTCATTGATATCGCTCTTCGACTTGAAGAGGCTGATAGAGTAAGTGATGTTGAGGTTAGGAGTGCTAAACCGAACTTCACCAACAAGAAAAGGCCTAATAAGTTCAAAGGTCCTTATCCCAATAATAAGAAAGGGAAGCAAGCCTCTCCGGCAACCAAGACTTCTACCTCAAGTGGTGGGCAATGCTACAACTGTGGTTCTAAGGACCATTATGCGAATAAGTGTTCAAAGCCCCGTGCTTATCGCTATTGCAAAAGCCCGGACCATTATATATCTTCGTGTCCCAAACTTCAAGGCAAGAAGGAGGGAAAGCTTAATGTGGCGCAAACTCCTATTCGAGTTCTTTTTGATACGGGTGCGTCCCATTCTTTTATATCAAAAGAACTTGTTGATACTTTTTCTTTAAGTGTTGTTGCTTTAATGACTTCTTTGGGAATTGCGAATCCGGTTAGTAGATCCACAACACTCAGTTTATTGGTAAAGATGTCGAGATTATTTTGTGTGATTTTTCTTTCCGAGCCGATTTGAATGTTATGCTCTACTTAGGCTTTGGAATGATCTTAGGAATGGATTGGCTTAACCGCTATGAAGCTCAAATCCTTTGTCCTGAGCGGACTATTCATCTTCGACATCCTCAATCTGTTAACCAGATTACTATTGATCTTAAAAATTCGAATTCCAGCTTGGCTGCATATTTATATTCTTTAAATCCTCATGATGATGATAATGACGATGAGGAAGATGTCAATTCTCTTATTCACGTTGTTCGTGAATTCTCCGACATATTTGATCCCGTTTTAGGATTACCACCTAAGCAAGCAATTGAGTTCAGAATTAATCTCATCCCTGGAGCTCAACCTATTACTCGTCCTCCTTATCGTATGTCCAATAAAGAAAATGAGGAGATGCGCAAACAATTATCCGAATTGGAGACGAAGCAATTTATTTGCTCTTGTTCCTCGCCTTGGGGAGCTTCGGCTATTTTTGTGAAGAAATCCGATGGTACACTTAGGCTTTGCGTTGACTACTGTAAGCTTAATGATCTTACTATCAAGAATAAATATCCTTTACCTCGGATTGATGATTTATTCGATCAACTTAGTGGTGCTAGAGTCTTTTCACAATTAGACTTAGCAACCGGTTTTCATTAGCTTCGTATTGCAGAGGATAGCATTCCTTTGACATCGTTCCGTACTCGTTATGGATCTTATGAATGGCTTGTTATGCCATTTGGTCTAACGAATGCTCCGGCTTATTTCGTTGACCATATGAATCGAGTTTTCAAAGACTTCTTCGATCGATTTGTTCTCATCTTTATTGATGATATTCTTGTGTATTCTAAAACCGAGGAGGAACATGAAAAGCATCTTCGGATTGCGTTGGAAACTCTTAGGAGCAATCAAATGAAAGCAAAATTTTCTAAATGCCACTTTTGGAAATCTCGTGTGAAGTTTCTTGGCCATATTATTTCCGAATCCAGAATTTCCGTGGATCCTTCAAAGATCGAAGCGATTCAAAACTGGAAGAGACCGGAGAGTGTGACGGAAATTCGTAGCTTCCTTGGATTGGCGGGCTATTACCATCGTTTTATAAAAGACTTTTCAAAAATTTCCGTGCCTCTTACTAGTTTGACCAGTAAGGGAGTTAAATACATTTGGTCGGTCAAATGTGAAGCTTCTTTTCAGAAATTAAAAGAACTCCTTTCCGATGCTCCTATTCTTGTGATTCCCGAGGGAAACCAATATTTTATTGTTTATACCGATGCTAGTCGCGTTGGTTTGGGTGCCGTTCTTATGCAAAGAGAACGTGTTATTACTTACGCTTCTAGGCAATTGAAGCCAGCCGAGACTAGATATGCCACTCATGATTTAGAACTCGCGGCTATTGTTTTCGCCCTTCGTATTTGGCGTCATTATCTTTTAGGAGAAAAATTTATTCTTTACACCGATCATAAATCTTTGAAGTATCTATTTTCTCAAAAGGAACTTAATTTGCGTCAATAACGTTGGCTCAAATTTCTTACAGCTTATGATCTTGATATTCTTTATACTCCCAGAAAGGGAAATCGTGTTGCCGATGCACTTAGTCGTAAGCAACAAGCGGTTGTTTCTATGATGATATCTGAATGGAACGATCTAAGAATTTTATCCGCTTGTGAGATTCGAGATCGTGTTTTCGATTTACGTTCATCTCTTGTTTTATGTAGCCTTGAGGCTCATCCCTCTCTTTTAAACCGCATTATTGAAGCTCAAAAGCTAGATCCCGAATTGGCTCTTCTTGGCCCAAATTTTAGGGATAAAATTGATATTGAAGGTTTTAAAGACTTTGATATTGATTCTCGTGGCGGTATTTGAAAATTTGGTAGACTTATCGTGCCAATTATTAGTGATCTTCGTAAAGACATTTTAGAAGATTCTCATCGTTCTAAATTTACCATTCATCCCGGTAGTAGTAAAATGTACATGGATATGAAGCGACTTTATTATTGGGAGGGAATGAAATCTGATATTGCTAACTTTGTTAAGTATTGCATGACTTGCCAACTCATTAAGGCCGAGCACCAAAGGCTCGGTGGGTTATTGCAACCTTTAGAAATACCAATTTGGAAGTGGGACCAAATTTCCATGGATTTTATAGACGGCCTTCCCCGTTCTCGTTCAGGTCATGATAGATTATGGGTGATAGTCGATAGACTTACTAAATCCACCCATTTTATTTCCGTTCGGTCTAACCGAACTGTTCCTCTTTTGGCCAAGCTCTATATTAAAGAAATCGTTAAATTACATGGAGTTCCTACTTCTATTGTTAGTGATCTTGATCCATTGTTTACTAGTGGATTTTGGAAGAGTCTTCAAAAAGCTTTGGAAACGAAGCTTAATTTTAGCACCGCTTATCATCCTCTGTCCGATGGACAGACTGAGCGTGTGAATCAAACTCTTGAAGATTTTCTTCGTGCATGTGTTCTTGATTTTGGTGGAAGTTGGGAAGATCATATTTCTCTAGTTGAGTTTTCCTATAATAATAGCTTCCAATCTACTATTAGGATGGCACCTTTTGAGGCACTCTATGGAAGGCCATGCCGATCTCCTTCTTGTTGGCTTGAGGCCGATGAGAAACTAGCTTTAGGTCCAGATTTTATTCGTGATTCCACAGAGAAGATTGACCTTATTCGTCATAGGATGAAAGAAGCCCAGAGTAGACAAAAATTCTATACCGATAACCGAAGAAGGAAATTAGAATTTTCTGTGGGAGATTTTGTGTTTGTTCGTGTTTCACCTACGAAGGGTGTCGTACGTTTCAGTCGATCGGGAAAATTAGCTCCTCGATATATTGGACCATTTCCTATCACCGAACGTATTGGTTCAGTGGCTTACCGCCTTTTATTACCGACTCAGTTTTCTGCTATTCATGACGTGTTTCACGTTTCTCAATTACGGAAATGCCTTCGATATTCCGATTCTATTCTTGAGCCCGGTGTTGTGGAAGAAATTGAAGTTTCTCCTAATTTAACTTATGAGCAACGTCCTATTCGTATTATTGCTTCGAAGGTCAAACGCCTTCGAAATAAGGATGTCCCTATTGTGAAAGTTCAATGATCCTCAAATCCTAAGGATTGTTCTTGGGAATCCAGAGAGTTCATCGAGCGAACACATCCGGACTTACTTTCCCGTGCCCTTTGAGGTGAATTTCTTATTTCAAATTTCTTTTGTGTCGATATGGTTTCATGGTTGTTACCTTATATTTTCTTCTTAAATATTGCGAGGACGCAATTTCTTTAAGGAGGGGAGTCTGTAACAACCCGCATGTTTTACGATTGAATATCTAAATATTTTGTTTAAGTATTTTATCGTTAGTCGGATTTTAGTCCAAAAAGTTACTTTTTGCATACGGTCGAATTAGGACTCGGGACCACTTCCATTTAGTTCAAAATGCCGTTTGCGATCTTTTTGAGTATAAACTTTGATATGTTTGGAGTTAGTGGAATTTTGCCGCTTTTTCACTTTGGGCTTTGGGTTTGGTTCAGCCCATTAGCCTGAACTATTAACTCTAGCTCAACCCCCTCTTCCCTTCATTTCTTCACTTTCATTTCCTAACACTCAAGCTTCATCAAAAATGGAGAGTGGAATGGGAAATTAAAACTCCAAGCCCTAGTTCATTTGCAAATCCAACATATAACTCCAAATCCAAAGAGAAGCCATTGGTTCAAGCTTCTTGTGTTGAGATTGAAGTGTCGTTGATTCTTCCTTTGCTTTTAAGCTTCTCCTTCACTGATTTTGTGAAAAGGTGAGATTTTGATCTCACATCTTTGTCTATAACTATCTTTGATTGTTGGGTATGAATTCCTAACACTTATTCACGTGCATTTGCTTTTGGTTTGGATTGAATTGGTGAATATCCCAATTTTTAGTGTTTTGGCTTCAAATCTTTAAAAATCCTAACTTTGAAGTTTGAACACGTTTTTTGTGATGCATTGAGGAGCCAATAGGACCAGGTAGCCGATGGGCGTAATCCCCTAGAGTCCGTGCTCGACCGGTTGCAAATTGAGAGAGTTTTGCACTTCTGTTCCTTAGGTTGTTCGGCCTGCATATATGTCTCTCGGCCTGCAGTTAGGTCGCACCATGTTAGGTCGCAACCACTTAGGTCGCTCGCCTTGCTATGAGTTGGCCTACTTTAGGTCGCTGACCAATTAGGTCGCTCGGCTTGCTCGCACCCCTTAGGTCGCAACCACTTAGGTTGCTCAGCCTCACCTCCTTAAGTCGCTCTGCCTGCTTTAGGTCGCTGACCGTTTAGGTCGCTCGGTTTGCTCGCACCTACTTAGGTCGCTGACCATTTAGGTCGCTCGGTTTGCTCGCACCAACGTAGGTCGCACCTACGTATAAGTCGCACCACTCAGGTCGCTCGGCCAGTTCATAAGTCGTTTGGCCTGTTAAGTCGCGCTCCTTAGGTCGTTCGCCTCGCTAATGACTCGGCCTGTTAAGTCGCGCTCCTTAGGTCGCTCGCCTCGCTAATGAGTCGACCTGTTAGGTCTTACCTCCTTAAGTCGCTCGGCTTGCTTCAAGTCGCAACCACTTAAGTCGCTCATTCCTTAAGTCGCTCGGCTTGCTTCAAGTCGCAACCAGTTAGGTCGCTCGTTCCTTAAGTCGTTCGGCCTGCCGCTATAGGTCGTACCAACTTAGTTCGCTCGGCTTGCATTAAGTCGCACCTGCTTTAAGTCGCACCTGCTTTAAGTCGCATCTGCTATGTTGTTGATCCATTATGTCGTATGCCTTTAGCTCCTTAGGTCGCTCACTTGTGCCGCTATTTTCTTAAGTCGCTCAGTTAGGCCACATGCTATGTCACTGATCCCTTATGTCGTATGCCGTGGAGTCGCATGAGTTAAGCCGTTGATTTCTTGTGTTGTATTGTGTTAAGTCGTAAGTCGTGGCTGTTAAGTCGCAAGGGTATTTCCATTTTGATGGATTTGGAATCGAATTCTTTAGATTTTATTCACGTCATCGAATGTGAATTTTTGTGATTGATTGTTTCTACAATCATTTTTGTGGTTTGTCACTTTAAAAACATGAAGGTTTCAATACTAGCAGTAAATATCAAAACTCCTTCATCGAAACGATTTCAATCCTATTTTACTACAAAGTTTGTTTCTTAAACCGTTTTCCAGTCTACTAGTATATACAAACCTTTACCTCACTCGTAGGAGAAATCTAATTAAACGGCTTAGTAAAACAAGTGGTATGATATGCTTGCTTTACTTCGCCGGTTAATTCTTGGACTTGTTCGATTGAATCTCTTGTGACAATTTTCGAGTGGAGATCTACAATTTGTTCGTAAAGATTTAAGTTAAGCTAGTGGTTATGGGACATGAGGCTAAGCTTATATATTTACTAGCTTACTGTAATTGACACTTCTTGATGATCGTTGATGATCATTTTTGTGACTTAGACTTGCAAATGCACGATGTCTCTTTGTCTACGAGGGAGACTAAACCCCGTTTCTGTGGAGCTTCGACTTAATTTGGTGGGGTAGCGACCCATGGTCTTCGGGACGTTTTGTGGAGCTTCGGCTCAAAATTAATGGTTAGCAACCACGAAATAGCGTTCCATTTAGTGATATACGTGTTGATGAGTTTTCATGCTCCCGTTTTGTGATAGGCCTCCCCATTTTTGTGATTTCTGGATTTCCATTGATGATTTCTAGAACTGGTGCTTCACCAATTTTCGTGATTTACATTGATATGTTTTATAAATATTTGTGCATTGGTGAATTTGTGTGTCATTAACTTTTGTGATCGACATTGATATAATTGTCAATATTTATGGTTTGGTGAATAAAAATAAAGAGAATGACATTCTTTTTGAACTTTGAGAAGATTCTTGTGATATTGATTAATCTCTTATTGATTTTCATTTACATACTTATCACAGTATGGTTTTATGGTTATCATACGTTTTTGTCATATCTCTTATTCTATATCATTTCATCTGATATTTATAGCTAGACTGATCCGTTTGTTATTTTCTTATTAAATAATACTCGGGTCAGACCGGTGCTTCTACTTGACTCCTCATCTGGGAATATTATCCAGACTTTTGGCTAACTACTTAGATTGGTAGTTCATTTTGTTGAATACCTTTGAGATATAGACTCCTTGATGTATACATATTCTTTTGTCTAGCACTTGTAACTATTCTTTTGTGATATTGTGGATATAGTCTGACCACTACTCTGATGAACACTTTTATGTGTTATATATTCATATCTATTTCTGCCTTTGTGATATGGATGTCTGTGACTGATTTGTGTTATGTTTATTTCTATATTTGTTTCTGAAGTATATATATAGCCACCGGGTAGTAGCTTTGAGTTTGTATCGGTATGTCGGATTTCCTCCTGAAACCAGATGCATGTTGTACTATCTGACATATCGGTGCTCGCAAAAAGCAATTACACGGATGGTCGCTCCTCAACAGCCTTATTCTCAGCGCTAGTTGATGACATTACCCCGTAGTGTCCTTGGCTAGAGTGGGTATAGAGGTGGGGCGTCACAACATCCATTCATCCAATATCAACCATCAACCATTTATCGCAATCATCATCAAATTCAAACAATAGCATCAATATAGAACGGATAATAAACAACAGGTATTAAATAGCAGTTTATATTCAATAATAAATTAAATAACTGTTTAACTGGCAGTTTATATGCAATGAATAATTAATTAACAATTTAACCGGAAGTTTAAATGCAATGAATAAATTAAATAGCAATTTAATTTAAATAAATGAAATTAACTGAGATGATGATTAAAAATATGCCAAACAACCATAAATAAATTTTAAATCACATCATATATCAATTTAACAAATATAAGAAATTTTAGAAGTTGTGAGTGGGTTAAAACACTCACATTTCAAAATTTAAATTGAATTTAAATTCAATTTAAACCCAAAATTTGCACAGTCTCCAAATCCATCCAAACCAGCGTCAAAATGTATGGAATTCCAATATGAACCTAGCGAAGAAAACCGCGTGTGAAAGGGAATCCATATGTGAAAGTTATTTAATTTAGAGCGATTGAAATTGAAATTTAAATCATAACAAAGAAAACAAAATAAAATAAAAAAATTACCACGTCACTACTACCCTCACGCACGCGAATTACTCTTTCCAGTCAACAGTAACACGAACGCGCACCTAACCCTAGCCGCCGTTTCGACTGCAATGCTTCAAGCCACCGCACCATCACACGGTCGCCGAGACCGCCCCAAAGCCGGCCGAGCGTTCCTTTGGCCTCGCGACAGCTCGTCATCGACGATCGACTGAGTAAAACAACCGGCCGTCGCTTCTTTGTGAAACCCTAATCAAATTCGTCACCCAAATCAGACCGTCGAACCACCAGACCAACTACCTAGATGCGATGCACGCCCGACTCTTCACATAACCCTTTTGTCGATTTGCCGATCGGACGATATTCATCATCGAGCGATGAACGGCTGAGACTCAATCATTGATTTCTGGACAACCAAGGATCAGAATTGAGAAACCAATACCACCAGTGAAATACGCTCGTCGAGAGCTTCGATGTATATTTTTTTCAAATTTTTCTGAGGAGTTTGAAATTTTAGCTTTGGATTGAAATTTGAATTGGATAGATTAGGGTTTACAGCCATTGAGGAAGAGGAGCACATAAGTTCTGTACATATAGAAATGAGGAATAGAGGCTGCTAGGGTTATAACAGGGTATTTATAGAGAAAGTTGAAAAAAAGAATGGATTAGATCTATTAGATATACGCGCTAACGACAAAGTGGCCCAAAAAGCCCGTTCTGACTCCGAAACGAAATTGGATCAACCCATATATCCAGATAGATGTTTTAAAATACTTTAAACGCGATGGAACAGGTTTCACATCCAAATTCCATCATATGAAGAAGTTATGCTAAAATCAATATTTTTAAATTGATTTCAATTGATCGATTTCAAGGCGTTTCGAGTCCGTACAATCAAACGACAAGTCCGATCGATACGAAACTTGAAATCCTACAATAATTCACCGTTATGGATCCGATGAAACTTGTTTCGTCGAAACCCAAGTCAGTGGCCAAAATGGCTATTTTTATATTAATTAAATAAATTAAAATTCATTAATTAAATCACTTTTCCACTTCCACTTCAAAAATTTACAAATCTTATCAGTTTTGTTTTTCTTAAACAATCTCAGTGATTTAAACCAAATTTAGATGTCAATTAGATGTTGACTCAATCATAAATTTCAGCGTAAAATTTAAATTTCTTTATATTCATCAATTATAAATTAATTTTTCAAAAATTCCATTGAATTCACTGTTCATTCTTATTATTCAATCCATTATAGCCAAATGGATGAAATTAACATATGCAAATAATTTCCAATATATTACTTATGTAAAATTTCCAGTTTCTATTTATTTATTACATGCCTACCTTCAGCCCTTACATTAATTCTCATAAACATTACATTATTGATATCCAAATTTTGATTTAGTAAACCAATTTGTTACAACTTTACTTACATTAACACTATTTACCTTATTTTGGTTATTATTTCATACGTAGATCACAAGTTTACATTTCTTTATACTATCTTATGAAACAATATACATTTCTAATACTTTATTACATTTATTGGAATTAAATTTCTAAATTTACTAGATACAACAAACTATGACCTTACAGTTATTTCAATTAATTGGGATTGTGCTAAATTAATTATTTATAAACTTACCTTAACATAATTGCATTAATTTACATTCGGTTACAAATAAATCAATATATTATTTCACCTATAAATACAATAATTGCATTTGTTCTTATTATATTCCATTTATAGCTAAGTCATAATATTTGAATTTTAATTAAATTGTAACGTTCATTCAAGTTCATTAAATATTAACTTGCATTAACTCGTTTCCTTAATTTACAATCAAATACCGTTAACAATGTTTTATTACATTAATCAATTTAATACTTTCCTTCATTTCTCATATACAATTACATCCGGGTATAATCTTTTCACTACTTTCATTCATTAGAATTCTATTCAAATTTCAATTTCTTGCAATAACTCATTTATTATAAATTTGCATACCAATAAATTAGGTTCCACTAAATAGGAATCATTTAATTCAACCTTTTTAATTAAGTCTATTTTAATCAATATAATATTTCATAAGTTAATTCTTAACATTTACTTCATTACAAATTATAACAATTATATTTCTTTATAAATTTAATTCCAAAATCTTATTAATATGACAAATTTAATTAACGAAATTCACGGGTCGTTACTTTCTCCCCCACTCAAAACTTTTTATCCCCGAAAAGGAAAAAGAAGGGAAAAGAAGAATTAGGAAATCAATATATCTTATTCAAAACATTAACTTTATAAACAATTAAATTTCCAAAATTAATTACTTTAAATAAATATACAAATCTACAACCATTAAATCTTTTTATACTTAAATCATTAAAGTTTGTAAAATATTTTCAAAAATTTTCTAAGTCCAAAATTTTACGAAAAATTTCGGTAGTCTCCTTTGTATGGAGTGGCTCGGAAGAAAATATATTATCAAATATAACAATATATAACATATATTTTCCAAAATAATATATCCCAACACGGGAAAAATATATTATAGCGCTATAAACCGTAATCCGAAAATGTACCTATTTGTCGGGCAAACAACGCTTAAATTATGAAACCAAAAGCAGTAGCAATTGCTTCCATAACCTGCATTTCACTTATATAATCCAAAAGAGTCAATAATTATGTAAAATGAAATGTTTAACTTGTTTCAATGAATAACAAACAAATCAATACAACCATTAATCACTTGCAACAAGGCATACAACCGTCACGTAGAATCAATACAAATCAATCATTCATTCATATCAAACAAAACAAATAGTGGTTCGCATTCAAAACTTTAAATTGTATAGAATGAAAAATAAACTATCAAGTGCATCATTTACTCAACAGTCTTAGTTGAAACAAAATAGATTATTCATACATCCAAACAAATTTAAAGTATCCTTACCCAGACAACCATAACCAAAACAAACAACAAATCCAAACAATAATTAAGTACATTCTTATTAATTTCATTTCATACTATTTGTTGTTTGATTCCCTTTTTATTCATATAATGATTTATCTTTTAATTCACATTTATTTCTTGCAAATTTTCATTTTTATTTATTCATATAAAATTGTTTTTTTTATTGCATTGCATTCTTTCATTCACTACTTAATTTCATTTATTTACAGTACTCAACCTTCTACCTATTTTTATTAAAAATAACCTCAACTTTTACTTAAGTTTATTGTCATTTCTTTACAACCTTTCAGTCATACTTAAGTTTACATAATTTCAACATCAAATTATTATTTAAAAAAAGAATTTCATTTAACATTCCTATTACATAAGCCTTACTTGTATAATCTCCATTACGTTTTCTTATTAACATTTCAACTTTTTACATCTTTTGGTAAGTTATATATATGCCTTTAAGAATGTAATTAAAATCATACAAGTTTATCTTATTTCTTTTAATTAATTACATGTTCAGTAACTATATCTTTCGTTTCATAAGATTACAATTTCAACTTTCTTTTATTCCCATTTATAACTTAGCATTAAACCTCGTATTTATCAACGGTTTCAAATACTCATCTTAAACTCAAGATGTTTTACTTACTGTCCATCTGTCTACTTATTTAGTTATAAACTCTTATCTTAATTAGAGGTTCCAATTATTAATTACTTACTTTCCATTTCGCTACAATAGTTGAACTTAACGGAAACTTAAGAGCTAAATACCGGGTTTAATCTCAAATTATTTTAAAATAATAGATGAATATATACTTGCAACTTATATATCCAATTATATTTAAAACAATTTGAAATTTATATTTGTTTATCAAAATAAACCTGTAGTAAAACTACAACAGTGGCCTTCCCAACTCGAAAATGAATGTTGATGATGTGTGCACTCATCACCGAAATTATTTTCCAACGACAGAGAGGGGAGTACGTAATTAATTCCTTTCAAAATTTCTTTAAAACAATTATTTTCAAATTATATTGAAATATTTATATCAGAAAATACTTCTAAATATTATTATTATTATATTCCAAAATCGTTCAAAAGAATTTTTTCAAAACCTCGAAATTTACGTTCTAAATTCCTAATTTCCATTTATATTATTTTCTTTTCAAATCTTATTTCCAACCTATGCTTATAGATTTCACTACCTAACAACCAATATATTACAACCAAATATATATCACTTATAAAAATATTTATTTTATATATAGAAAATATACTAGGCAAAATTATTTCATTCACCTATATTAAAACCAAATATTATGTCGGTCTATCCTATTAAGTGTTTAGAAATCCCTACTAATGTCATAACGTCCCATGCATCAACCAGAATTTATAAATACAAAACGGAAAAAAATTAACACAATATTAAAACTTTTTTATAACACTGACGAATACACTCTCTCATATATATACACTCAGCGACACCCATAGGGTATTACTACCCTATTAATAAAGAGTCAGACCCACAAAACTAAGGTTTATCGCTAAACCAAAGCTCTGATACTAGATGTAACTGGTCGCGTCATTTTGTACGCTTTAAATCGACAAACGTGCCAATTCAAACCATACAGTAGGGCGGATTGTTATGGGGTAAATAAGAAAAAGAAGGAAGAAATAAAACAAAATAGAATCTTGCAGCAGAACGATAAAATATGAAAATCAAATATACAGTTCATGAAGCTGTTTATAAACATTTGATTATATTTATAAAATACACATCAGAGTTACAGTAACACGAACACGCACCTAACCCTAGCCGTCATTTCGACGGCAACGCTTCAAGCCGCCGCGCCATCCAACGGTCGCCGAGACCTCCCCAAAGCCGGTCGAGCGTCCCTTTGGCCTCGCGGCAACTCGTCATCGACGATCGACTCAGTAAAACAACCGGCCGCCGCTTCTTTGTGAAACCCTAATTAAATTCTTCACCCAAATTAGACCGTCGAACCACCAGACCAACCACCTAGATGCGATGCACGCTCGACTCTCCACATAACCCTTCTGTCGATTCCCCGATCGGACTATATTCACCATCGAGCGATGAACGACTGGGACTTAATCATCGATTTCTGGATAACCAAGGATCAGAATCGAGAAAAGAACACCACCAGTGAATTACGGTCGTCGAGAGCTTCGATATATTTTTTTTTCAAATTTTTATGAGGAGTTTGAAATTTTAGCTTCGGATTGAAATTTGAATTGGATAGATTAGGGTTTACAATCATTGAGGAAGAGGAGCACATAAGTTCTATACATATAGAAATGGGGAATAGAGGCTGCTAGGGTTTATAACAGGGTATTTATAGAGAAAGTTGAAAAAAGAATGGATCAGATCTATTAGATATATGCGCTAACGACAAAGTGGCCCAAAAAGCTCGTTCTGACTCTGGAACGAAATTGGGTCAACCCATATAACCAAACAGATGTTTTAAAATATTATAATCGCGATAGAACATGTTTCACGTTCAAATTCCATCGTATGAAGAAGTTATGCTTAAATCAATATTTTCAAATCGATTTCAATTGATTTCAATTAATCGATTTCAAGGCGTTTCGAGTCTGTACGATCAAACGATAAGTCCGATCGATACGAAACTTAAAATCCTACAATAATTCACCGCTACGGATCCGATGAAACTTGTTTCGTCGAAATCCTAGTCAGTGGACAAAATGGCTGTGACGCCCCACCTCTATACCCACGCTAGCTAAGGACACTACAGGGTAATGCCGTCAACTAACACGGAGAATAAGGCTGGTTGGGAGCGACCATCCATGGCTTTGCTCTAACTATCTATTGAATACATCGACAATAAACATGTCAAGCAGGTCGACATACCCAATGAATACTTAAAACAAAACCATAGGTGGTTGAAGGATCTATCAAAACAGAATATGACAACTCAAATGTAATATACATCACGGAACAGTAAATCATCATATACACATATACTAATACATCGTAGAGTATACAAAATAATACATGTCAAGTGGTATAGCAGACCACCATATACAGACGAGTTCACAAGAATAAATATCAAAGTTACAACATGATAGGACTACACAAAAGCTATGACAAAAAGAAGCTAGCGGAGTAGTCCATGTGGAAGCAAAATAGACTAAGTCCAAATGCACCTAACCTGAAACATCTCGGTCTGACCCGAGTATGAAATACCCAGGTCAGTCTAGCTAAACAAATCAGTTAGATAAACTGAACAACAATAAACCTGTAAGGTTACAAAGCATAATAGATATCTCTAAAAGAGATAACACAATCATCTAACGAAAGATGAATCATATAGAACAAGCCTCATATCATCGGCAACATATAGAAACAAAGGATAAGAATATCCCAAAACAAGCCAAAAGGCAATAACAAATACCAATAAGGTATACAAGTTCCACAAGGTAAACGCTACTCATCATGCGGCTCAAAAAGACCAACACCGAAGGGCGATAACAAGGGAATATACATATGAATGAAACATCAGAAAATTTGCTCGAGCTCAGTACTGTACAAACAAGGATCCATGAGCCCGAAGACTCCAAACCCAATATCACCCATGCGGCTCATAACGACCAACATCGGAAGCGATACTAAAGGGCAACCCAATATCACCCATGCGGCTCATAACGACCAACATCGGAAGCGATACTATAGGCAACAAACCCGAAGGCACAAACCCGAAGGTACAAACCCGAAGGCAACATACCCGAAGGCAACATACCCGAAGGCAACAAACCGTAGTGGTGAAGGTCAGAGACCCAGTACTGGACACCACTAACTGGCGGAATGTGTCATAACTCTCAAAAAGGAATCCGAAAAGTGGTAACGTGAGTCCCATAACCACTCGTTCGCACTAAACGGTTTACTATCCGTTAGTTAATTGCACACTCAAAGCAGTACAAAGTTTACCTCATATCATCGATAAACCAGACACAAAGGTCAAAACAATCAATCGAATAGGTCGGGGACTAATCGGAAAGACAAACACATAGATTCATGGTCCATGTTTTGCCTAACCATTTAATCACCCTTCCACTTTGCTCGAAGTGCAAAATTGTGCGTGTATTTTAAATAGAATTTATAAATCGGAGAAGCGAACTTTTAATACGATTTGAAGAAATCACTTATAAAACCCGTGAATGAAGTCAAAAAGGAATCATCAAGGTCAAATATGAAAAAACAACCAATTGGAATCAATTTAAATCGATAAAAGTGCAAATCACAAACAGATGGGCACATTGGACAAAATGAAGCAGGTCAGTCGACTGGCCTACTACAGTCAGTCGACTGAACCATAACCCGAGAGTTTTTACTCTCTGCAGTCAGTCGACTGACTGCAGGGGGTCAGTCGACTGGCTGTAGCTGGAAATGTTTTCCAGCCTAGCAAATGGAGGAGCAACTCACCCCATTTGCAACATATCGAGCAATGGACTTAAGAGGATTTTGCCAATCGATAACCCAACACCACTGACTCCGATTTACCACCAAAAACCATGATCAAACATCAAAGTTATGATTTTCAAGGATTTGACTCCAAAACTCCAAAAATGAAATGTTCACCAATTCAATTCAAACTAAAGGCAAATGCATATGAACAAGGTGTTAGGAATTCATACCCAACATCAATGAAATCAAGAGAAGTAGATGTGAGTTCAAAACTCACCTTTTATCTCAAAACAAAGAAGAAGGAGTTCAATTTGCAAGGAGAAGACCAACAAACACTACTTCAACTCAACAAGCTTCAATCTAAGAATAAAACACATATTTCCCAATTTAGGTTTAGGAAATTTTCTGAAATTGAAGTGGAGAAGAGTTGGAGAAGATGAAGAAGAACTTACCAATGGATTCTCTTTGATTTTGGAGCAAGAATTTGGATTTGCAAGAGGATCTAGGGCTAGGAGTTTCTAATTTCCTTTCTCTTCCCCCATTTTCAGTTTTAAGCTTAAGCTTTTATGAAATGAATAAGTGAATGAGAGGAGAGGGCTGAGTTAGGGTTAATTAGATAGTTAGTGGGCTGAACCCAAACCCAAAACCCAATAGAAAAAGGGTCAAATTTCACAAACTCCAAACATATCAAAGATTATACTCAAAAAGATCGCAAACGCCATTTTGGAACCAATGGAGGTAGTTTCGAGTCCCAATTCGGCCGTTTGCAAAAAGTAGCTTTTCGGACCCAAAAATCCGACTAACGATGCTATATTTAAATAAAACATTTAAATATATAATCGTTAAACATGCGGGTTGTTACAGATCTCCCCTCCTTACAAAATTGCGTCCCCGTAATTCCTAGAGACGATATTTGTAACAACTACATACATAAAACATTCCAAAGAAAAGGAAATAAGCTCGAGATGAAAAGACATACTCACCGTTTCAAAGCGAAGAAAGAAAACCCGAATAAGATCGCTCGATATACTCTCTGGTTTCCCAAGTACAGTCATTGGGATTAGCGGACCATTGAACTTTAACGAGCGGCACGTCCTTGTTCCGAAGGTGTCGCACTTCCGTGTCAAGCACGCGAATAGGTTGCTGTACAATAGATAAGTCCGGTGAGATCTCAAGCTCTTGCAAATCAGGAGAAGTAATAACAGAATCCGACTCCCGAAGACACTTCCGAAGTTGCGAGACGTGAAACACGTCATGAATGCCAGATAAATGAGCTGGAAGTGAAACTCTATAAGCCACAGGGCCAATACGTTTAGTAATAGAAAATGGTCCTATAAAGCGAGGAGCCAATTTCCCAGTCGCACTGAAACGCATAACCCCCTTCAAAGGAGAAACACGAATAAAAACAAGATCGCCGATCGAGAACTCGAGAGGCTTCCTACGGTTGTCAACGTAGGATTTCTGACGACTCTGTGCCTCTTTCATTCTCAATCGAATAAGATCAATCTTCTCGGAAGAATGACGAAAAAAATCTGGACCAAGAATAAGCTTCTCTCCAGATTCTAACCAACATGAAGGTGATCGATATGGCCTTCCGTATAAGGCTTCGAAAGGAGCCATACCGATACTAGACTGAAAACTATTGTTGTAGGAGAATTCTACAAGAGGTAGGTGATCTTCCCAACTACCACCAAAATCAAAAATACAAATACAGAGAAGATCTTCCAAAATACGATTCGCCCGTTCAGTGTAACGTATGCGGATTTTCGTTGCCGAAAAACCGAATAGTTATGGGTTTAAGAAAAATTTAAGAAAAGAAAAGGTAGAAAAGAAGAGAGAAAAAGGTAGAAGATGGAGGGAAAAGAAGATAGAACATAGAAGAGGGAAAATAGAGAAAAAAGAAAATGGAAAAGAGAAAATAGAAAAGAGAACAGAAAATTTTAAAATAGAAGAAAAAGAGAATAGAACGGAACAGAGAATAGAACGGAATAGAAAACAACAGAATCTCACAATTCGCAGCGGAACAACATATAATAATAAATGAATAATCTTTAAACAAAGAACTATATCAGTTATTACATTACATCACATTTCATTACATCATATCATCAGAGTGTACAACAACATACAACAACAACAGTGCAGCGGAAAAAGAAATACTATATAAGTAATATTCCATGCCATCCAGCTTGCCTCCAGCAACTCCAGAATATCCAGAATATCCTGATAAACCTAACTCTTGACTGCCCGTGTAGAAATTGGTGGGCACCCAGAGTTTAGGAAGGAAAACAATAAACTCCGAGTCAGTCATGTGACTGGTGTGAGAACTCAAAATAGTTTATTTATCTTTAAAATCAAAATAGGGGAATACTTTTAATTCAATTCGCAATGCTTTTAAAAATGAGACTACCATAAGGCCTCCCGCACACACACACATGCAAACGCAGAATCGGAGGAGATTTCTCCTTATGATAGTCAAAGATGCTTGATACGCATTTAAAATAACATTTGATATTATTATTAGTGCATAGTATAGGAAAATCATTTCAAAAATAAAGATATAAATCTTAGTCAGCATAGACATTCCGCACTTATGCCTACTATAGCTACTATGTTCAATAGCAGGTTACCGCCACATTCCATAGCAGGTTATACAACTAAAACCGTACAAGTTTCGTATTGTTTCTTTGGATTTCCAACAAATGGTCAGGCCAAGGAACTTCCCATTGCCACATGGAAACGCCTCTGGCTGGACGTCCCGAGAACTTAACCAGCTCTCTGCCAACACAAGGCCGGGTTACCTTTATCACTAGGTAACTACTACACGAATATGGCATCCCCCGATCCCATTGGACCTTTAAACCGAGCGCTCGTCACCAACAACACCACACAGTAATAAATATAGTGTATCAACATGAGTAAGTATCTGGGCTCCATACCATGATACCACCCTTTCCAGAAGGAAATGCACATACCCTAAAGGGAGCTACCCCTCATAACCTTGCCGCATCTTTCCTGTTTTGACCATTCCGGGATGTGAGGCTCGACGAAGTTTCGTCCACAAAAACATACTTTATACAAAAGCCATGCTTTGGGTCAACAAATGATCAACACAATGATCACCAAGATAGACGATCAAACAAACGATCCTATCACAATAATCAACACAATGATCATTTCAGCAACACTCAGCATGTCACATTACCAAATTGGGAATATATCGCTGATAACTTCAACTATATAACCTCTGAGCTCGTACGTCTCAGAGAAGGGTGTTAAGCTAAAAGAATAAATTCTCCGCCACCAACAGAAATATATTTGAAAGAAATCGGCTTTATATCTCAACTTGTAATGTCAGACATACAATCCATACAAGTCTGTTCCGGGCTCGAACAGAACCGAAGGCACTTACAAAGAAGTCCTTGCAATCCGGATATTCACAATCCTGATCGGATTTCCCATCACTTAGGGAGTCTCTATACCGTTGCAACTCAGTGCAGAGACGATCGACAGGTCATCCTATCGCTTTTGCAAATATCCGGACTTCAACACCGATCTTCAAATGCAATTCATAACGACGTATCACATATTCGGAATGGGTTATACGACCCCATGGTCCTTTCCCGGTTAACCCGAATAGTGAGCGCTTATTCAAAAATAAGTGTGGCATTCAAATTCAAACAAATCACATCAAATACCCATTCAAAGGGAAATATTGATAGTCGGTTATTGAACTATCAATGAATATGCACACATCACCAGATTCCAAATAATTTTCCAAATTATTTATTTTCCAAAATATCTTCACCATATATATAATTTCAATACTTCAAAAATAAATCAATATTTATTTTCATACAAATTCCACTTTCTTTTATAAATTCCTTAGTGAATTTATATTTTAAAATATCCATGCATATACGATTTCAATTATCCATTTTCAATTTATCTTCAAAAAGATAAATTCTAAATATTCACTGCATATTGGAAAACATTTCCTTACTTATTTATTAATAAGTAATTCACAAATTTTATTTATTTTCAACACTTGGAAAATATTCAATATACTTAAATCGAGATTAAGTATATATTTCATTCTATTAAGGAAATCATTCACTTAAACATATTTATTTGGGTCAAAACGAATGTTGCGTAAAACATCGTTACGACAACCCAAAATCACTAGTATAGGGATTCGAAATTAAAATAGATATATAAATACCAATACTATTCAAAACATTTCCCTTTGGAAATCATTTACTATAACAACAGTGTTATAGTCCACCATTTCCTTTTATTCCTCGAAAACGTCTATTTCAACAATAAATGTTGAAATCTATGGTTTCGAATCTCAACACAATTAAAGACATCGTTAGATCGTTTTAACTCTATTTAAAACATTCACATTCAAAACAATTTCTTTAACATCTTATTCACTATTCAAAAACGTGAACATACTACGTTAACACATTTCATCAATTCTATGCATTTTATTTCAAAGGATTATTCACGGTCTAAAAACGTGAATATAACTCCATACATAAGTTATAATAATTTACTTATCAAAATAAGTCATTTCGAATTTATAAAACAACGTTTATAAATTCCATTTCTATTTATTTATAAAAACTTCCTTTTTATAAATTCCTTTATTAACCTATTCAAATTTATAACTCAATTTATAAACTAAAAGTTCATATTATAAGTCAAATGCTTATAAAACGATTATTTTATAAAATCGTTCTTTTAAACTTCATAATTATAAATCTTATAACTTATAAGATTCATGTATTTATGCAAAAATCCATTCTTTTGATAATTTCACAAATTTTATAAACCTACTGTTTAAAAATTCCATTTATAACTTCACAATTTATAATTCTATAAATTTCATTAAGTTATGAAATTCATTCACAATTCATATTCAACACTTATAAAAGCTTGTTTTATAATTCCAACGTTTTATCAATTTATAAATATCGATTTATAAATCTTTAATATAAATCAATTTATTATTATTCTTTAAACGTCTTTACCCTTCTTTATGATTTCATCACTTTGATTTATAAAATAATCAACTTTTATAAATCCTATATTTAAACTTTTAATAATAAATTCAAAAATACAGTTTAAACTATTTTATAAAGTCATTAATTCATATTTCTCAAAAATCAGCTTTTAACCGTATTTCTCAAAAATTATAATTTTTACAACTTTAAAAATTATAACGTTCATTTATTTATAATGGATCAATTCCAAAAATATTTTATCTTTTCAAAAATCACTTTAAAAACCCTTTTAAAATCCCAAAATTTGGGTCCAATGATGCTACACATCAAATAGTCAATCACGACAACAACGATATCATATATCGATATGAAAATCAATGAATATCAAAATATCCATAATCAAATAAATACTATTGAGGAATCCAGTTGGATCCCTCCAACCTGTTTTCCTGCATCCAAAAACATTAGCACAATACCAATTTCGCTCCAGTACGAAATTATCGCGGTATATGGGATTTAAATATTATCCGCTTAATAACGGCGCAATAGGTCTCATCCGCTAAAAAATACGGGAAATCAATCAACTGCAATATATACATATGCCAATATATATATATATATTGATATTATTTATAATACCAATTTCACTGTTTATGAAATATTCGCGGTATATGTTTTTATTAAATAACATCCGCTTACTAACGGCGTATAATGTCTATTTTAACAATCAATAGATATCAGTCATCATTCAAACATGCATTCAAATATTTTAAATCTAATTATTTAAAATAAAATCGAAACTATTTCGATTGAGTGAGAAGTTCTCACCTTGGTTTATTTCGTTTTAGCGATTTATTTCGAATAAAATTAAACGGACGTTTAATTTTACCCAAAATTCTCACTAACTCCAAACGACTTCAAACCAACTCCATCGCGTAGTGCTCGTCCATACGATTCCAACGCAACTGGTTTCGCGCATTTTCGACCTCGTATGAAAAAGATATTGATTTTTAAACTTTACACGATTTTTATATAACAATTACAACATAATTTAAAAAAAATTTAATGCCCTAAACAACTACAGCCGCATGATCATGATCCAAAGACCCTCCAACCTCCTTCCCAAACTCGCGCAAATTGCTCCAGGTAACTCACGTTTAGCCGAACCCAATACTATATACTAGGGTTAAATTATTCACCTAACACGATCAACTAGGATTCGATCAGGAAGCTCCATGTCGAAGAGCATGCCAAGACCCATACTCGGCTGAAGCACCATAGGGCTCGGCCCCCTAGATTGCACGCAACACGAGGCCGTGCGGCCCACAAACGCACCCCCCTGGCTCCCTCCTCGTCGCGCCATACCCCATCATATCCGTATGGATTTGAAGAACACACTCCCCTCTACAACTTTCACGTTGACAACTTCCTCCAATTGTTGACGGATCGTGAGTGATTGAGGGAGGAAGGTGGGAAAAATCTGGACTTTGTTTATGGGGGTGGCGGCTAGGGTTTGTTATTTCTTTTTTTTTTTTTATAAATGAAGGGTTAGGGTGTATATTTATAGGAAAATCAAGCGTAAACACTATTCATTTCGGAAATTCCGAACTCCGATTTACGCGCCGTAACCAGCGTTTCTAAGGTTTACCCCGCGTTCCGGACACAATGGAACAGGTTTCGGAAGCTAATTCGGACATCTGTGCGAGTTATGGCTACAAACGCTCAATTTAAATTAAACCGATTTAAATCGATTTCTAGGCGTTTTAATTTATACCGGACAAACGGTAAATCCAATTGACTTGAAATTTGAAACCTTACAATAATATCACATTACGGATCCGATGAAACTGGTTTCGTCGAAATCCGAGACTTTTTGAAAAATGGCTATTTTCACTCGCCAAATTAAAATTAAAAATAAATCGATGCGTTTCGAGCTGCCACGCTCAAACGATAACTCCGATTGACACGAAAATTGAAATCCGATAATAACTAACCATTACGGATCCAATGGAACTGGTTTCGTTCAATTCTGAGACTGTTCAAAAATTGGCTATTTTACAGTCGATTATTAAATATTAAAATATTCAATTTTCACCAATTAACTTTTAATTCGATTTAAAAAGTTCTAAAATATCATTCTAACTCCAACATGATAAAATAAAATTTTACAAATCATTTTCAATCATATTTAACTCAATTTTCAATTATTTCCATAATTTAACGTATTAAATTATCGATTTAAAAATCCAATTAAATCCAATAATTCAAATAAAAATTTATTTGACTTATAAATTTACTCATTAATATCTAAAATAAATTAAATATTCAAATTTTAATTATCAAAAATTCTGGGTCGTTACATTCAGTATGTCCGTCGGACTGCGGATGATAAGCTATAGAAAAATTAAGCTTTGTTCCCAAAGCTTGCTGAAGACTCTTCCAAAAATGACTCGTGAATAAAGGATCACGATCACTCACAATAGAACTAGGAACATCGTGAAGTCTCACGATTTCCTTGACATATAACTTAGCCAAATGGGAAGCAGTTCCATTAGACTTAATAGGGACAAAATGAGCAGACTTAGTGAGGCGATCAACAATAACCCAGATGCTAGAATGGCCTGAACTCGAACGAGGTAGGCCGTCAATGAAATCCATAGAAATCTGATCCCATTTCCACAATGGAATCTCAAGAGGCTAAAGAAGACCCGAAGGACGCTGATGTTCGGCCTTAAAACGCTAAAAAGTTATGCAATTGCTCACATAACTCGCCACATCGCGCTTCATGCCTTCCCAATAATAAAGACGACGCATATCGGCATACATCTTGCTACTACCGGGATGAATGGTATACTTAGAACGGTGACAGTCATCAAGAATGTCGTGCCTAAGTGCAAGATCAGAAGGCACAAAAAGACGATTCTTCTTGCGAAGACACCCATGAGAATCAATGCTAAAATCTTGCAACGCCTCATCACAAGATCCAGACTCACAAAGCTGAATAAAATGCAACAAATCAGGATCACGCCGCTGAGCATCGGCAATACGATCCAACAAAATGGGTCGAGCTCCCAAACTATATAATAGAATAGGTGAATTAGAAGATGAACCTCGATCACGAATTTCACAAAAAGATAGAGTCTCAAGAACATCCCATTCGGCAAG
Organism: Allium cepa; assembly: GCA_030765085.1. Classification (NCBI taxonomy): domain Eukaryota; kingdom Viridiplantae; phylum Streptophyta; class Magnoliopsida; order Asparagales; family Amaryllidaceae; genus Allium; species Allium cepa. The sequence continues at coordinate 321,129,743 of CM060939.1, forward strand.
CATCATAGAAATAACAGCCGAATGTTTGCGACTAAGCGCATCTGCAACACGATTTCCCTTACCAGGGGTATACAGATATCAAAGTCATAGGAAGCAAGAAACTCGAGCCAACGCTGTTGCCTCATATTGAGTTCCTTCTGAGTAAACAAATACTTCAAAGATTTATGATCGGTATAGAGAATGAAGCGCTCGCCCAATAAGTAGTGTCGCCAAATCTTCAAGGCGAAGACAATGGCGGCAAGATCAAGATCGTGAGTGGCATAGCGAACTTCATTCGGACGCAGTTGCCTAGAAGCATAAGCAACTACCCGATCCTTCTGCATAAGAACAGCACCGAGACAACTACCATAAGCATCGGTGTAGACAACGAGATCATGATTCCCTTCGGCAACCACAAGAATAGGAGCATTAATGAGAAGTTCCTTTAATGTCAAAAAGGAAGCTTCACACTTGTCAGACCAAATAAAATGAATACCTTTACGAGTAAGGCAGGTGAGAGGAAGCACAACACGGGAAAATTTCTTAATGAACCGACGGTAATAACCCGCCAATCCAAGGAAACTACGAATCTCGTGAACATTTTCAGGCCTCTTCCAATTCTGAATGGCTTCGATCTTTGAGGGATCGACAGAAATGCCATCGAAAGATACAACATGTCCTAAGAACTTCACCTTATTCTCCCAAAAGTGGCACTTGGAGAATTAGCTCTAAGCTGATGTTGACGGAGAGTACTCAAGACAATCCTTAAGTGATTAGCATGCTCGTCTTCAGACTTAGAATAAATAAGGATATCATCAATGAACACAAGGACGAACTTGTCGAGATATTCCCGGAATACTAGATTCATGAGATCGACAAAGAAAGCAGGAGCATTCGTCAAACCGAACGGCATAACGAGCCACTCAAAAGAACCATATCGAGTGCGGAAAGCTGTAAGAGGTATGTTATCCTCCGCGACTCGTAACTGATGAAAACCCGTGGCAAGGTCGAGCTGAGAAAAGACTTTAGCACCACTCAATAGATCGAACATATCATCGATCCTAGGCAATGGATACCTATTCCTAATGGTCAACTCGTTAAGCTTGCGATAATCAATGCAAAGCCTAAGAGTTCCATCAGACTTCTTCACAAAGACAACCGCGGATCCCCACGGAGAAAAACTGGACTGAATCAACTGCTTGGACTCAAGCTCCAAAAGCTGCTTCTTGAGTTCCTCATTTTCCTTTGTAGACATCCTCGTGGGAGGATGACTAACTGGCTGCACGCCTGGAATGAGATCAGTGCGGAACTCAATTGCCCGCTTGGGTGGCAAACCCGATACAGGCTCAAAAACATCAGAAAAGTCACAAGCAACAGGAATACGAGATATATCGTCATCATCTTGCGAGTCAAGAGAATATAAAGCCATCTCGGAATTATCCACATTCCGAAGAACAAGAGATAGCTGAGTAGGCGAATCCGGATGTCGAAGATATATAGTTCTCTCCGAACAAATAATCCTGGCATCATATCTCACTAGCCAGTCCATATCCAAAATCAAATCAAATCCCAGACAAGAAATAACGTGCAGATTCGCATGAAAAGAAAAACCACATAAAACAATCTCAACATCATCACAAAGCAAACTAAGGGTCGCGGATCCCCCAATAGGGTTCGCAATCCTTAAAGAAGTAACCATACAAGAAACATCCAAAGATAAATCATCAACGAGCTTTTTCGATACGAAAGAATGTGATGCACCCGTATCGAAAAGAACTCGAATACTATGATCATGAAATAAAATAGAACCTTCCAAAATAGATGAAGATATACCTTTGGGTTGAGAAGGACCTTCAGAAGCCTTAGCAGCATAAAGCCTTCTAGACTTGGCACCAGCCGGAACAGTAGGGCAAGCTGAAACATGATGACCTTCCTTCTTGCAATAACGGCAGAAGAGAGGCTTAGGACAAGCTCGAATAATATGATCCGGAGAACCACAATTAAAACACTTTCGAACGAAAGGTGTTCCGGAAGACTGAGGCTGAAAACTAGGACCACCAGTCTTCTTCTTCTTAGAAGGAAATGGCCTCTTCTGAATTGGAAACGACCTCTTGTTGGGGTTCTTGGAAACCTCAACAGCAACATCACTATCACACTCCTTCTCGACGGTCTCGAGATGAAGTGCCGAATCAACCAACTCTTCAAAAGAAAGTTTAAGTTGGAGTAACAAAGATTTCTTAAGATATTTCATAAGACCAGAAACAAACTTCAAATTCTTCTTATAAGAAGTGCTAATGAATTCAAGACCATACTGAGACAAAGCCTCGAATGATGCAACATACTCAGAAACAGAAGACTTCCCTTGCTTCAACTCAAGGAAGCGACGGGTCAATAAAACTTTTTCAGATTCAGGAACGAACTTGAGTTCAAATCGTCCCTGAAACTGAGTCCAAGAAAGAGTAGGCTCATCAATCTCGGCTATAAGAAGCTCATACCAATCAAGAGCACGCTCTTGTAATAAACTAGAAGTCACAAGAACTCTATCATGGTCGGAAAGATCCATGCGAGAGAAGATACGCTCGCACGTACGAAGCCAAGCTTGGACTTCAAGAACGGACTCGGAGCCCTTAAACGTCTTCCCTCTAAGATGAGGATAATCACTGCACTGACGTGCAAAAGCAGACTTGCGAGGTGGAGATACTCGAGGAGGAACTGGAGGCTGAGTGCTCCTAAACAATTCCAAAAACTGATCAGCAGACATATAAACGCCATCCGGATGTGAGCCACTGGATTGCCCAGCATCCGAACGTCGTCCCCTGCCTCTTCCAGCCATACGCTGAAAGTAAGATAAGAACAAGATTATTCACAAGGTAGATACTTCATTACGGAATACTACGGAATAAAATGCATTCCTAGACGTATTCCCAAATTCTATCTAACCTTGATGGAATAAAGAGACACGATGATTCAAAGATTTGTATCACTTGTACACTTTGATGTACTGTAATATGTGCATCTATTCTATGTTTATTATACTTTGTTCTGACTCAGCTCTGATACCACGCTGTGATGCCCCACCTCTATACCCACGCTAGCTAAGGACACTACAGGGTAATGCCGTCAACTAACACGGAGAATAAGGCTGGTTGGGAGCGACCATCTATAGCTTTGCTCTAACTATCTATTGAATACATCGACAATAAACATATCAAGCAGGTCGACATACCCAATGAATACTTAAAACAAAACCATAGGTGGTTGAAGGATCTATCAAAACAGAATATGACAACTCAAATGTAATATACATCACGGAACAGTAAATCATCATATACACATATACTGATACATCGCAGAGTATACAAAATAATACATGTCAAGTGGTATAACAGACCACTATATACAGACGAGTTCACAAGAATAAATATCAGAGTTACAACATGATAGGACTACACAAAAGCTATGACAAAAAGAAGCTAGCGGAGTAGTCCATGCGGAAGCGAAATAGGCTAAGTCCAAATGCACCTAACCTGAAACATCTCGGTCTGACCCGAGTATGAAATACCCAGGTCAGTCTAGCTAAACAAATCAGTTAGATAAACCGAACAACAATAAACCTGTAAGGTTACAAAGTATAATATATATCTCTAAAAGAGATAACACAATCATCTAACGAAAGATGAATCATATAGAACAAGCCTCATATCATCGGCAACATATAGAAACAAAGGATAAGAATATCCCAAAACAAGCCAAAAGGCAATAACAAATACCAATAAGGTATACAAGTTCCACAAGGTAAACGCTACTCATCATGCGGCTCAAAAAGACCAACACCGAAGGGCGATAACAAGAGAATATACATATGAATGAAACATCAGAAAATTTGCTCGAGCTCAGTACTGTACAAACAAGGATCCATGAGCCCGAAGACTCCAAACCCAATATCACCCATGCGGCTCATAACGACCAACATCGGAAGCGATACTAAAGGGCAACCCAATATCACCCATGCGGCTCATAACGACCAACATCGGAAGCGATACTATAGGCAACAAACCCGAAGGTACAATCCCGAAGGCAACATACCCGAAGGCAACATACCCGAAGGCAACAAACCGTAGTGGTGAAGGTCAGAGACCCAGTACTGGACACCACTAACTGGCGGAATGTGTCATAACTCTCAAAAAGGAATCCGAAAAGTGGTAATGTGAGTCCCATAACCACTCGTTCGCACTAAACGGTTTACTATCCGTTAGTTAATTTCACACTCAAAGCAGTACAAAGTTTACCTCATATCATCGATAAACCAGACACAAAGGTCAAAACAATCAATCGAATAGGTCGGGGACTAATCGAAAAGATAAACACACAGATTCATGGTCCGTGTTTTGCCTAACCATTTAATCACCCTTCCACTTCGCTCGAAGTGCGAAATTGTGCGTGTATTTTAGATAGAATTTATAAATCGGAGAAGCGAACTTTTAATACGATTTGAAGAAATCATTTATAAAACCCGTGAATGAGGTCAAAAAGGAATCATCAAGGTCAAATATGCAAAAACAACTAATTGGAATCAATTTAAATCGATAAAAGTGAAAATCACAAACAGATGGGCACACTGGACAAAATGAAGCAGGTCAGTCGATTGGCCTACTGCAGTCAGTCGACTGAACCATAACCCGAGTGTTTTTACTCTTTGCAGTCAGTCGACTGACTGCAGAGGGTCAGTCGACTGGTTTAGCTGGAATTGTTTTCCAGCCTAGCAAATGGAGGAGCAACTCACCCCATTTGCAACATATCGAGCAATGGACTTAAGAGGATTTTGCCAATCGATAACCCAACACCACTGACTCCGATTTACCACCAAAAACCATGATCAAACATCAAAGTTATGATTATCAAGGATTTGACTCCAAAACTCCAAAAATGAAATGTTCACCAATTCAATTCAAACTAAAGGCAAATGCATATGAACAAGGTGTTAGGAATTCATACCCAACATCAATGAAATCAAGAGAAGTAGATGTGAGTTCAAAACTCACCTTTTATCTCAAAACAAAGAAGAAGGAGTTCAATTTGCAAGGAGAAGACTAACAAACACTACTTCAACTCAACAAGCTTCAATCTAAGAATAAAACACATATTTTCCAATTTAGGTTTAGGAAATTTTCTGAAATTGAAGAGGAGAAGAGTTGGAGAAGATGAAGAAGAACTTACCAATGGATTCTCTTTGATTTTGGAGCAAGAATTTGGATTTGCAAGAGGATCTAGGGCTAGGAGTTTCTATTTTCCTTTCTCTTCCCCCATTTTCAGTTTTAAGCTTAAACTTTTATGAAATGAATAAGTGAATGAGAGGAGAGGGCTGAGTTAGGGTTAATTAGATAGTTAGTGGGCTGAACCCAAACCCAAAACCCAATAGAAAAAGGGTCAAATTTCACAAACTCCAAACATATCAAAGATTATACTCAAAAAGATCGCAAACGCCATTTTGGAACCAATGGAGGTAGTTTTGAGTCCCAATTCAGCCGTTTGCAAAAAGTAGCTTTTCGGACCCAAAAATCCGACTAACGATGCTATATTTAAATAAAACATTTAAATATATAATCGTTAAATATGCGGGTTGTTACAATGGCTAATTTTATATTAATTAAATAAACTAAAATTCATTAATTAAATCACTTTTTCTCTTCCACTTCCAAAATTTACAAATCTTATCAGTTTTTTTTCTTAAACAATCTTAGTGATTTAAACCAAATTTAGATGTCAATTAAATGTTGATTCAATCATAAATTTCAGCATAAAATTTAAATTTCATTATATTCATCAATTATAAATCAACTTTTCAAAAATTCCATTGAATTACTATTTATTCTTATTATTCAATCCATTATAGCCAAATGGATGAAATTAACATACGTAAATAATTTCCAATTTATTATGTATGAAAAATTTCCAGTTTCTATTTATTTATTACATACCTACCTTTAGCACTTGCATTAATTCTCATAAACATTACATTATTGATATCCAAATTTTGATTTAGTAAACCAATTTGTTACGACTTTACTTACATTAACATTATTTACCTTATTTTGGTTATTATTTCATACGTAGATCACAAGTTTACATTTCTTTATACTATCTTATGAAACAATATACATTTCTAATACTTTATTACATTTATTGGAATTAAATTTCCAAATTTACTGGATACAACAAACTGTGACCTTACAGTTATTTCAATTAATTGGGATTGTGCTAAATTAATTATTTATAAACTTACATTAACATAATTGCATTAGTTTACATTCGATTACAAATAAATCAATATTATTTCACCCATAAATACAATAATTGCATGTGTTCTTATTATATTCCATTTATAGCTAAGTCATAATATTTGAAATTTAATTAAATTGTAACTTTCATTCAAGTTTATTAAATATTAACTTGCATTAACACGTTTCCTTAATTTACAATCAAATACGGTTAACAATGTCTTATTACATTAATCAATTTAATACTTTCCTTTATTTGTCATATACAATTACATCCGGGTATAATCTTTTCACTATTTTCGTTCATTAGAATTCTATTCAAATTTCAATTTCTTGCAATAACTCATTTATTATAAATTTGCATACCAATAAATTAGGTTCCACTAAATATGATTTATTCAATTTAACCTTTTTAATTAAGTCTATTTTAATTAATATAGTATTTCATAGGTTAATTCTTAACATTTACTTCATTACAAATTATAACAATTATATTTCTTTATAAATTTAATTCCAAAATCTTATTAATATTACAAATTTAATTAACGAAATTCACGGGTCGTTACACTCACCTATTTGATCAAATCAAATCATTTTATTTTATTGCATGTTACTTTATTTACTTCTGTTTTTTACTCTATAAGTCTTCCATAGACATACTATATGTGTAATGATCCACCTTTCATACTCCGAAAGATGATCCATTGAGGGTAAAAGAAAAAAGAAAGATAAGAGGAGAAGAAACTAAAAAGCACAGAATCTTACAATGCAATAAATAGAATAATATATACTACTCAACATAATATATTGCGAAGTCATTTCAGAAATGTTACATCAAAGTCACTCTAATATAAAGTGTTATAACAGACTATCCCTACCTAACCGATACAACATACATATAATACAGTGGAAAACAAGATAGTAACTAGCTATCATTGAAGCCATCTGCTTCAAACTCCTCTAAAATTAATCTGCGGAAAAACTTGAACTACCTGGCTACCAAATCAAATTTGAGCACTCAAAAGTTTAAAAGAAAATAAACTCCTGATCAGACATGAGTTTGGTGTGAGTAAAGCATGTATTTTAACTTTATAAAAACCTTAATTAGAGACATCTCATAAGACCATGTCGCACATAAACATGGATGAGTTTAACCTAAACATTTTCTACAAAAAAATCCATTGATATTGTAACATCCCGCCGTTTCGCACGCTTTAAATCGACACACGTGCCAATTCAAAGCATACGGAAGGGCGGATTGTTATGGGGTAAATAAGAAAAACAAGAAAGAAATAAAACAAACAGAATCTCACAACAGAAGGACAAAATATAATAATCAAATATAAAGTTCATGAAGCTGTTTTTCAAAATATTTAATTATACTTACAATATATATCAGAGTTATACATACCATAGAATATCAATAATGCAGCGGAATACAATGGTGTGGTGGAATAATATAGTATATAATAGTGCTACAAATCTTCGTCTTCATCCTCCAGAATAAAATCTTCAAATCCTGAAACGCTCGGACTGACCCGAGTGAATTGAAAAGACAAAACAATTGAATCAGAACTAAAATATCTTATGTGACTTAAATTAACAGAAATAAATATGAGTGCAGTAACTCAAGAGATGCTTGGGATTTACATATCTTAAGCATCCGTTAAATTATTTACTATGTAGTATATTTTGCTATTATAAAAGTGTCTAATTATAAAACAAACTTACTTTAAAATAGCGTTAAGGCTTTACATTTTCCACCTTAACACGTAATAGTGCCAATAGTCTATACAGTGCCTGCATATGTCCTGATCGGGAGACTACGAGAAGACAGTCCATAGGTACGACACAAATAGAAACTCGTAGTAAAGGCTTAGTATGGTAGGTGACATGGCACAACTAGGCAATGCCAGGGTAGATATACCAACTATGCTTCCGGGTCGGTGGTGACGCGTAGCCACAGCTACCGCCCACCTCGAGCCACACCCCCAAATAAAAAATCAAAAGTGGCCACCGAATAAACCAAAGTCAGAGTAGAATATCGAAGGGATGTGTCTGATCAAAGGTGCTACCTCAATTAACCCGTCGATCGCTTCTGTTTTAGCCACCTTATGCCAACTCATGGGAGTTGGGTCCATGTATTTACCTCACAGGAAACGCCGTCACCATCCTACTTCATTCTGGAATCTCAACCGCGTACACGGTTGTTAAAGTGGTTTTCGGAGTTGGCGGGGAGTATGACAACTTCCGATCCCGGTCTATTTAACAACCAATTGTTATTATAACACCGCGGTCTTTTCAAAATAGTTTATACTTAAAATCAGAATACAATATCCATTTCAAAACCATATAATTACGATATCATTTCCATTTTAACACCCAAATCAATATGATATCATTTTTATTTCGAATGTATCTTTTCGAAAAATCATAGTATTTTCAAAAATATATACCTTAAACCCATAGCTTTGAAACAAAATTTTCAATAATTAAATGGTTTAAATATAAATTTATTTATAAAGTAAATTTGCCTTTTTTTTTATTTCTCAAATCAATCCAAATACAGATTTCAATTCCCAATTAAACCATTTAAATTTCCATATATTTCAAACTTTCAATGTCCTATTATTTAGTTTTGAAATATTTTCACAATAAATTCATAATCATTTAAATAAACTCAAATTTCCAATAACTAAATATTTCCTTCAATTTATTTATATTAGAAGTATTCATTTAATTCAATCTTGGAAAAATCCAGTTATAAATATCATATCTTTTAAAATTTCAAGTTTAATACATTTACATCAAGTTATGGAGTTAAATTCCTAAATACCTCTCAATTTCAAATAAATCTCCAATTTACCTTCAAATCTTAATTTATTTTAAATCTTCATGACTTTTATATTAAAGTATGATTTAATCACTTAACCATATTTATTTAAATAAAAATCAACTCCATTATTAACTATTTGTTATTTACCAAATTCATACATAGTTACAGACATGAATTTAACTATATATATAAAAGTAATATTTATATAATCTCAAAAATCAATATTCATTTAACCATACTATATAAAATAATCAAACTTTAATATTGGGCTTATTTTATATTTCAAAGCATATTTTTATATAGCTAGAATCAAAATATAAATTTGATGTTTATATAACATCAAAATAATATTTATATAACCCGTATATTCCTTTACAAAAGCATAGAAACCATTTTCAAAATATTTTTTATATAGATACCGCGCTGTTTGTATAAAGTTTTCTATCCTATGTCAAGTGATACGGATATTATCATTTCAATCCGCCATTTAAAAATAAAAATTACGGTTATATATCATTTCAAACCGCAATCCCGAATGAAATGAAAGTGGATAATAACTTGCAGTTTATAACAATATAAAATACAACATCCATTCATCCAATATCAACCATCAACCATTTATCAAAATCATCATCCAAATTCAAACAATACATTAATATATAACAGGTAATAAATAAAAGGTATTAACTAACAGTTTATATTCAATAGTAAACTTAATAACTATTTAACTGGGAGTTTATATGCAATAAATAACAAATTTTACTGGCAGTTTATATGCAATGAATAATTAAATAACAAAATTTTACTAGAAGTTTATATGCAATGCATAATTAAATAAAATTTAATTAAATAAATGTGATTTAACTGAGATGATGAATAAAAGTATGTCAAGCGGTCATAAATAAATTTCTACTCATATCATAAATCAATTTAACAAACATAAGAAATTTTAGAAGTTGTGAGTGGGTTAAAACACTGACCTTTTGAATTTAAATTGAATTTAAACCCAAAAATTTGACAGTCTTCAAATCCGTCCAAACTAGTGCCAAAACGTCCGTAATTTCAATTTGAACCTAGCGGAGAAAACCACGCGTGAAAGGGAGTTCGCATGAAATAGTTACTCGAATAAAAGCATTGAATGATAAATTTTAAGTTAAATAAAATAAAAATTAGTTACCACGTCAACAATTTTCTTCCCACTCATGCGTACAATACTTCCTTTCGAACAAAGACCAACTCAGAAAAACGTATGCAGTCGCTTCTTTGACCGTCGTCGCCCTTCGCTGTGGGTTTCCATCTCGCTGCCGACCCCTACCGCCTCGATGCTTGCGACGAGCCGCACGTGTTCACCTAGGTCCGGTTCCTCCTTGTCGCGGTCGGCCGTCACCTCGTTCTAGGGTTTTCAAACCCTAGATCGCCGATCTCGTCCACCACCAGCCACTATACACGGCAAGACCACCGGCGTTGAACTGCCCTCGACGAACTCTACCAAACCCTCAAGCCAATTTCAAGAATCATCGCTTAAATCAAATTTGCCCAAATCACCATAATGGGTTACGTGAATTGGAACTTTGACCATGATTTCCCGCCGATCCGAGCAACATTTCCAAAAATGAACAGTTGACGCAGATTCGTATCATCGAGATCTTCGATATATAATTTTCTCAAATTTTTCTGAGGAGTTTGAATTTTTGGATACGAATTTGATTTTGAAATGGATTTGGATCTGGAATTATGTCTGCCATTGAGGAGGAGGAATATAATAAATTTACGTACAGCCAAATGAGAATTAGGGAGGCTAGGGTTTATAGCAAGATATTTATAGGCAAAGTTGAAATAGGATGGATTGGGTAAGATAGATGTGCGCGCTAATGACAAAGTGGCCCAAAAAGCCCATTCTGTTCCCGGAACGAAATTGGATCAACCCATGTATCAAAATAGATTTTTTGAAATTTTTTAAACGCAATGGAAAAGATTTCAAGTTCAAGTTGCATCGTATGAAGAAGTTATGCTCAAATCAATAATATTCAAATTGATTTCAATTTATAGATTTCAAGGTGTTTCGAATCCGTACGATCAAACGACAAGTCCGATCGCTACGAAACTTGAAACCCTACAATAATTCACCGTTATAGATCGGATGAAACTTGTTCTGTCGAAATCCGAGTCAGTGGTCGAAATGGCATTTTTCCCATTAATTAAAAAATTAATTAAATCAAATTTCAAATTTAAATTTTAAAATTTGACAGTTCTTATCACCCTTTGTATTTCTCAAACGTTTACAATTATTTTAAACAAGTTTAGATGTCAATTTAGAGTTGATTAATTTCGATTCCAGTATTAACTTCCAATTTTCATTATATTCCGAAATTTAAATTAAACTTTCAATAATTCTATTAAAATTTTCTTTCTCTCTATTATTCAATTCATTACTATCAACCAGATGAAATTAGCATTAGATTCAAAATGTATTACATTGGATATCCTCACATTCCTTCTTTATTTCAATTAACGTAAAATTTTAAACATTTTATTTCATTTATTTTCAATAAATCCAATTTATTAAAATAAAAATAAAAAATCTTGATTCCCATTCTTTTATTTCAGTCACTCATTATCTTATGGGTAAACTCAACCTTAATTCTACATTCAAATAAACAAATCCGGATTTCCATTCTTATTATTCAACAAACATTATACTATAAACATATTTAACATTTGTTTACGTTTCATTACGCTGATACTTCCAATTTTACCTTTATTCGCATTAACTACTTAATTTTACATTAACCAACATTAAATTAAGATTTATTTTATCGATCCCCAAAATTTATTTAACCCATTAAATAAACAAGCAACCTATATAAATTGCAACTTATGCGCTTTTAATTGTATTTATACGTTCGTTAATTATCAATCCAGATTATAATTCCATATACAACGCTAATTTTATTTCATTACATTAATTACTATTAAATGTTCTCAAAAATTTATTTACTTTGTTTCAATCTTTCTTTACATCAATTCCTACCCTATAAATAAGTCTATGTTTCTATTTAATTTACATTTATAAAATTTCATTTCAAATTCATTTAACAATAGGTAACATACAATAGCACTACCGTGACCCTATCACATAACTAAGCTTTTATTTCACAAATCAATGTTTCCATTTATTTTCATACTATAAATTTTTCATTCACACTTCCGTTACTATATTAATAACCATTAAAGTAATATTTATTTACCTTATTTGTAATAACCTTTTATCCCTAATATATTCTTTATAATACTTGTATGTTTATCTTTCACCCAACTACTATTTAATTATATTTATTGAAATTTATTTCAAATTTTCTAACTATAATCAATTACAACCTTACCATTGTTGCAATTAGATTGGGGTTGCACTAAATTGGTTATTCACTAAGCCGCCATTAACATTACTACCCAAATTTACATACGGATTACTATTAATCAACGTATTATTTCATAGATATGATTCCCAATTATTACTTTAATCTATACTAACATTGATTCATTCAAAATTGCATTTATTACGTATTATTCCAATAATTTATTTATAACTTTGAATTTATTCCCCAATTTTCACATTTCTATTGTTATATAAATTGGAATTCCATTTTATTTAATATTTTTATTGATAATTCACAAATTCAACATTCCTATGTATTCCTTATATTAAACTTAAAACCAAGTATGACAATTTACATTATTTTAATTAATTTCAATATAAATTTTTAAATAGTAAATTTTTAAATACAATTGCTACATCTAATTTCTACATTCGCTCTACTATAAATTAAAAGATTTTTCTTTTCCTCCTAAATTTAACTAAAAATCTTATTAATTTAACTCATTTTAATCACTGAATTTTATGGGTCGTTACACTCTCCCCCACTCAAAACTTTTTGTCCCCGAAAAGGAAAAGAAGGGAAAAGAAGAATTAAGAAATTAATATATCTTATTTAAAATATTAAATCTATAAACAAATAAATTTACAAAATTAATTAATTTTAAATTATATGTACCAAGTTATAACCATTAGATCCTTTTATACTTAAATTAATAAAGTTTGGAAAATATTTTCAAAAAATTTCTAAGTCCAAAATTTACGAAATTTTTTAGCGGAGTCTCCTTTGTACGGGAGGCTCAGGAGAAAATATAATATCAAATATAATAATATACAACATATATTTACCAAAATAATATATATCCCAACCCGGGAAACAATAGAATAACGCTATAAACCGTAATCCGAAAACGTACCTATTTGTCTGGCAATTAACGCTTATTTTATGGAACCAAAAGCAGTAGCCATTGCTTCCATAACCTACACTTCACTTATATAATCTGATAAAAGTTAGCTATTTCATAGAATGAAATATTTAAGGTTGTTCAACTACAAACAAACAATTCAATACAACCAACAATCCCTTGCACAAGGCATACAACGATAAAATCAACACCAATCAAACATTCATTCATGTCAAACAAAACAAATAGTTGTTTGGGTTTAAAACTTTAAATTTTATGGAATGAAAAGAATAAACTAATTAGTGCAACATTTACTCAATAGTCTTAGATGAAACTGAATAGATTATTCATTCATCCAAACATTTTAAAGTATCCTTACCTAAAACAACCATAAACCAAACAACAACAAATTCCAAACAATAAATCAAGTTAATTTTTGTTAATTTCATTTCAAACTATTGTTGTTTGATTTCCTTTTTATCCATATTCTGATTTATCTTTTTGATTTTACATTATTTCTAGCAAATTTTCATTTTTAATTTGATCCCCACTACAAGAAAAACCATTTATAGTTGCAAAAATCGGTGGCTTTTTATTGTAAATGCAACTAGTAATAGATTACCAAATAATATAAACATGGCAAAAAATAATTCACGTTTCCTGCTTCTAAAAAAAAGAGTTCGCGCGAACTAAATAAACGTAACCTATCATTTTACTCTCGTACTTAACAAAATTCTCGTCCCTAATTTGCTTTCTTCTTTAGAAATTTTTTTTCCCCTTTTAATCGTGTTAAATTTTCATCGCACTCAAGTATCATCGTCAACTCCGTCGTTTCCCCCTTACTCAACATCGAGTCGAGGCAGCCAGCAGATCTAGGTATAATTAGGTATGAATCTTTTAAATCGATTAGGTATATTTAGGTATGAATCTTTTAAATCGACTTTGTGATTCTATTTGGCTTTTATATGAATTTGAATACATCTTATTTTCGTATTTTTTCCTAAACTATTACTGAAATGGTTGATTTAACCCTAATTGCAATGATCTGTTGGGATATCTGCTTTGATTTCTTTGAGTATATGAATGTTCTGTTGAAGTGGTTAGTGAATCAATGGTTGCTTGCTGAGAGGAGGTTGAGGTTGCGTCTTTCGGGAATTTGGTGGGTTCATGTAGCATTGATGGAGGTCGTGGGTTTGTTTGCGATTGGGTATTGGCTGGCTCGATGGTTGAGAGTGGTAAATGTTGGAGCATAAATAGTCTTTTGTGGAGTGGCAGGCACTGGAAATATGTCAGTTATGTGGATGTGAGGTAGTGAAGAGGAGGCGGTGAAGTTGACTGTTGGTTTGGTAAGAGGGGGCGAGGCTGGGGAAGGATGTGAGTATGTGTTCGTAAGGAGTGGTAGAATTTCAGAGGGCAAGTTGATGAATGTTGCGTGAGTCTCTGGTAGTTTGCTGCGGAGGCTGGGTTGTTGATGTTTTGTTGAGTTGTAGTATGAAGTGCGGTTGCGAACAGGTTGCAGGTTTGAGAAATGGGAAGGAGGATGGTCTGTGGTTGCTTGGGGTTTGTAGTTGGAGTGGTCACTGTTGTAGTGTGTGAATATGGTGCAGTTGGTTGTATCAGTGCAGTAGTCAGTAGGTTGTAGAATGGTTATTGAAGCAGGCTACAGGAATGTAGGCAAGTGGATATTGTCTTTGGTGATATGAATGAATGTGGTGTGTATGAGATGAAAGTGGGTATTGTTATAGGCTGGTATGAAACTGTGTTGTTGTGAGGAGTGAATGAATTGTTTAATAGTGGAGTGGGGGAGTGATTGCAGTGTTGAAGTATATTTATGGAAGTGGTTGAATTAAACAATGTTGTGAGAAGTGGTAAAATAGGAGGATTGAGTAGTATGGTGATGAGAGGTTGCTGCGTTTTTTGAAAGTTGCAGCAATGTGTGGCAGCGGAAATGCGCCGGCGTTTGTTGGTGATAGGTGGGAGGAAGTTTGGTCAGTGGTCTGTGTGTAATGGTGAAGTGCAGAGATTTGCAAAAGTTTTGTTGAAGTGGAATGACTGGAATGTTGTTTGTTGAAGTGGAGCGTTTGTGGATGGATTGACAAAGGAGGGGCAGATTGCTGTAACTGTTATGCAGCAGTTTGGAGGGTTGTGACTTGGTCAGTTATGTGTGGGTAGGAGTGTGGTGTTATGCATGGATTAATTATAAATACATGTAAATCTGAGGTTAAATGCAAAATATAAGTGTAAAATTTATATTTTTGGAAAAGTATTCTTTGCCTTTGTCTACTAAACCACCATGGTTATATGCAGTAGTGCTACAAGTATTTGTACTTCAACATCTACTTATTTTTTTGATTACAACATATAACCAATTTATACGTCAAAGATTGGAAACTTGTTTGCCTTCAAATGTCGATAATGGAAAAAGGCTGGGTTTTTTTAAACAGGTGATAAAACCATGATTAACTTAATATATATTTTGAGAATTAGAACATATAATCTAATACTAAAGCTCACTTTTTTTTTTACTTTTTTCATAGAACTAGTATAGAATACCGACAAGGAGCAATGAATTTCGTGCATGCTGCAAAGAGGAATGTAAGAAGTGTAGAAAAATTTTTATGCCCTTGCAAGGATTGTCGGAATCTTAATCGTCATGATGACCAAATCATCGTTGAACATTTAGTTATAAAAGGAATGGATCCTAAATACATTGACGGTGTATGGTTTAACCATGGTGAAGAGATAAATGTAGAGAATAAAACAAATACGTTTGACGTATATGAACTATTCAAGGTGATTCACTATGAAGATGAAGATTTTTTGAATCAAGATTTTTTTGATGATGATAAAGACGATGTTGATTCTCGAAGAAAAGAGGATGAGTTAGTCAAGAACTTGGAAGATGCAGAAACTCCATTATATCCTGGTTGCACAAATCACACAAAATTATCTGCCATCACCGTCTTGTATAATCTTAAATGCGAGACTGGCTTGTCCGATAGTGGTTTTGATAAGCTTTTAGCTTTGCAACATCTATTTCTGCCGAAGGATAACGTGCTTCCCAAAACCTTATATGAAGTCAAGAAATTTCTTAAAGCATTCGACATGGGTTTTGAAAAGATACATGCTTGTGAGAATGATTGTTTCCTTTTCAGAAAAGAATACAAAAATTTAGAAAGTTGTCCAAAATGTGGTTCCTCGAGATGGAAGAAAAATCAAGATATTGAAGAGGTTATACAAGGTGTTCCAGTTAAAGTATTGAGATATTTCCCAATTATTCCAAGGTTTAGACGAATGTATAGATCTCAAAAGATGGCTGAAGAATTAAGATGGCATTTTAATAATAAAAGTAACGATGGAAAAAGCGTCATCCCGTGGATTCTATGACATGGAAAATAGTGGATGAAAAGTATAAATCCTTTTCATCTGATCCACGCAATCTTAGGTTTGGTCTTGCTACAGATGCATTCAATCCATTTTCCATGTTGAGTTCGAAATATAGTTGCTGGCCGGTAATGCTTGTGACATACAATCTCTCGCCTATGTTGTGTATGAAGAAAGAAAATATTATGTTAACTTTACTTATTCCAGGCCCGAAGCAACCCGGGAATGATATTGATGTATATTTGGCGCCTTTGGTGGAAGACTTGCATCACTTGTGGTCTAATGGAGTTACTGCTTATGATGCATTTAGTAAAACTTTATTTAAACTGAATGCAATTTTGTTATGGACGATTAATGATTTTCCGGCTTATGGAAATCTTGCTGGATGTCGTGTGAAAGGGCAAAAAGCTTGCCCATTATGTGGTGTCAATACCCATTCTCGTTGGTTGAAACATAGTCAAAAGTTCTCCTACATGGGTCATAGAAGATTTCTACCTCCTTCAGATTCATGGAGGAAACAAAAGGCATTGTTTGATAATACCATAGAGACAGATGGTGCTCCTAGAATGCTTTCTGGGAGAAACATCTATGCATTATTGAAGGATTATCCAAATGATTTTGGAAAAGGAATAGAGGAGAAAAGTAAGAAGAGAAAGCATGTCTATGATAAAGAAGATGAATATGATGATACTAACAGTTCTACAGAAGTAGAGCTATCAAGGTGGAAAAAACGATCAATTTTCTTTGATTTGCCTTATTGGGAGGTTAGTGGTTAATTTATTTATTTTTCATTGTTTGAATATAATAGAAACCCAATAATGCATTATTGTTTTGGTTTTCATAGGAACTTCCATTACGTCACAATTTAGATGTGATGCATGTGGAGAAGAACATTGGTGAAAGCCTGTTGGGCACAATGTTGCATGGAAATAAATCCAAAGGTGGAACCAACTGTAGAAAGGATTTAGAGGATTGGGGAATTCGAAGTGAGCTTCATACACAACCTCGTGGGAATAAAACATATCTTCTACCGGCTCCATATATGTTGTCAAAATCCGAGAGAAAAATATTTTGCAAAAGACTGTATGATTTCAAAGGACCGGATGGCTACTGTTCAAATTTAAAAAATCGGATTTCGTTGTCGGATTGCAAAATTAGTGGATTGAAGTCACATGATTACCATGTGTTAATGCAACATTTATTGCCAGTAGCATCGAGAGGGTTCATGGCAAAGAAGGCAAGAAAAGCGATAATTCGCTTATGTTCTTTTTTCAACAAATTATGTCAACGTGTTCTTGATAGAGAGAAGGTAGAACAAATCAATGTTGAAATTATTGACGTTTTACGTGAGCTTGAAATTTTTTTTCCACCATCTTTCTTTGATATAATGATAGACTTATACATTCATCTTGGAAAAGAAGCACAAATGTGTGGACCTATTCATTTTCGATGGATGTACCCATTCGAAAGATATATGAAGACACTCAAAGATTATGTCAGAAACTATGCACGACCAGAGGGATGTATTGCAGAATCGTATCTTGCAACAGAATGCATGTTGTTTTTCAATGAATTTTTGAAGAAATCAGGACATATAGAGGAGAAAGGAGCTCGAAATGAAGATTATGAAAGTAGTAGAATATTAGAGGGACGTCCAATTTCAGTATCGAAGACAATTAAATTGCCAGTTAATGAGAAAGAAAGTGCTCATTTAGCTGTGTTAATGAATATGGCCGTGGTGGAACCGTTTATAGAGTAAGTTTATGTTCTATTGTTTTAAATATTTTGATGTGTTCGCAATGATATATATAACTTATAATCAATTGTTCAATACTAGTTTACATTTGGAGGAATTAGAAAATTCAGACCGACGCATGACAAAAAATGCGACCTTACTTTAGGAAACACATACAAAAAGTTTTGTCGATTGGATTAAAAGGAAGGTTAGTTAGATTTCAAATATATTCTCATTCAACTATCAATATTACTATATAAATTTACATGCTAAATGAAATTTGTTGTAGATACCTATTACCTTTAAGGATCATAATGACATGTTAAAATGGATTACTTATGGTCCGAAGGATGATGCCATGTCTTTCAAAGGATATATCA
The DNA here is from genome assembly GCA_030765085.1 of Allium cepa. NCBI lineage: Eukaryota > Viridiplantae > Streptophyta > Magnoliopsida > Asparagales > Amaryllidaceae > Allium > Allium cepa. The sequence goes on from CM060939.1 coordinate 321,148,613, forward strand.
TCAACGAGCAACGTTTTCATGTAAAAGATTTAGGGAGAGAAACTCAGAATTGTGGGGTGACTTTTGATGCAACTACTATGTGTAGAGCAAGTGCTAAAGATATGTCCTAAGTGGTTGATGTGGTCACTTATTATGGAATATTGACAGATATAATTTTATTAGATTATCATTTGTTTTATATTCCAGTTTTCAAGTGTCGTTGGACGTATAAAGGAAATGGAGTAAAAGTTGATGATGATGGGTTCACTCTTGTTAATTTACATCAAGCATCATTTTCACGAGACCCATACATACTTCCATCTCAAGCAAAACAAGTATTTTATTCAAGAGAGAACGATGTTTCTAATTGGTACGTTGTAATGAAAGCACCATCAAGAAGTTTTAATGATATAGAGGAGCACGATTGCATCGAGGAAGCTATTCAAGTGGTGGAAGATGAAATAACTGAAGCGGATGATGAAGATGTTTGCTATGCTAGATAGGATTGCGAGGGCATAATTGAGTAGTTTATATGTTCTACTTGAGCATAGTTATTCATTTGCTTTAGTGATGGTTGAACTTATATATTAAATCCGGGCTATTTGGAAATTTCATTGAACTTGTATTGATTTTCTTTAGTGATTGTTGTTCGTTTGCTGCACTAATGCTTTGGGTTTTTTTTTAATGTTGCGAATGGCTGTTAGTTTGCACCATTTAATTTTCTAATCCATTGCAAATGCATGTACCATTCAATTTTTGTTCTTTGTGTTTTGATCTTTGTATACTTCCAGAGACAAAGCATTATATGTTCTTATCAATTCTGTTTGCATATATTGCTTGATAATGAGTAGTGTTCTTATCAATTCTGTTTGCATTACATGTACATTTTCTCATAAAATTACAAATCTGTTCATCATCTCAAGGCTTTTAGGCCTGCTTGTTTGGTTTGCAAACTGCCACATCTCTTTTCAGCTACATGTTGATGATATTTAAGTGTTGTTTGTTAATATTTATCGCTGCTTATTGTTTACATGTGCTTTTTGGTTTATACTGTGTTTTCTGTCACTTGCAGAAAAATATGTCTACAACATCTGTACGTACCCGCTTGCAGAGAAAGGCTGAAGAACAAGCAGTTAAAGGTAAGAACAAACAGTCAAAGCGAAAACGTAAAGTTCCAGCTAGTATAAATGAAATAGAAGAACAACCAGACAATGCTAAGAAGCAAGCCACTGTTCACAATGAAGAAGACGAACAACCACTAGATGATATCCCCTCTGACCCAAATGAAGGACTTCGCTCAGAAAATGAAACCCGTCCTGAACAAACTGCTGATGTCGAGCTGGAAATTGGGAAACAAAGTGAAGCTGATATCGGAAGTACATCTCGGAAAAGAGGCGGTAGAGGTCCAACAAAAGCAAAAAGACTCCCGTCATGCAGTCAGGATCGAATTGAAGTTGAGTTCAATGATCTAGGTATACCAGTAGGGCAAGGGTCGGTATATTTATCCTCTTTTCATGGACCGCTTGTGCGGGAGCAGGTTCCATACACCATTGATGATTGGAGGAATATTAGTGATGAGTTAAAAGAAGTTTTGTGGCAGTCGGTTCTGGTACGAAGCAGGCATCTATTATTTAACATTCTGACTCTAATATGTTTTGAAAATGACTTCTAATATTGCATGGTCTTGCCAATTATAAATTGAAATTGCCATCTAATAACTTCTGGATAAATTGAAAAATAGTTCTTGCCAATTATAAATTGAAATTGCCCTCTAATAACTTCAGAAAACCTTTCAAATTTAATTAAATTTGTCGTATTTAAATTAAATAAATTTTACTAATATCATGTTTTGATGTATTGTTGCAGATTAGATTTAAACTGGGACAGGAATGGCAAAGAAAAGCTATATTTCAACAAATGGGAGTACTTTGGAGATCGTCAAAAAGCAAATTGGTTCGAAATTTGCAAAAAGCGGAGAACGATGAGGAAAGACTTAAAATGAAACCTACGAACATAAAAAGCATAACCGATTGGAGGAAGTTTGTGAAGGCGAAAACAAGTCCGGAGTTTAAGGTAAATCATTCCTACTGAACTCGTCTGGCATGTTTCTGCAAATCCATCTACATAGTTAGCAACCGATAAATTTCTTTAGAAGTGAATTCCAAGTGTTGGTGGATGCTGAGGGTTCCTGTTTAGGTATTAGCTGCAGGAACATATGATAGTACAAAATACAAATGCGTTATGACAAGCACAGGAACATTTTAAATGAAGTAAAAAAAAACACTTTGCAAGTTAGTTCAATCTTTAAATATTATTAGTAGATATGGAATGTTGTATATGTCACTGAGTTATCCAGCATTAATAATACCAAATAAGTATAGACCATGATGAATTAATTTTCAAATAAATTGCAATCCTCGCCATACATATTTACCCTGCATTATAAATATTAGATAGTTTTTCTTTTTATGATTTTGGTTGTTAAATTCTAGCATCTTTCAACATTTTCAGCAAAAAAGTGAGAAATATTCAGCCCTTAGGTACACTCAAATTCTGCATACAACCGGTCGTAGGGGAATGACTAGAAAGACCGAAGACATGGTAAGTTAATTAACTATAGCATTATTTAACATTATTTTATACCTATCAGTTTATTAATTTAATGTTATTCTACTTTTAGAAAAAAGAAAGTGTAGATCCATCGTCCATAAGTAGAGCTGATGTGTGGATTAGATCTCACATTAAAAAAACTGGTGAACCAGTGAATATGGAAGCTAGGATTGCTATTGTAAAATTGTTTTTAATTTTATTGGTATATTTTTTTTGAAACTATGATATTTTTACCATTGTACATTATCTGTGTGTATTTATTTATATAGGAGGAGATCAAAAAATATGGTAGCCTATCCCAATCCGGCTCGTCACAGACTGATATTGGAAAAGATGCTCTTGTACATGTACTGGGACAAGATAAACCGGGACGGTTAAGGGCATTGGGTAGGGGTTGCACTTTAACCAAGCTAGCTTTGGCCCAGTCCAAAGATAAACAAGTGTCTCGGTGTCGAGAGGAAATAGCAGAATTGAAGGGAATGATACAGACTCTGATGGACCAGAAGGTAAATTTTTGGAAATTAATTTATATTCGTAAAATATTAATTTATATTCGTGCTTCGCTGCAGGGTAAAGAAAGTTCGAGAAGGAACTCACCTGATTCGGTAAAAATAATATTTATATTACACAATAAATGAAATTTATATTTTAATTTTTTAATCCAGTAATTGATTTAATTTTCGGTTGATTAATTGTAGAGCGAAGACGAAGTATGTTTGCTGTTGAATTGGGATGGAACCTCTGGAGTTGTTGCCCATGGGAGGCTGTTGTCCATGGACCTAGATGACGTTGTCAATGGCATTCGTCTGGGACCAAATGCCGGGAGCGTTGTTATAGATTCAGTGGATAAAGCAGATACTTATTTATGGAGGCCTACACCTGAAATGGCAGTCTTAGCAGACGCTAAGAATAAGGTAGTTGCTTGGCCATCAGTTTGCATCAAGGTCCCGCTGCGAACACGTTTGAACTGTAGTGCAGCCAGTACGGTAATTTTTTTCACGTTAAGTATATTGGTGTAATATGCTGCGAGCTTATTGACGTCTAAAATGCAGCGAGCACACCCCCCATCCGAATAAAAATTTAACACATATTCGTTGTTTTTGTATAGCATACTAAAGTCTTGAATTTCACTTCTAATTTTTAGAGTACCAGCATCATCGAAGACACTTGCAAGATTTACGGTTGGACTGAGGGTGAAGGTGTAATTGCCGAAGGAAGAATCCACGCCACTGATCCAAAATATACTGTTAATGGTATTCCACTCGGTCTGTCTGCTGTTGTGATTTGGGTGGACAAAGTAGTAAATAAAGATGCTTATTTGTAGCGACCCACATCTGATATGTCGTGCATTGGAGACGCAGTTGGTATGAAAATAGCATGCCCAAGATCAAAAGTAGAAGCTGATCAAGAAAAACTAGATGAGAGTCGTGATGATACTGAAAATGTTGTGAATTCTCCCATGAAATCCGCACATATGGTCATGAATAAATCGCAACATGTAAGTATTAATTTTCAAATTTGAAGAAGTTAACTGTGTATGAAAGTTTATTTAATGTGCATGTATACATTGTGCATAATAATCTCTTTTCTTTCAGCCAATTGCAACCATGCAAAAGGATGCCAAATGCCAGTTGATCGATTTAGGTGGAGCAGACGTAGTGGCGGAAGGAAGTGTTGCATCAACTGATCCGATAACGATGGTCCATTGTCGTCCACTGGGACGTAATGCTGTAAAAGTTTGGATTGAACTGGTGATAGTTCCAGATGCAGAGATATGGAGACCAACATCAAGTCTGACGTGCATGGATGATTGCTTTGGCGTTCCCATAGCTTGGCCAATGGAAAAAATCATTATTAAGTCAAAATGAAAGGTATATAATTTTTTTTATATATACATTAGGAATGCTAGCAGCTAAAGTGCAGATAGATGTTTGGTAAACTGATAAAAGTACATAAGTAGGGGTGTTATATTCGAATTGTGATTGAATGATTGTGATTGGCGAGGAGTTATGTATGGATTGTGGTGGAATGTTAGTGATGCAATATTATATATACTTAAGAACTTTCTCTATCATATAAATTATCTCACGCATATTCACTTTAACAGGATTCACTCATTCTTCTTCTAAAATTAATTAAAACCTATTATTTTCATTTTCTAAATTAAAAATAAAATCCAAGAAATTATTATAAATTCTGATATTCGAGCATGTTCATTAAGACACTCTTAGGCTTTTCTGGCACAAGTCCATCTATCGCGTTACTAGGTTTATATATGCGCTAGTGTGTTTATGAGGATGTGTGCTTACCCAACTGTGCGTGTGTGAGTGTGATTGTGTTAAAATTATCATCTGTTTACTCAATATCATACTACTGAGTAAACAGATGATAATTTTAACACAATATCTAGCACGAATAATTTTATTATGGTACATTAGCATAAAGTAGCGAGAAACTTATAGCAAGTAAATTCCTAGTTATAACTAGAAGTGTTGGATGTGCCATATTATTCACTAATTAATTTTTTTTATATATAAACCTTGTCTTAAGCGGTTAACTATCATTTAAGGCCATGTAACCATGATTAAGCAATGTGTGTTCTGCATTGTGGTGTGTGTGTGCATTCAAATGCTATATGTTTATGCGTGAGTGCATTTGTGTCTGTGTGTCTATATATATAGTGTTATGTATTGTAACAACTGTTATGTTTATATTGAATGGATGTTGTGTGTGTTTGTGTGTTGTCTTCATATATTTGAGTTTCAGTTTTGTTGTTGTGTATCTCACGTGCATGGGGTGTATTATTGTGCTTTTTGGTGTTTTAGACTTGTTTAATTGACCGTTACGCTGTTACAATACTCTTACTATATCATATCTTGTCCATTTTGTAGAATTGATTTCATTTCTTTTATGCGTAGGTACATCCCTATTTATCTATGCAAGTTTTAGTAATTTATATTTTTAAAATACATATGTCTGTATATTTATTCAGATATTACTTTAGTATAATTGATGGTGAGGAGTTATGTATGGATTGTGGTGGAATGTTAGTGATGCAGTTTTAAGTTCAGGTTTTGTTTTCTCACTCTTTTGTTCTGTTCTTTGTTTACAGGTAGTTCAGGTTTTGAAGACATCAGCAATGACAGGTAGTTCAGGTTTTTATGGTGGTTCAGGTTTTGCTCGGTACTTCGGTTATTTCAGACGTTTATTTCAGATGTATATGTACGGTTATGACACTTATGGTAGTTTGGTTGCAACACTTATGGTAGTTTGGTTGTGTATGTGTACGGGTAGCTTTTTGTCGACACCTATGTATGTGGATGTATGAATGTCTATGTATCTTGTGGATCTTCAATGTGTATACGTATTTTGTAGTCGTTTAATATATTATGTTCAAAAGTGTATGTGCTTGCGTATTCTGTTATTATATAATTGCATGCTAGATCAGTGGTAAATCTGGAGTAGCAGGTGGAGGGAAACAAACGCTACTGGATATTATTTATTTTGGTAGCGTTAAAATGTCGCTACAAAAGAGTGATTAAAAACTCAAGTACACTTATGCTGGCGTTTATTAAGCGCTACAAAAGAGTGATTAAAAACTCAAGTACACTTATGCTGGCGTTTATTAAGCGCTACAAAAAATGTATATAACGCCATGAAAAGGTAACGTGGAGGAGAAAACCCTTTCAGTGGCGTTAAACAAGCGCTACAAAAAATTTGATAACGCCATAAAAAAGTATCATGGAGGAGAAAACCTTTTCGGTGGCGGCAAATAGGCGCTACAAAAAAGAAATTCTATGGCGTTATAAAAACGCTATCAAAAAAACAAATTTGGTGGCGTTTAAAAAAGTGCAACTAATACTCGAGGATTTTTAGTGGCATGTTTTTTCGTAACGATTATCGAAACGCCACTAAAAATACGTAGTGGCGGTTTTTGGGCGCTACAAAAAATCAGTTTTCTTGTAGTGCCCTTTGCATATTATTTCATTCATTTACTGCTTAATTTCATTTTTTACGGTACTCATCTTTCTGTTTATCAAAATAATTAACTTCAACATTTACTTAAGTCTATAATTACTTATTTACGACATTTACCTTCTATCATATTTCATTATAGTAAGATTTCCATTATAGCTTAGGTTTATAACAATTACAACATCAATTCTTAAAATAGAAGAAATTTTATTGAACACTTCATTACATACTTTTACTTGTACCACTTCCATTACATTTTCTTATTAAACATTTCCAACTTTTAATATTCGGTAAGTTATATATATGTTTTTAAGGATGTAATTTGAAAGTTATACAAATTGTCTCATTTTCTTTAATTAATTCATTGTTCAATAATATTATTCTTTGTTTCATAGATTACAGTTTCAACTTACCGTTAATTTCATTCATAACCTAGCATTAAATTACTTATTTTAATTAAAGTTTCTAATTATAAATTAGTTACATTCAATTTTACTATAATAATTGAAATTATTAATTAATGGAAACTTAAGAATTAAATACCGGGTTTTTATTAAAAATCATTTAAAATAAAAGATAAATGTATATACTTACACTTTATATATCCAATTATATTTAAATAATTTAAAATTTATATTTGGTTATCAAAAATAAATCTGCAGTAGAACTACTACAATGGCCTTCCCACTTTGAAACTCGAAAATGAATGTCGATGATGCGTGCACTCATCACCGAAATTATTTTCCAGCGACAGAGGGGGGAGTACAAAATTTATTTCTTTCCAAAGTTTCTTTTAAAACAATTATTTCAAATTTAATTAAAATATTTATATCAGAAAATACTTCTAATAATATTATTATTATGGTTCAACATCATTCAAAAGAAATTTTCAAAACCCCAGAACTTAAGTTCTAAATTTCCAATTTTATTTATTTATTTTAACTCTTATTTCAACTATTATTTATAAATTTCATTACCTAACAACCAATATATTACACCCAAATATAATCCTTATAAAATTTATTACTTTATATATAGAAAATATAATAGGCAAAATTATTTCATTCGCCTATATTAAAACAAATATTATGTCGGTCTGTCCTATTAAGTGTTTAGAAATCCCTATTGATGTCATGGCGTCCCATGCACCAACCAGAATTTATAAATACAAAACGGAACAGATTAACACAATATTAAATCCTTTTTATAACACTAACAAATACGCTCTCTCATATATATACACTCAGCGACTCCCATAGGGTATTACTACCCTATTAATAAAGAGTCAGACCCCATAAAGCTAAGGTTTATCGCTAAACCTTAGCTCTGATACCACATTGTAACATCCCGCCTTTTCGCAGTTTTAAATCGACACACGTGCCAATTCAAACCATACGGAAGGGCGGATTGTTATGTGGTAAATAAAAAAAACAAGAAAGAAATAAAACAAAAAGAATCTATCAGCGGAAGGATAAAATATAATAATCAAATATACAGTTCATGAAGCTGTTTTTCAAAATATTTAATTATACTTACAATATATATCAGAGTTATACATACCATAGAATATCAATAATGCAACGGAATACAATAGTGTGGTGGAATAATATAGTAAATAATAGTGCTACAAATCTTCGTCTTCGTCCTCCAGAATAAAATCTTCAAATCCTAAAACGCTCGGACTGACACGAGCGAATTGAAAAGACAAAACACTCGATTCAGAACTAAAATATCTTATGTGAGTTAAATTAACAGAAATAAATATGAGTGCAGTAACTCAAGAGATGATCGGGATTTACATCTCTTAAGGATCCGTTAAACTATTGACTATGTAGTATATTTCTCTATTATAATAGTTTCTAATTGTAAAATAAATTTACTTTAAAATAGCGTTAAGGCTTTACATTTTCCACCTTAACACGTAATAGTGCCAATAGTCTATACAGTGCCTGCATATCTCCTGATCGGGAGACTACGAGAAGACACTCCATAGGTACGACACAAATAGAAACTCGTAGTAAAGGCTCGGTATGGTAGGTGACAAGGCACAACTAGGCAATGCCAGAGTAGATATACCAATTACGCTTCCGGGTCGGTGGTAACGCGTAACCGCAGCTGTGACGCCCCACCTCTATACCCACGCTAGCCAAGAACACTCCGGAGTAGTGCTGTCAACTAGCACGGAGAATAAGGCTGTTGAGGAGCAACCATCCATGTAATTGCTTATCACACGGTGGCTATAAATAATCTTCGGAAACAAACATAGAAATAATCATATCACAAATCAGTCACAGATATTCATATCACAAATGCGGAAGAAGATATGAATATATAACTAACACATGAAAGTGTACATCAGAGTAGTGGTCAGTAAGATCCACGATAATACAAAAGAATAGCAACACATGCTATACAAAAGAATACAACTATGAGTCTATATCTCAAGTGTATACAACAAAAACTGCTAATCTAAACAGTTAGCCAAAAGTCAGAGTGATGAATCCCTGGGAAGAAGTCAAGCAGAAGCACTTGTAACATCTCGGTCTGACCCGAGTATTATTTAAGAAAATAATAAACGGGTCAGTCTAGCTATAAATATCAGATGACATGATATAACATAAAAGATATGGCATAAACATAAACATCCATAATGACATACCACTATAAGTATGTAAATAACGATCAACAGAAGATCAATCAATAAGAGATAATCAATATCACAAGAATCTTCTCAAAGATTCGGAAAGGGCATCATACCCCAAACTTGTACTCATAACAAGTCAATGACATAAATTCTAGAAATCAATGCAAGAAGTCCAGAAATCATAGAAAAGAGAAAGAGGCCTATCACATGACGGTCCGAAGACCAAGGGGAGCTACCCCACATGTGTGAATGGAATCACACAGATTAAGGTCCAGACTAACCAAAAAGCAAGAAGGTATGTGTGAGTGGAATCACACAAGTGGTGTCTAGTCTAACCTCGCAACAAGAGACATCGCACAGTTGCTAGTCTAAATCATCAGAATGATCGTCATGATCAACGAGAAGTGTCAATTACACTAAGCTAGTAAATATAGAAGTTTAGCTTCATGTCCCATAACCACTTGCTTAACTTAAATATTTACGAACAAACTGTAAATCTTCACTAATAAAATTGTCACAAGAGGTTCAATCGAACAAGTCCAGGAATTAACCGACGAAGTGAACGCAAGCGTTTCATACCACTTGTTTTACTAAGTCGTTTAATTAGATTTCTCATCCGAGTAAGGTAAAGGTTTGTATATACTAATAGATTGGAAAACGGTTTAAGAAAAGAGCTTTGTTATTAAAAATAGAGTTGAAATTGTTTGTTAAAAGAGTTTTGATATTTACTACTAGTATTGAAACCTTTATATTTTTAAAATGACAAATCACAGAAGAGATTGTAGAAACAATCATCACAAAGATCACATTCGGAGATGTGAATAAAATCCAAGGAAATCAGGTCAAAAGCATCAAAGTGGAAGTTCCCCAACGACCAAACGTGGCCGAGATAACCAGAGATGGTTTGTCTCGAAGAATGGTCAACTCAGCATCTCAACAAAGCAAGTTCTGTTGAATGTTTTTCAGATAAGATCGCCTACGGAGGGGGGGTCCAGGGGGGGTGGCAACCCCCCTAGGTGGGGGTGCGGGGGCAACACCACCGCTTACGGGGTTCGACCTGCCCGGTCAGGTCGCGGGGGTCCAGGGGGCAGCGCCCCGACCAAAACGGTACGACCTAGTGAAGATAAAATGAGGTCTAACGACCTAAGGACTCAAGGGTCTAACGACCTAACGACTCAAGGGTCATACGACCTAACGACTCAAGGGTCTAACGACCTAACGACTCAAGGGTCATACGCCCTAACGACTCAAGGGTCATACGACCTAACGAGCTATGGCCAAACGACCTAACGACTCAAGGGTCATACGACCTAACGACTCAAGGGTCATACGACCGAACGACTCAAGGGTCTAACGACCCAACGACTCAAGGGTCCAACGACCCAACGACTCAAGGGTCCAACGACTTAAGGGTTGCACGACTTAAGGGTTAGGCCAGGAGCGACCTAACGAGATAAGGTCCAACGACCTACGAGTTAAGGGTCCAGCGACCTATCGGGATAACTCGTAACCTACTTAAGGGTTCCGTGACTGAAGGGCTGCACGACTTAAGGGTTAACTCGTAAACGACTCACGACCTATGGATGAACGACTTAACTCCGAACGAGCTAAAAATGGCCAGAACGACCTAGGGTTAACTCGTGAACGACTCACGACCTATGGACGAACGACTTAACTCCGAACGACCTAAAAATGTCCAGAACGACTCAAGTGCAGAAAATTCAACAAAACGCTAAAAATTGGAGTTTTTCGCCAATCCAATCCAAACCAAATGCTAACATGCATGCAAAAATGATAGGGAATCATTCCCAACAGTCCAATATAGTTATAGGCTAGAATTGTGAGACAAAAATCTCACCTTTGCACCAAATATCAATGAAAATGAAGTTTTAAGCAAGCAAGAATCAATCCTTCTTCTATCTAAGCACAAGAAGCTAGAATCCAATGTCTTCTTCTTGAATTTGGAGTAGAAAGATGGATTGCAATTGAATTTGAGTTTTGGAATTTTAATTTCCCATTCCCTCCACCATTAATGCCAAAGCTTGATTAGTTAGGAAATTTATGAAGAGTGAGGAGAAGAGGGTTGGAACTTGGGCTTAATAGGCTAAACTAACCCAAAGTCCAAAGTGGGAAAAGTTAGTGAAATTTCACTAACTCCAAACCTATCGATGTTTATACTTAAAAAAGTTGTAAACGACATTTCGAACTCAATGGAAGTGGTCTCGAGTCCTAATTTGACCGTTTGCAAAATGTAGCTTTTCGGACCAAAATCCGATTAACTAGTTAATATTTAAATAAAATATTTAAATACAAACTCGATAAATATGCGGGTTGTTACAGCAGCTACCGCCCACCTCGAGCCACACCCCTAAATAAAAAGTCAAAAGTGGCCACCGAATAAAACCAAAGTCAGAATAGAATATCGAAGGGATGTGTTCAATCAAAGGTGCTACCTCAATTAATCCGTCGATCGCTCCTATTTTAGCCACCTTATGCCAACTCACGGGAGTTGGGTCCATGTATTTACCTCACAGGAAACGCCGCCACCATCCTACTTCATTCTGGAATCTCCACCACATACACGGTTGTTAAAGTGGTTTTCGGAGTTGGCAGAGAGTATGACAACTTCCGATCCTGGTCTCTTTAACAACCAATCGTTATTATAACACCGCGGTCTTTTCAAAATAGTTTATACTTAAAATCAGAATATAATATCCATTTCAAAACCATATAATTACGATATCATTTCCATTTTAACCCCCAAATCAATATGATATCATTTTTATTTCAAATATATCTTTTCAAAAATCATAGTATTTTAAAAAATATATACCTTAAACCCATAGCTTTGAAACAAAGTTTTCAATACTTAAATGGTTTAAATATAAATTTCTTTATAAAGTAAATTAGCCTTTTTTTATTTCTCAAATCAATCCAAATACAGATTCGAATTCCCAATTAAACCATTTAAATTTCCATATATTTCAAACTTTCAATGTCCTATTATTTAGTTTTGAAATATTTGCACAATAAATTCATAATCATTTAAATAAACTCAAATTTCCAATAACTAAATATTTGCTTTTATTTATACTAGAAGTATTCATTTAATTCAATCTTGGAAAAATCCAGTTATAAATATCATATCTTTTAAAATTTCAAGTTTAATACATTTACATCAACTTATGGAGTTAAATTCTTAAATACCTCTCAATTTCAAATAAATCTCCAATTTACCTTCAAATCTTAATTTATTTTAAATCTTCATAACTTTTATATTAAAGTATGATTTAATCACTTAGCCACATTTATTTAAATAAAAATCAACTCCATTATTAACTATTTGTTATTTACCAAATTCATGCATAATTATAGACATGAATTTAACTATATATATAAAAGTAATATTTATATAATCTCAAAAATCAATACTCATTTAACCATACTATATAAAATAATCAAACTTTAATATTGGGCTTATTTTATATTTCAAAGCATACTTTTATATAGCTGGATTCAAAATATAAATTTGACGTTTATATAACATCAAAATCAATATTTATATAACCCGTATATTCCTTTACAAAACCACAAAAATTATTTTCAAAATATTTTTTATATAGATACCGCGGTGTTTGTAAAATTTTTTCTATCTTATGGTCAAGTGATACGGATATTTATCATTTCAATCCGCCATTTAAAAATAAAAATTACGGTTATATATCATTTCAAACCGCAATCCCAAATGAAATGAAAATGCATAATAACTTGTAGTTTATAACAATATAAAATACAACATTCATTCATCCAATATCAACCATCAACCATTTATCAAAGTCATCATCCAAATTCAAACAATACATTAATATATAACAGGTAATAAATAATAGGTATTAACTAATAGTTTATATTCAATAATAAATTTAATAACTGTTTAACTGGGATTTTATATACAATAAATGAATAAATAACAAATTTTACTGGCAGTTTATATGCAATGAATAATTAAATAACAAATTTTTACTGGCAGTTTATATGCAGTGAATAATTAAATAAAATTTAATTAAATAAATGCGATTTAACTGAGATGATGAATAAAAGTACGCCAAACATTCGTAAATAAATTTCTACTCATATCATAAATCAATTTAACAAACATAAGAAATTTTAGAAGTTGTGACTGGGTTAAAACACTCACCTTTTGAATTTAAATTGAATTTTAATTCAATTTAAACCTAAAAATTTGACAGTCTCCAAATCCGTACAATACAGCGCTAAAACGTCTGGAATTTCAATACGAACCTAGTGGAGAAAACCACGCGTGAAAGGGAGTTCGTATGAAAAAGTAATTCGAATAAAAGCATTGAATGATAAAATTTAAATTAAATAAAATAAAAATTAGTTACCACGTCAACAATCTTCTTCCCACTCATGCTTACAGTACTTCCGTTCGAACGAAGACCAACTCAGAAAAACGCACGCAGTCGCTTTTTTGACCGTCGTCGCCCGTCGCCATGGGTCTCCATCTCGCTGCCGACCCCCACCGCCTCGATGCTTGCGACGAGCCGCACGTGTTCACCTAGGTACGGTTCCTCCTTATCGCGGCCAGCCGCCGCCTCGTTCTAGGGTTTTCGAATCCTAGATCACCGATTTCGTCCACCACCAGCCACTATACACGGCAAGACCACCGGCGTTGAACTGCCCTCGACGAACTCTACCAAACCCCCAAGCCAATTTCAAGAATCATCGCCTAAATCGAATTCGCCCAAATCACCATAATGGGTTACGTGAATTGTAACTTTGACCACGTTTTCCCGCTGATCCAAGCAACATTTCCAAAAATGAACAGTTGACGCAGATTCATATCATCAAGATCTTCTATATATAATTTTCTCAAATTTTTCTGAGGAGTTTGAATTTTTGGATACGAATTTGATTTTGAAATGGATTTGGATCTGGAATTTTGTCTGCCATTGAGGAGGAGGAATAGAATAAATTTACGTACAGCCAAATGAGAATTAGGGAGGCTAGGGTTTATAGCAAGATATTTATAGGCAAAGTTGAAATAGGATGGATCGGGTAAGATAGATGTACGCGCTAACGACAAAGTGGCCCAAAAAGCCCGTTCTATTCCCGAAACGAAATTGGATCAACCCATATATCAAAATAGATGTTTTGAAATACTTTAAACGCAATGGAAAAGGTTTCAGGTTCAAATTGCATCGTATGAAGAAGTTATGCCTAAATCAATAATTTTCAAATTGATTTCAATTTATCGATTTTGGGGCGTTTCGAATCCGTACGATCAAACGACAAGTCCGATCACTACGAAACTTGAAACCCTACAATAATTCACCGTTACAGATCCGATAAAACTTGTTTCTTCGAAATCCGAGTCAGTGGTCAAAATGGCTATTTTTCTATTAATTAAATAAATTAATTAAATCAAATTTCAAATTTAAATTCTAAAATTTGACAATTCTTATCACCCTTTATATTTTTCAAACATTTACAATGATTTTAAACAAGTTTAGATGTCAATTTAGAGTTGACTCATTTCAATTCCAGTGTTAACTTCCAATTTTCATTATATTTCGAAATTTAAATTAAACTTTCAATAATTCTATTAAATTTTTCTTTCTCTCTATTATTCAATTCATTACTATCAACCAGATGAAATTAGCATTAGATTCAAAATGTATTACATTGGATATCCTCACATTCCTTCTTTATTTCAATTAACGTAAAATTTTAAACATTTTATTTCATTTATTTTCAATAAATCCAATTTATTAAAATAAAATAAAAAATCTTGATTCCCATTCTTTTATTTCAGTCACTCATTATCTTATGGGTAAACTCAACCTTAATTCTACATTCAAATAAATAAATCTGGATTTCCATTCTTATTATTCAACAAACATTATACTATAAACATATTTAACATTTGTTTACGTTTCATTACGCTGATACTTCCAATTTTACCTTTATTCGCATTAACTACTTAATTTTACATTAACCAACATTAAATTAAGATTTATTTTATCGATTCCCCAAAATTTATTTAACCCATTAAATAAACAAGCTACCTATATAAATTGCAACTTATGTGCTTTTAATTGCATTTATACGTTTGTCACTTATCAATCCAGAACATAATTCCATATACAACGCTAATTTTATTTCATTACATTAATTACTATTAAATGTTCTCAAAAATTTATTTACTTTGTTTCAAACTTTCTTTACATCAATTCCTATCCTATAAATAAGTCTATGTTTCTATTTAATTTACATTTATAAAAATTCATTTCAAATTCAATTAACAATAGGTAACATACAATGAGCATTACCGTTACCCTTTATTGCATAACTAAGCTTTTATTTTACAAATCAATGTTGCCATTTATTTTCATACTACAAATTTTTCATTCACACTTCCGTTACTATATTAATGATCATTAAAGTAATATTTATTTACCTTATTTGTAATAACCTTTTATCCCCAATATATTCTTTATAATACTTGTATGTTTATCTTTCACACAACTACTATTTAATTATATTTATTGAAATTTATTTCAAATTTTCTAACTACAATCAATTACAACCTTACCATTGTTGCAATTATATTGGGATTGCACTAAATTGGTTGTTCATTAAGCTGCCATTAACATTACTACCCAAATTTACATACAGATTACTATTAATCAATGTATTATTTCATAGATATGATTCCCAATTATTACTTTAATCTATACTAACATTGATTCATTCAAAATTGCGCTTATTACGTATTATTCCAACAATTTATTTATAACTTTGAATCTATTCCTGAATTTTAACATTTCTATTGTTATATAAATTGGAATTCCATTTTATTTAATATTTTTATTGATAATTCACAAATTCAACATTCCTATGTGTTCCTTATATTAAACTTAAAACCAAGTATGACAATTTACATTATTTTCATTAATTTCAATATATACTTTTATGGTAAATTTTTATGTACAATTGCTACATCTAATTTCTACGTTCGCTTCAATATAAATTATAAGATTTTTCTTTTCCTTCTAAATTTAACTAAAAATCTTATTAATTTAACTCATTTTAATAATCGAATTTTACGGGTCGTTACAGATATTATATGTAACAACCCGCATATTTGTCGATTTTTTTATTTAAATATTTTATCGATACTCGAAATTTAGTCCGGAAAGCTACTTTTTGCATACGGTCGAATTAGGACTCGGGACCACTCCCATTGAGTTTAAAATGCCGTTTGCGACCTTTTTGAGTATAAGCTTCGATATGTTTGGAGAAAGTTGATTTTTGCTACTTTTTCACTTTGGGTTTGGTTTTGGGCTCAGCCCTATGTTTAACTTATGCTCAAATCTGAGCCACTCTTCCCCACTCACCCTCATTCTCTTCTCTTTTCAGTTCTAAGGCAATAATGGTGGGAGAGATTGGAAATTACAACTCCAAAACCCTATTTTTCTTTTGCAAATCAAATTCCTAGCTCCAAATTCAAGAGAACCCATTGGTAAGCATTCTCTTCTTCTTCTCCAACTTATTCTCTTACCAATTTCAGAAATTCCTAAACCTAATTTTGGGAATGTTCTTGTTTTGATCATAGATTCAAGCTCATTTGGGTTGTGTTGAAGAGAGGTTGATTCTCCATTTGCTTTCAAGCTTCTTCTTGTTTGGTTTTGTAGAAAGGTGAGATTTTTATCTCACATCTTAATCTATAATTATCTTCGATTGTTAGGTATGAATTCCTAACATTTATTCGTGTGCAATTGATTTTGGTTTGGATTGAATTGGTGTATATTCCAATTTTTGGTGTTTTGGTCCAATTTATGAAAATCCTATTATGGATATTTGGACATTGATATTTGAGGCGTATCGAAGAGCGTTTGGGCGGGGTTGTCGTTCGACGTAATTCCTTTGTCCTCGCCATTTTCTCAATCGATCGTTTTTTACATTCGTTTGGCCATTTTTGGCCTAGGTTCAGGGAATGCCCTGAACCCTTCATTCAGACGTCTGAAACGTGATATTCAGACGTCTGAATATTGTCTGGGAAGTTTTCTATTCCCAGATTCAGACGTCTGAATATATGGTTTCAGACGTCTGAATTGGCTTATTTTCAAACAGAAAGAAAATAGGCTAAAATATGCCTATTTCAGACGTCTGAAACATTTGGTTCAGACGTCTGAATCGTGTTCTGGAAATTTTTATATTTCCAGATTCAGACGTCTGAACCACTTGTTTCAGACGTTTGAAACTGTTGTGATTTTGCCTTCTTGCCTTTTTGTTTGAGAATTCCAATTTAAATCGATTCGTGATAATCCTATTTGTTGTTATCATTTATTATGATTTTGATGACTCTTTTTAGGGATTTTTGAATATCCATTTCGATGGATTCTTTATCGGTTTCTTTGGATTTTATTCACGTCTTCGAATGTGAATTTTAGTGATTGATTGTTCTTACAATCTTCTTTGTGATTTGTCACTTTAAAAATATAAAGGTTTTCTATACTAGTAGTAAATATCAAGACTCTTTCTTCAAATGATTTCAACACTATTTTATTACAAAGATCGTTTTCTCAAACCGATTTCTAATCTATTAGTATATACAAACCTTTACCTCACTCGTATGAGAAATCTAATTAAACGGCTTAGTAAAACAAGTGGTATGAAACGCTTGCGTTTAGTTCGTCGGTTAATTCTTGGACTTGTTCGATTGAAAACTCTTGTGACAATTTTCTAGTGGAGATCTACAATTTGTTCGTAAATATTTAAGTTAAGCTAGTGGTTATGGGACATGAAGCTAAACTCATATATTTACTAGCTTAGTGTAATTGACACTTCTCGTTGATCATGACGATCATCTTTGTGATTTATTCTAGCAATGTGCGATGTCTCTTTGTCTACGAGGGAGACTAAACCCCGTTTTGTGGGGTTTCGACTCAATTTGGTGGGGTAGCAACCCGTGGTCTTCGGGCCGTTTGTGGAGCTTCGGCTCAATTTGTGATGGTTAGCAACCATGGAATTAGCGTTCCGTTTGTGATACACGTGTTGGTGGGCTTTATGCTCCCGTTTGTGATAGGCCTCCCCCCTTTGTGATTTCTGGATTTCTTGAGATGATTTCTAGAATTTGTGCTTCACCAATTTTCGAGATTTCTATTGATAAGCCTTATCGATATTTGTGCATTGGTGAATTTGTGCGTCATTGACTTTTGTGATTTCTGGATTTCGTGTATTGAATTCTGGAATTTGTGCGTCATTGACTTTTGTGATTGACATTGATATTATCGTCAATATTTATGGTTTGATGAACGAAATAAGGATTATGACGTTTCTTTGATTCTTGTGTAGATTTGGTGACATTGATTAATCTCTTGATGATTTTCAACTAATTATATATATCACAGCTTGGCATTGTGATTATTATGTGTTTAGTCATATCTCTTATTCTATATTGTTTCATCTGATATTTATAGTTAGACCGATCCGTTTATTATTTTCTTATTAAATAATACTCGGGTCAGACCGAGATGTTACAGGTGCTCCCGCTTGACTTATCTCTTGGGATTGATTTCTCTGACTTTTGGCTTACTACTTAGATTAGTAGTTTATTTTGGTGTATACATTTGAGATATAGACTCCATTATGTATACTTATTCTTTTGTGTAGTTCATGTAACTATTCTTTTGTGATATTGTGGATCTTTTTAGACCACTACTCTGATGTACACTTCCTAGTGTAATATTCATATCTATTTCCGCCTTTGTGATATGAACTGTTTGTGACTGATTTATGTTATGTTTATTTCTATATTTGTTTCTGAAGATATTATAGCCACTGTGTAGTAGCTTTGAGTTTGTGTCGGTATGGTGGATTTCCCTCTTGATAAAGAAATGCATGTTATACTATCCGATATATCGATGCTCGCACAAAGCAATTACACGGATGGTCGCTCCTCAACAGCCTTATTCTCCGTGCTAGTCGACAGCATTCTCCGTAGTGTTCTTGGCTAGCGTGGGTATAGAGGTGGGGCGTCACATTATAATAACGTCTAGGGGTCAAAATAAAATATGAATATAGCTAAAATGCTTGCATCTCACATTTTAACATAGTTGGGTACAACTAAGTTTGTACGATGCTTACTAGAGATGGGTTCCATATAATGACTAGACTACTGGGTACAGTCCGTCACACGCATCTCTAGATATAATAACACCGTGGACCTCGCCGGGGTCCCTTGCACAAAATTGACCTACTCCTTACTGGATTTATTGAATATGATCACCCCTTTGCTACAGGCCCCAAAGCATACAAATGAGACATAATATAGACTCTAGATAGGGATGCCATACCCTAAGGGAGCGACCGACTTAGCCCTACTGCATCTCCCATGTTTTAGTCATTCCCTATTGATAAGGATTGATGCTATGTTTTACCTTTTATATAGCACTTCCCACTTGGAAGCTAACACTACCCTCCAAGCAATAATGCAATGCCAACATTATCTATAAAATCTATCTAGGAGATGGACGAACCGAAGGCATTACTCCTACTACATCCATTTTGTAATCACCCTCATGATTAATATCAAGCAGCCATTGCACTTCATCGAGCTTCGTCTTCAATCCCATTATCTTCAAGATGTCTTCACTTCAAAATGCATGAGTTGGATCAAAGTGGTTTTCGCATAAAGTATCTGATCCCGATCTTGCAACGACCAGGATTATCCATCATTTGATTTTGAACATTTAAATTAGGGGTGGGCATTTAACCGACCGAACCGACTTAACTGACCGAACCGATCGTAATTGAACCGCTTTAACCGAAAAAATTGGTTAACCGAACTTTAGGTTAACCGACCGATGTTAACCGACCAAAATCGGTTCGGTTAAAGGTTAACCGCGGTTATTTATCGGTTAACCGTTAACCGAATATATATTTCAAATTATCGGGCCTACCCAACAATTGCTACCCGACCCATTGCTTTCGTGCGACTGGACTGCATGCTTGTATAGTATAACCCTAGTTTCCTTCTTCCGCCGCCATTCTACTCAGTAGTCACGAATTTTATCAACAATTCGCAACAAATTCAAACAATTCACTCACAAATCTTTGCTCCCTAGATTCGTAGATCGCCCATTTCAGCGACAGCAATGGTTAACAACAGCAGGAAGAGAAAAAATGTGAGTTCGATTTTTATTTTGCATCGTTCCACTTCCAATCGTGATTTGGTTGCTTCTTTTACATAGATTTACACTTTCGTCTTTTCGTTTCTGAGATTGTTTATTGATCTATTTGTATTTATTTTTTATTTTATTGGTTAAATGAAGCCAAGAGACTTATATTAGAAATGTTAACGTTAGTAATCGTTGTTTGGAGAATATCATTGGGTTGCAGTGGTAAATACTATGAATTAGCGGATTTAGTGGTAAATACTATGAAAAGCATTCACTGCATAAGTGACCTGCAATAATACATAAGTTTTTGAGAAAAAAAGTACAAAATGATTTTGATCTTCAATTCTAATTTTGGAACTTTCCTTTTCATCATCTCATCTAATGCTAAATTGTATCTTTGATGGTCCAATTGCATGGGAAGCCAAGAAATCAAGTGTACGAAGAAATTGGTAATAAAATTAGTGGGCTCGGTTTAGCTATTTTGGTTACAAAATAGATTAGAAGGCCGGGATTCAAAAATTTTAACTATAGCGGGCATAGCTGAATTATTATATACAGTGAAAACTTCTGTGGTGCTATACTGGCTATTTTTTTTATTAATTACCCATATTGATAAAATAAATAGAATGTGTTTTTAATTTTTTAGGCTGGAAAATGATATAAAATAGCTTGGTCTACTTGTGATACTGAAGCACCATATTACCTACATAGTGATAATATATTAAATGTTTGAATTGCTATTTTCACTAATCCAAATATTACTTTTTTTAACCACTTTCCCTCTTTTTTTTAATTTCTTTTTACCTTTTATTGGGGTTAAAAATCAGTAATTTAGGCCAGTTCAATATTAAATGTGACATAGGTTAACATTTTAGTTTGTTCACCTGCATTTTACCAAACAATACGTAGGATTGCGTAAATCCCATTTTCAGTATAACAGATGTACAACTATGATTATTCATTACATCAAACTACTTTATTTCCAACAAAATCCGAAATGCCACTTGTTTATCAGTTTACATTACATAGCTTCATGGACACTCTTCGAAAAATAAGGACTGAACTATATTATGTAATAATAGTATTTACTGAGTTATACAACTTTGCGCTATCAATATAAGCATTTTAAATGTTGTAAGGTTAAACAGTTGTTGCATGAAGATGACATTATGATAGTAATATAAAATGCACAGTAGAAAAAAAAGGCGTAGTTGAGAGGTGGTAGACTTAGTGCACTTACACACTTGTTCTGTGTAACGACCCAGAATTTTTGATAATTAAAATATGAATATTTAATTAATTTTAAATATTAATAAGTGAATTTAAAAGTCGAATAAATTTTTATTTGAATTTTTGGATTTAATTGAATAATTAAATCGATAATTTAATACGTTAAATTATGGAAATAATTGAAAATTGAGTTAAATATGATTGAAAATGATTTGTAAAATTTTATTTTATCATGTTGGAGTTAGAACGATATTTTAGAACTTTTAAAATCGAATTAAAAGTTAATTTGTGAAAATTGAATATTTTAATATTTAAATCGACTAGTGAAAATAGTCAATTTTTGAACAGTCTCAGAATTGAACGAAACCAGTTCCATTGGATCCGTAATAGTTAGTTATTACTGGATTTCAATTTTCTTGTCAATCGGAGTTATCGTTTGATCGTGGCAGCTCGAAACGCATCGAATTGTTTTTAATTTTAATTTGGCGAGTTAAAATAGCCATTTTTCAAAAAGTCTCGGATTTCGACGAAACCAGTTTCATCGGATCTGTAATGTGATATTATTGTAAGGTTTCAAATTTCGTGTCAATTGGATTTACGGTTTGTCCGGTACGAATTAAAACGCCTAGAAAATCGCTTAAATCGGTTTAATTCAAATTGAGCGTTTATAGCCATAACTCGCACAGATGTCCGAATTAGCTTTCGAAACCTGTTCCATTGTGTCCAGAACGCGGGGTAAACCCTAGGAACGTCAGTTTCGGCGCGTAAATTGGAGTTCGGAATTTCCGGATGAATAGTGTTTTGAATAATTTCCTATAAATATACCATACCCTCATTCACAAATTAAAAATAAAAACCTAACCCTAATTATAACGCAGCCGCCACCTTAGCTTCAATGGCCGAAAATTGCCAACCATCTTCCCCTCAAATCTCCAAATCCGTTCATTAATATCGAAAACTTTCAACTAGAAAGTTATAGAGCTCGATGAGAGCTTCAAGTTGAACGGTCATGATCGGGATATTCGAAGGGAATCAGCGGCAAATGGAGTTCAAAGCCATTGCGTTCGTGCACGCATTTCTATGCAGGGGGGGTGCCGCGCGTGGCCGGACCTTGGCCGAGGGTGGAGCCTTCAGGTGGCTTCGATTTGGTGCCGACGTGATGAAGTATTGTTGAGCGATGGAGTTGTAAAGTTAAACCCTAATTATGTGATTCATGGGTTTGTGCGGCCTGTAGGGAGAACGAAGGAGAAGGGGGAGGGGTATGCACGGTCATGATGGATGGAGGTTGGATCTAAGGGCTGTGATGGAGTGGGTTTGTTAATTTTTAAAGTTAATGTTGTAATTGTTATTAAAATCGTGTACAAACTAGTAAAATTCATAACTTTTTCATACGAGGTCGAAAACGTGCGAAACCAGTTGCGTTGGAATCGTATCGTCGAGCACTACGCGATGGAGTTGGATTGGAGTCGTTTGGAGTTAGTGAGAATTTTGGGTAAAATTAAACGCGCGTTTAATTTTATTCGAAATAAATCGCTAAAATGAAATTGAAATCAAGGTAAGAACTTCTCACTCAATCGAATCAGTTTCGATTTTATTTTAAATAGTTAGATTTAAAATATTTGAATGCATGTTTGGATGTTGATTGATATCTATTGATTGTTAAAATAGACATTATACGCCGTTAGTAAGCGGATGTTATTTATTAAAAACATATACTGCGAATATTTCATAAACAGTGAAATTGGTATTATATATAATAGCAATATATATATATATTGGCATATGTATATATTGGAGTTATTGATTTCCTGCATTTTTTTTGTTTAGCGGATGAGACCCTATTTCGCCGTCTATTAAGCGGATAATATTTTAAATCCCATATACCGCGATAATTTCGTACTGGAGCGAAATTGGTATTGTGCTAATGTTTGTGGATGCAGGAAAAAAGGTTGGAGGGATCCAACTGGATTACTCGACAGTATTTATTTGATTATGGATATTTTGATATTCGTTGATTATCATATACGATATGTGATATCGTTGTTGTCGTGATTGACTATTTGGTATGTAGCATCATTGGACCAAATTTGGAATTTTAAAATGATTTCAAAGTGATTTTTGAAAGTATACGTTATAAAATATTTTTGGAATTGATTCATTTTAAAATAAATAAACGTATAATTTTTAAAGTTATAAAAATTATGATTTTTGAGAAATATAGTTAAAAAAACTGATTTTTGAGAATATGATGCTAATGATTTTATAAATTAGTTTAATCGGGATTTTTGAATTTATTGTGAAAAGTTTAAATATAGGATTTATAAAATTTAATTATTTTATAAATCAAAATGGTGAAATTATAAAGGAGATTAAATATGTTTTAAAGAATAATATAAATTGACTTATATTAAGAGATTTATAAATGGATATTTATAAATTGAAATATAGACATTATAAAACGAGTTTTTATAAGTGTTTGAATGAAGTGAAAATGAATTTTGTAAATGAATGGAATTTATAAAATTATAAATGGTGAAGTTATAAATGAAATTTATAAATAGTAAGATTTATAAATTTTGTGAAATTATTAAAGAATATATTTGGATGAATAATCGAATCTTATAAGTTATAAGATTTATAATTATGAAGTTCAAAGGAACGATTTTTGTAAACGAATAAATTATAAGTATTTGACTTATAATATGAACCTTTGTTTTATAATCGAGTTATAAATTGAATAGGTTAATAAAGGAATTTATAAAAGGAAGTTGTTATAAATAAATAGAAATAGAATTTATAAACGTTGTTTTATAAATCCGCAAACGACTTATTTTGATAAGTAAATTGTTGAAACTTATTTATGAAGCTATATTAACGTTTTTGAACTGTGAATAATCCTTTGAAATAAAATGAATAAAAGGATGAAATTTGTTAACGTAGTATATTCATGTTTTGAATAGTGAATAATATGTTAAAGAAATTGTTTTGAATGTGATATTTTAAACAGAATTAAAACGATCTAACGATGTTTTAAAATGTGTTGAGATTCAAAACCATAGATTTCAACATTTATTGTTGAAATAGACGCTTTCGAGAAATAAAAGGAAATAGTGGACTATAACACTGTTGTTATAGTAAATGATTTCCGAAAGGAAATGTTTTGTATAGTATTGGGATTTATATATCTATTTTAATTTCGAATCCCTATACTAGTGATTTTGGGACGTTGTAACGATGTTTTACGCAACATTCGTTTTGGCCCAAATAAATATGTTTAAGAGCATGATTTCCTTAAAGAATGAAATATATACTTAATCTCGATTTAAGTATATTGAATATTTTCCAAGTGTTGAAAATAAATAAAATTTGTGAATTACTTATTTAATAAGTATGGAAATGTTTTCCAATATAAAGTGAATATTTTGAGAACTTATCTTTTTGAAGATAATTTGAAATGAATAATTGAAATCGAATATTCATAGATATTTTGGATTTTAAATTCACTAAGGAATTTATAAATGAAAAGTGGAATTTGTTTAAAAATAAATGTTGATTTATTTTTGAAGTGTGAAAATTTTATATCTTGTAAAGATATTTTTGGAAAATAAATAATTTGAAAAATTATTTGGAAACTGGTGATGTGTGCATATCCATTGATAGTTCAATAACCGACTATCAATATTTCCCTTTGAATGGGTAATTGATGTGATTTGTTTGAATTTGAATGCCACACTTATTTTTGAATAAGTGCTCACTATTCGGGTTAACCGGGAAAGGACCATGGGGTTGTATAACCCATTCCGAATATGTGATACGTCGTTATGATAGCATTGAAGATCGGTGTTGAAGACCCGGTATTTGCGAGAGCGATAGGATGACCTGTCGATTGACTCTGCACCGAGTTGCTCCGGTATTGAGTTCTCCATATGTGATGGTGAATCCGATCAGGATTGTGAATATCCGGATTGCAAGGACTTCTTTGTAAGTGCCTTCGATTTTGTTCGAGCCCGGAACAGACTTGTATGGATTGTATGTCTGACATTACAAATTGAGATATAAAGCCGATTTCTTTCAAATATATTTCTGTTGGTGGCGGAGAATTTATTCTTTTAGCTTAACACCCTTCTCTGAGACGTACGAGCTCAGAGGTTATGTAGTTGAAGGTTATCAGCGATATATTCCCAATTTGGTAATGTGACATGCTGAGTGTTGCTGTAAATGATCATTGTGTTGATTATTTGTGATAGGATCATTTATTTGATCGTCTATCTTGGTGATCATTTCTATGATCATTTGTTGACCCAAAGCATGGCTTTTGTATAAAGTATGTTTTTGTGGACGTGACTTCGTCGAGCCTCACACCCCGTGAATGGTCAAAACAGGAAAGAAGCAGCAAGGTTATGAGGGGTAGCGCCCTTTAGGATGTGTGCATTTCCTTCTGGAAAAGGGTGGTATCATGGTATGGAGCCCAGATACTTACTCATGTTGAAAACACTTCGTTATGATTGTGTGAATTGATTACGAGCGCTCGGTGAAAAGGTCCCAAAGGACCGGGGGATGGCATATTCGGTCAGTTGTTACTCAGTTGGGGGTAACCCGGCCTTGTGTTGGTAGAGATCCGGTTTGGTTCTCGGGGATGTCCATCCAGAGGCATTCTCATGTGGCAATGGGAAGTTCCTTGGCCTGATCATTCGTTGGAAATCCAATTCCCAATACGAAACTTGTACGGTTTAGTTGTAGAACCTGCCATCTAATATGGTAGCTATTAGTAGGCATAATATAATGGTACCTATGCTGGCTAAGATTTATATTCTACTTTCGAAATGAATTTTCTACACTATGCACTAGTAATAATATCAAATGTTCTTTTTAAATGCGTATCAAGCATGTTTGACTATCATAAGGAGAAATCTTCTCCAAGTCTGCGTTTGCATTGTGGGTGTGGCAGGAGGTCTTATGGTAGTCTCATTTTTAAAAGCATTGCGAATTGAATTTAAAAATATTCCTCTATTTTGATTTTAAAGTTAAATAAACTGTTTTGAGTTCTCACACCAGTCTTGTTAAGCTTTGGGCTATGTGATGGGGGGTTCTCGCTTCGCGGTTTGGTGGCAAACGGGAGACTCTTACTCCCACACGTCCTCTTTTAGGGGGTTGGTTAGGTGTAACCTGAGACAGTCAAGAGGCTGGCCGTAAAAGCAAGGTCTAGGGTACCAGTGTAAGCCACGGTGGGGCTGGGATGGTTGAAAAGCCTACCGGTTGTGACCACTGGCTCGTCTCTTTACATTTGGTATCAGAGCATATGGTTAAGCGACAACCATGGTTCTGTTGGGTATTACTCATTAGAGATAGAGTCAACAGTACTCTAGAATGAGTTTGAGTGTAATAATAGCTATGAGAGCGTATTTGTTAGTGAATATATAAAATTGTTTTATATTGTGATGGTTGATTTATTGAGTGGCATATGAACTTTCGTCAGCGTGGTCCGCAAGACTATGCCGAAGGGGTTTCTAAACACTTGAATAGAACAATTCGACATAATATTGTTTTTAAATTGGGTAAATGAAATAATTCTACCTTGATTATATTTTATATATAAAAGAATAATTTTTCAGAATTATTAAAGTGTATATAAATTGATTGTTTGGTTGTTGAATAAGAACATCTAAATAAAAGAATAATTATATAAGCAAAAGAATTATAAGAATTGAATTATAATTAAAGTGATTTACAATTGTGAAATAAACTTATACATATAAGAAGTGAAACTATGTGAATATATTTATGAATATGAGTTGTAATAAAAATGAATTTAAGTTATGTAAAACAAGTGATGTTTATAAAATGAATATAACTTAAGTGTTGTTGAATGGAATTGATATTGATATCAAAGTAAAATAATAAAGTGAAGTGATTGATATGAACTTAAGTTATGTAAATGAAATTCAACTTTAGAAATTGAATTGAATTAATGAATTGAATGGATTAAATGAATCAATTGAATGTGAATTAAGTTGATATGTAATAATGAATGTAAGTGTTAATTCATTAAAATCTAACGTTAGTAGAAGTTGAATAATTGAATGAAAATCAATTAAATTAAACCAATTGTAAGCAAAGGATTTTGGTTGTAATTATATATACATTGGTTGTTATATGGTTGTTAGTTGATTGTATATAATTCATTAAGTGTTAATGAAATTGATTTAATGAAATTGAAAGCTAAAGTAATTGAAATTCGATTGGAAGTTAAGTGAAACTTAAATAGAATTGAATTTGAATTGGAAGTGAACCAACTTGAATATGAATTAGTGAATATAAACTAATTGAAATTGAATGTTAGTAAACATCCACTGTTAATGAATCAAATGTGATTTAAATTGAAAACCAATTCATTGAATATTAATGAGAATATGAATGAATATTATTGGTTATGGATGTTAGTTGGTTGATGGTTGAATATATATTGCTATTGGATGCATTGCTATGTTGACATGTATAGTTAGTATGTTGCTATATGTTATATATTGATACTATTATCTATATGCATGATTCTCATGTTGTTTGTTGAGTGTTTAGTAGGTGCGGATCGCGTTTGCTTCGCATTTGGAGCTCGCTTTCGCGCTATATTAGCCGTATATGCTCGCTAATAAAATATAAGGTACATATCTCGGATTACATACCGTACTTTTATACCTTTTTCCCTGCGGGATGCCTCATTACTTGATGAGATGTATATTTGTGATATATATACTGTCATTTTTTTTCGGATCGAGCCGCGCAAAGGAGACTATGGCGAATTTTTCCGAAAATTTAAGGCGTTAGAAAAATTTGAGAAAATCTGGAAAATTTTGAAAACTTTAACTTTAATTTTGAAATTGAAAGTTAAACAATAGTAGTTGTTTTTGAAAAGATAACTAAGTACGATTTGAAAACTTAGTAAAGTATTATAAGAAGTTTAACTATGAATTTTGGAAAGTTGATAGATTCTGTAATTTTCTTACTTAATAATTTCGAGGACGAAATTCTTTTAAGTGGGGAAGATTGTAACGACCCAGAATTTTTGATAATTAAAATATGAATATTTAATTAATTTTAAACATTAATAAGTGAATTTAAAAGTCGAATAAATTTTTATTTGAATTTTTGGATTTAATTGAATAATTAAATCGATAATTTAATACGTTAAATTATGGAAATAATTGAAAATTGAGTTAAATATGATTGAAAATGATTTGTAAAATTTTATTTTATCATGTTGGAGTTAGAACGATATTTTAGAACTTTTAAAATCGAATTAAAAGTTAATTTGTGAAAATTGAATATTTTAATATTTAAATCGACTAGTGAAAATAGTCAATTTTTGAACAGTCTCAGAATTGAACGAAACCAGTTCCATTGGATCCGTAATAGTTAGTTATTCCTGTATTTCAATTTTCGTGTCAATCGGAGTTATCGTTTGATCGTGGCAGCTCGAAACGCATCGAATTGTTTTTAATTTTAATTTGGCGAGTTAAAATAGCCATTTTTCAAAAAGTCTCGGATTTCGACGAAACCAGTTTCATCGGATCCGTAATGTGATATTATTGTAAGGTTTCAAATTTCGTGTCAATTGGATTTACGGTTTGTCCGGTACGAATTAAAACGCCTAGAAAATCGCTTAAATCGGTTTAATTCAAATTGAGCGTTTATAGCCATAACTCGCACAGATGTCCGAATTAGCTTTCGAAACCTATTCCATTGTGTCCGGAACGCGGGGTAAACCCTAGGAACGTCAGTTTCGGCGCGTAAATCGGAGTTCGGAATTTCCGGATGAATAGTGTTTTGAATAATTTCCTATAAATATACCATACCCTCATTCACAAATTAAAAATAAAAACCTAACCCTAATTATAACACAGCCGCCACCTTAGCTTCAATGGCCGAAAATTGCCAACCATCTTCCCCTCAAATCTCCAAATCCGTTCATTAATATCGAAAACTTTCAACTAGAAAGTTATAGAGCTCGATGAGAGCTTCAAGTTGAACGGTCATGATCGGGAAATTCGAAGGGAATCAGCGGCAAATGGAGTTCAAAGCCATTGCGTTCGTGCACGCATTTCTATGCGGGGGGGGGGGGGGTGCCACGCGTGGCCGGACCTTGGCCGAGGGTGGAGCCTTCAGGTGGCTTCGATTTGGTGCCGACGTGATGAAGTATTGTTGAGCGATGGAGTTGTAAAGTTAAACCCTAATTATGTGATTCATGGGTTTGTGCGGCCTGTAGGGAGAACGAAGGAGAAGGGGGAGGGGTATGCACGGTCATGATGGATGGAGGTTGGATCTAAAGGCTGTGATGGAGTGGGTTTGTTAATTTTTAAAGTTAATGTTGTAATTGTTATTAAAATCGTGTACAAACTAGTAAAATTCATAACTTTTTCATACGAGGTCGAAAACGCGCGAAGCCAGTTGCGTTGGAATCGTATCGTCGAGCACTACGCGATGGAGTTGGATTGGAGTCGTTTGGAGTTAGTGAGAATTTTGGGTAAAATTAAACGCGCGTTTAATTTTATTCGAAATAAATCGCTAAAATGAAATTGAAATCAAGGTAAGAACTTCTCACTCAATCGAATCAGTTTCGATTTTATTTTAAATAGTTAGATTTAAAATATTTGAATGCATGTTTGGATGTTGATTGATATCTATTGATTGTTAAAATAGACATTATACGCCGTTAGTAAGCGGATGTTATTTATTAAAAACATATACTGCGAATATTTCATAAACAGTGAAATTGGTATTATATATAATAGCAATATATATATATATATATATTGGCATATGTATATATTGGAGTTATTGATTTCCCGCATTTTTTTTGTTTAGCGGATGAGACCCTATTTCGCCGTCTATTAAGCGGATAATATTTTAAATCCCATATACCGCGATAATTTCGTACTGGAGCGAAATTGGTATTGTGCTAATGTTTGTGGATGCAGGAAAAAAGGTTGGAGGGATCCAACTGGATTACTCGACAGTATTTATTTGATTATGGATATTTTGATATTCGTTGATTATCATATACGATATGTGATATCGTTGTTGTCGTGATTGACTATTTGGTATGTAGCATCATTGGACCAAATTTGGAATTTTAAAATGATTTCAAAGTGATTTTTGAAAGTATACGTTATAAAATATTTTTGGAATTGATTCATTTTAAAATAAATAAACGTATAATTTTTAAAGTTATAAAAATTATGATTTTTGAGAAATATAGTTAAAAAAACTGATTTTTGAGAATATGATGCTAATGATTTTATAAATTAGTTTAATCGGGATTTTTGAATTTATTGTGAAAAGTTTAAATATAGGATTTATAAAATTTAATTATTTTATAAATCAAAATGGTGAAATTATAAAGGATATTAAATATGTTTTAAAGAATAATATAAATTGACTTATATTAAGAGATTTATAAATGGATATTTATAAATTGAAATATAGACATTATAAAACGAGTTTTTATAAGTGTTTGAATGAAGTGAAAATGAATTTTGTAAATGAATGGAATTCATAAAATTATAAATGGTGAAGTTATAAATGAAATTTATAAATAGTAAGATTTATAAATTTTGTGAAATTATTAAAGAATATATTTGGATGAATAATCGAATCTTATAAGTTATAAGATTTATAATTATGAAGTTCAAAGGAACGATTTTTGTAAACGAATAAATTATAAGTATTTGACTTATAATATGAACCTTTGTTTTATAATCGAGTTATAAATTGAATAGGTTAATAAAGGAATTTATAAAAGGAAGTTGTTATAAATAAATAGAAATAGAATTTATAAACGTTGTTTTATAAATCCGCAAACGACTTATTTTGATAAGTAAATTGTTGAAACTTATTTATGAAGCTATATTAACGTTTTTGAACTGTGAATAATCCTTTGAAATAAAATGAATAAAAGGATGAAATTTGTTAACGTAGTATATTCACGTTTTGAATAGTGAATAATATGTTAAAGAAATTGTTTTGAATGTGATATTTTAAACAGAATTAAAACGATCTAACGATGTTTTAAAATGTGTTGAGATTCAAAACCATAGATTTCAACATTTATTGTTGAAATAGACGTTTTCGAGAAATAAAAGGAAATAGTGGACTATAACACTGTTGTTATATATAGTAAATGATTTCCGAAAGGAAATGTTTTGTATAGTATTGGGACTTATATATCTATTTTAATTTCGAATCCCTATACTAGTGATTTTGGGACGTTGTAACGTTGTTTTACGCAACATTCGTTTTGGCCCAAATAAATATGTTTAAGAGCATGATTTCCTTAAAGAATGAAATATATACTTAATCTCGATTTAAGTATATTGAATATTTTCCAAGTGTTGAAAATAAATAAAATTTGTGAATTACTTATTTAATAAGTATGGAAATGTTTTCCAATATAAAGTGAATATTTTGAGAACTTATCTTTTTGAAGATAATTTGAAATGAATAATTGAAATCGAATATTCATAGATATTTTGGATTTTAAATTCACTAAGGAATTTATAAATGAAAAGTGGAATTTGTTTAAAAATAAATGTTGATTTATTTTTGAAGTGTGAAAATTTTATATCTTGTGAAGATATTTTTGGAAAATAAATAATTTGAAAATTTATTTGGAAACTGGTGATGTGTGCATATCCATTGATAGTTCAATAACCAACTATCAATATTTCCCTTTGAATGGGTAATTGATGTGATTTGTTTGAATTTGAATGCCACACTTATTTTTGAATAAGCGCTCACTATTCGGGTTAACCGGGAAAGGACCATGGGGTCGTATAACCCATTCCGAATATGTGATACGTCGTTATGATAGCATTGAAGATCGGTGTTGAAGACCCGGTATTTGCGAGAGCGATAGGATGACCTGTCGATTGACTCTGCACCGAGTTGCTCCGGTATTGAGTTCTCCATATGTGATGGTGAATCCGATCAGGATTGTGAATATCCGGATTGCAAGGAATTCTTTGTAAGTGCCTTCGGTTTTGTTCGAGCCCGGAACAGACTTGTATGGATTGTATGTCTGACATTACAAATTGAGATATAAAGCCGATTTCTTTCAAATATATTTCTGTTGGTGGCGGAGAATTTATTCTTTTAGCTTAACACCCTTCTCTGAGACGTACGAGCTCAGAGGTTATGTAGTTGAAGGTTATCAGCGATATATTCCCAATTTGGTAATGTGACATGCTGAGTGTTGCTGTAAATGATCATTGTGTTGATTATTTGTGATAGGATCATTTATTTGATCGTCTATCTTGGTGATCATTTCTATGATCATTTGTTGACCCAAAGCATGGCTTTTGTATAAAGTATGTTTTTGTGGACGTGACTTCGTCGAGCCTCACACCCCGTGAATGGTCAAAACAGGAAAGAAGCAGCAAGGTTATGAGGGGTAGCACCCTTTAGGTTGTGTGCATTTTCTTCTGGAAAAGGGTGGTATCATGGTATGGAGCCCAGATACTTACTCATGTTGAAAACACTTTGTTATGATTGTGTGAATTGATTACGAGCGCTCGGTGAAAAGGTCCCAAAGGACCGGGGGATGGCATATTCGGTCAGTTGTTACTCAGTTAGGGGTAACCCGGCCTTGTGTTGTAGAGATCCGGTTTGGTTCTCGGGGATGTCCATCCAGAGGCATTCTCATGTGGCAATGGGAAGTTCCTTGGCCTGATCATTCGTTGGAAATCCAATTCCCAATACGAAACTTGTACGGTTTTAGTTGTAGAACCTGCCATCTAATATGGTAGCTATTAGTAGGCATAATATAATGGTACCTATGCTGGCTAAGATTTATATTCTACTTTCAAAATGAATTTTCTACACTATGCACTAGTAATAATATCAAATGTTCTTTTTAAATGCGTATCAAGCATGTTTGACTATCATAAGGAGAAATCTTCTCCAAGTCTGCGTTTGCATTGTGTGTGTGGCAGGAGGTCTTATGGTAGTCTCATTTTTAAAAGCATTGCGAATTGAATTTAAAAATATTCCTCTATTTTGATTTTAAAGTTAAATAAACTGTTTTGAGTTCTCACACCAGTCACATGATTGACTCGGAGTTTATTGTTTTCCTTCCTAAACTCTGGGTGCCCACCAATTTCCACACGGGCAGTCAAGAGTTAAGGTTTATCAGGATATTCTGGAGTTGCTGGAGGCAAGCTGGATGGCATGGCGTATTACTAGTTTATATAGTATTTCTTTTTCCGCTGCATTGTTTGTTGTTGTTGTACACTCTGATGATAAGATGTAATGAAATGTAATGTATAAAATGTAATAACTGATATAGTTCTTTGTTTAAAGATTATTCATTTATTATTATATGTTGTTCCGCTGCGAATTGTGAGATTCTGATGGTGTTCTGTTGTTGTTTTCTATTCCGTTCTATCTTTCTATTTTCTTTCTGTTCTATTTTCTATTTTTCTTTTCTCTCCATTTTCTATCTTTTCCCTCTTCTTCTTTCTTTTTCTTTTCTTAAATTCTTCTTAAAACCCTAACTATTCGGTTTTTCGGCAACGAAAAATCGAGTACGTTACATTCTGACCCTAGAAGACATCAAATGGATCATTTACCCTCATATACATCAGTGCTTGAATACCATGTCTAAGTATGAATACAGTGTTTGCATATCTTGCTGGTAGACGAAAAAAATATGAGGCGTACAAGAGTTCCTGTCATGCACACAGATAATTAGGGAAGAAGACACTGTAAAAATTACCTGTAACCGGCTGTGGATAGGCATCATGAAACCATGGAAGTATATTCTTTTCATCCACTAATTTTATTCAATGTCAAGTTTAAGATATAATATTGTTCATTTTTAATTTGATAAAACATTGTATAAACAAAATACATACTTAAAGCGATCTTATAGAAAGGTATTGATAAATAGTAACGACCCAGAATTTTTGTCAATTAAAATTTGCGTATTTAATTAGTTTTAAATATTAATAAGTGAAATTTATAAGTCGGATAAATTTTATTTCGAATAATTGGATTTAATTGAATAATTAAATCGATAATTTAATAGTTGAAATTACATAAATAATTGGATATTGGGTCTAAAATGATTAAAAATGATTTGTAAAATTTTATTTAATCATGTTGGAGTTAGAATGATGTTATAGAACTTTTAAAATGGAATTAAGAGTTAATTTGTGAAAATTGAATATTTTAATATTTTAATCTACTAGTAAAATTAGCCATTTTTCGAACAGTCTCAGAATTGGACGAAACTAGTTCCATTGGATCCGTAGTAGATTGTTATTATTAGATTTCAATTTTCGTAGCAATCGGAGTTTTCGTTTGACCGTGGGAGCTCGAAACGCATCGAAATTGTTTTAATATTTATTTGGCGAGTTAAAATAGCCATTTTTCAAACGGTCTCGGATTTTGACAAAACTAGTTTCATCGGATCCGTAATGTGATATTATTGTATGGTTTCAAATTTCGTGTCAATCGGATTTACCGTTTGTCCGGGGCAAGCCAAAACGCCTAGAAATTAGTTTAAATCGATTTAATTAAAATCGAACGTTTATTGCCATAACTCGCACAGATGATCGAATTAGCTCCCGAAACACGTTCCACTGTGTTCGAAACGTGGGGTAAAATTTAGAAACGCTAACCGGCACGCTTCGTTTGGAGTTCGGAAATTCCGGGATGAATAGTGTCCCGTATTTTTTTCTATAAAAGCCCCTTATATTTCACTTTTGCAAAATTAAACAACCCCTAGGGTTTTGAGTTGCAGGCCGTCGGCTAATATAATCAACGGCCTATGTTTTCTTTCCCTTTCTCTTTGATTTCTTCAAATCCATCAACATTTACAACAAACTTCCAACATGAAGATTGTAGAGGGGAGCGAGTTCTAGATATCCAACGGGTATGATCGTGTTTGGAGCTTTGGATCAACGGCGATTTGGGCTCGAAGTTGTCACGTTCGCACGCGTTTTCAGGCGCGATGATGGGGCCGTGCGTGTACGGTCACTGGCTGTGGGTAGCCTTGGAGATGGTCGTTCAAATGGAAGCTTCTGATCGTCTTCAAAGTCGACAAGGAAGTCGCAAAATTCAACCCTAGTATCGTTGGAGTTGGGTTCTCGTGCGTGTTACTGGGAGTTGAACGCGAACGAAGGAAGAAGGAAGTGGTCGGCCAGATTTTCATCTCATCAAAACGTGCGGCCCTGATCTATTAGGTTTAGAAAAAAAATGTTGTAAATTTATAATTATAAATTCGTGTAACTTTAAATATGCATATTTTTTCATACGAGGTCAAAAACGCACGAAACCAATTGCTTTGGGTTTATATGGACAAATACTACGCTATGGAATTGGATTGGAGTCGTTTGGAGCTAGCCAAAATTTCGGGTAAAATTAAATGTCCGTTTAATTTTATTCGAAATAAAAGCTGAAAACGAAATTGAAACCAAGATGGGAACTTCTCACTCAATCGAATCGGTTTCGATTTTAATTTTAAATAGTTAGATTTAAAATTCTTGAATGTATGTTTGAATGATGATTGTTATCTATTGATTGTTAGAATAGACATTATACGCCATTAGTAAGCGGAGGTTATTATTAAAAACATATACCGCGAATATTTCACAGTACAGTGAAATTGGTATTATTTATGTACTTGAAGTTGATTTCCCGCATTATATAGCGGATGAGACCCTATTGCGCCGTCTATTAAGCGGATAATATTTATAAATCCCACATACCGCGATAATTCCGTACTGGAACGGAATTGGTATTGTGCTAACATCTTTGGATGCAGGGAGACAGGTTGGAGGGATACAACTGGATTCCTCAACAGTATTTATTTGATTATGGATATTTTGATATTCGTTGATTATCATATACAAATATATGATGTCGTTGTTGTCGTGATTGACTATTTAGTGTGGAGCATCATTGGGCCAATTTTGGAATTTTAAAAGGATTTTTAAAGTGATTTTTGAAAGTATACATTTTATAAAATATTTTTGGAATTGATTCATTTTAAATAAATAAACGTTATAATTTTAATGTTATAAAATTATGATTTTTGAGAAATATAGTTAAAAGTTGATTTTTGAAAATATAGGGTTAATGATTTATAAAATAGTTTATATCGGGATTTTTGAATATATTGTCAAAAGTTTAAAATATAGGATTTATGAAATTTGATTATTTTATAAATCAAAATGATGAAATTATAAAGGAGTTTAAAGACGTTTTAAAATAATAATATAAATTGATTTATATAAAAGATTTATAAATTGATATTTATAAATTAAAAATATTTGAATTATAAAACGATTTTTTATAAGTGTTAGAATGAATTGTAAATGAATTTCATAAATGAATGAAATTTATAGAATTATAAACGGTGAAGTTATAAATGGAATTTTATAAGCAGTAGGTTTATAAAATTTGTAAAGTTATGAAAAGAATAGATTTGGGTAAATAAATGAATCTTATAAGTTATAAGATTTATAATTTGGGAAGTTCAAAAGAACGATTTTGTAAACAAATAAATTATAAGCATTTAACTCATAATATGAACTTTTGGTATAAAATTGAGTAATAAATTGAAATAGCTTAATAAAGGAGATTTATAAAAGGAAGTTGTTATAAAATAAATAGAAATGGAATTTATAAACATTGTTTTATAGATCCGCAAACGACTTATTTTGATAAGTAAATTGTTATAACTTATTAATGGGTTATATTCATGTTTTAGACATTGAATAATCCTTTAAAATAAAATGTATAGAAATAATGAAATTGGTTAACGAAATATATTCACGTTTTTGAATACTGAATAATATGTTAAAGAAAATGTTTTGGATGTGATGTTTTAAATAGAATTAAAACGATATAACGATGTTTTTAAAATGTGTTAAGATTCGAAACCATAGATTTCAACATTCATTGTTGAAATAGACGTTTTCGAGAAATAGAAGGAGATGGTGGACTATAACGCTGTTGTTATAGTAAATGATTTTCGAAAGGAAATGTTTTGTATAGTATTGGGATTTATATATCTATTTTAATTTCGAATCCCTATACTAGTGATTTTGGGTTGTCGTAACGATGTTTTACGCAACATTCGTTTTGGCCCAAATAAATATGTTTAGGAGAATGATTTCCTTAAAAAATGAATTATATACTTAATTTCGATTTAAGTATATTGAATATTTTCCAAATGTTGAAAATAAATAGATTTGTGAATTACTTATTAATAATTAAGTGTGGAAATGTTTTTCCAATAATTAAGTGAATATTTTAAGATTTTATCTTTTAAAAATAAATTGGAAAATTTTGAAAACTATAAATTTGATTTGGAATTGAAAGTTAAACGATAGTAGTTGTTTTTGAAAAGACAACTAAGTATGATTTGAAAACTTAGTAAAGATTTTGTAAGAAGTTTAACTATGGATTTATGGAAAGTTAATAGATTTTGTAACTTTCCTTACTTGGTAATTTCGAGGACGAAATTCTTTTAAGGAGGGAAGATTGTAACGACCCAGAATTTCTGTCAATTAAAATTTGTATATTTAATTAATTTTAAATATTAATAAGTGAAATTTATAAGTCGGATAAATTTTATTTCGAATAATTGGATTTAATTAAATAATTAAATCGATAATTTAATAGTTGAAATTACAGAAATAATTGGATATTGGGTCTAAAATGATTAAAAATGATTTGTAAAATTTTATTTAATCATGTTGGAGTTAGAATGATGTTATAGAACTTTTAAAATGGAATTAAGAGTTAATTTGTGAAAATTGAATATTTTAATATTTAAATCGACTAGTGAAATTAGCCATTTTTCGAACAGTCTCAGAATTGGACGAAACTAGTTCCATTGGATCCGTAATAGTTTGTTATTATCGGATTTCAATTTTCGTAGCAATCGGAGTTTTCGTTTGACCGTGGCAGCTCGAAACGCATCGAAATTGTTTTAATATTTATTTGGCGAGTTAAAATAGCAATTTTTCAAACAATCTCGGATTTTGACAAAACCAGTTTCATCGGATCCGTAATGTGATATTATTGTATGGTTTCAAATTTCGTGTCAATCGGATTTACCGTTTGTCCGGGGCAAGCCAAAACGCCTAGAAATTAGTTTAAATTGATTTAATTAAAATCGAACGTTTATTGCCATAACTCGCACAGATGATCGAATTAGCTCCCGAAACACGTTCCATTGTGTTCGAAACGTGGGGTAAAATTTAGAAATGCCAACCGGCACGCTTCGTTTGGAGTTCGGAAATTCCGGGATGAATAGTGTCGCGTATTTTTTTCTATAAATGCCCCTTATATTTCACTTTTGCAAAATTAAACAACCCCTAGGGTTTTGAGTTGCAGGCCGTCGGCTAATATAATCAACGACCGATGTTTTCTTTCCCTTTCTCTTCGATTTCTTCAAATCCATCAACATTTACAACAAACTTCCAACGTGAAGATTGTAGAGGGGAGTGAGTTCTAGATATCCAACGGGTATGATCGTGTTTGGAGCTTTGGATCAACGAAGATTTGGGCTCGAAGTTGTCACGTTCGCACGCGTTTTTAGGCGCGATGATGGGGCCGTGCGCGTGCGGTCACTGGCCGTGGGTAGCCTTGGAGATGGTCGTTCAAATGGAAGCTTCTGATCGTCCTTAAAGTCGACAAGGAAGTCGCAAAATTAAACCCTAGTATCGTTGGAGTTGGGTTCTCGTGCGTGTTACTGGGAGTTGAACGCGAATGAAGGAAGAAGGAAGCGGTCGGCCAGATTTTCATCTCATCAAAACGTGCGGCCCTGATCTATTAGGTTTAGAAAAAAAAATGTTGTAAATTTATAATTATAAATTCGTGTAACTTTACATATGCATATCTTTTTCATACGAGGTCGAAAATGCACGAAACTAGTTTCGTTGGGTTCGTATGGACGAATACTACGCTATGGAATTGGATTGGAGTCGTTTGGAGCTAGCAAAAATTTCAGGTAAAATTAAACGTCCGTTTAATTTTATTCGAAATAAAAGCTGAAAACGAAATTGAAACCAAGGTGAGAATTTCTCACTCAATCGAATCGGTTTCGATTTTAATTTTAAATAGTTAGATTTAAAATTCTTGAATGTATGTTTGAATGATGATTGTTATCTATTGATTTTTAGAATAGACATTATACGCCGTTAGTAAGCGGAGGTTATTTATTAAAAACATATACCGCGAATATTTCACAGTACAGTGAAATTGGTATTATTTATGTATTTGGAGTTGATTTCCCGCATTATATAGCGGATGAGACCCTATTGCGCCGTCTATTTAGCGGATAATATTTTATAAATCCCATATACCGCGATAATTCCATACTGGAACGGAATTGGTATTGTGCTAACATATTTGGATGCAGGGAGACAGGTTGGAGGGATCCAACTGCATTCCTCAACAATATTTATTTGATTGTGGATATTTTGATATTCGTTGATTATCATATACAGATATATGATATCGTTGTTGTCGTGATTGACTATTTGGTGTATAGCATCATTGGGCCAATTTTGGAATTTTAAAAAGATTTTTAAAGTGATTTTTAAAAGTATACGTTTTATAAAATATTTTTGGAATCGATTCATTTTAAATAAATAAACGTTATAATTTTAATGTTATAAAATTATGATTTTTGAGAAATATAGTTAAAAGTTGATTTTTTAAAATATGGGGTTAATGATTTATAAAATAGTTTAAATCGGGATTTTTGAATATATTGTAAAAAGTTAAAAATATAGGATTTATGAAATTTGATTATTTTATAAATCAAAATGATGAAATTATAAAGGAGTTTAAAGACGTTTTAAACTAATAATATAAATTGATTTATATAAAAGATTTATAAATTGATATTTATAAATTAAAAATATTTGAATTATAAAACGAGTTTTTATAAGTGTTAGAATGAATTGTAAATGAATTTGATAAATGAATGAAATTTATAGAATTATAAACTGTGAAGTTATAAATGGAATTTTATAAACAGTAGGTTTATAAAATTTGTAAAGTTATTAAAAGAATAGATTTGGGTAAATAAATGAATCTTATAAGTTATAAGATTTATAATTTGGGAAGTTTAAAAGAACGAGTTTGTAAACAAATAAATTATAAGCATTTAACTTATAATATGAACTTTTGGTATAAAATTGAGTTATAAATTGAAATAGCTTAATAAAGGAGATTTATAAAAGGAAGTTGTGAAATAGAAATGGAATTTATAAACATTGTTTTATAGATCCGCAAACGACTTATTTTGATAAGTAAATTGTTATAACTTATTAATGGAGTTATATTCACGTTTTAGACAGTGAATAATCCTTTAAAATAAAATGTATAGAAATGATGAAATTGGTTAATGAAGTATATTCACGTTTTTGAATAGTGAATAATATGTTAAAGCAAATGTTTTGGATGTGATGTTTTAAATAGAATTAAAACGATCTAACGATGTTTTTAAAATGTGTTAAGATTTGAAACCATAGATTTCAACATTCATTGTTGAAATAGACGTTTTCGAGAAATAGAAGGAGATGGTGGACTATAACACTGTTGTTATAGTAAATGATTTCCGAAAGGAAATGTTTTGTATGGTATTGGGATTTATATATCTATTTTAATTTCAAATCCCTATACTAGTGATTTTGGGTTGTCGTAACGATGTTTTACGCAACATTCGTTTTGGCCCAAATAAATATGTTTAAGAGAATGATTTCCTTAAAAAATGAAATATATACTTAATTTCGATTTAAGTATATTGAATATTTTCCAAATGTTGAAAATAAATAGATTTGTGAATTACTTATTAATAAATAAGTATGGAAATATTTTTCCAATAATTAAGTGAATATTTTAAGATTTTATCTTTTAAAGATAAATTGGAAATTAATAATTAGAAATCGATTTGAAAATCGTGTATTCATAAATATTTTGGAATGTAAATGCACTATGGAATTTATAAATGAAAAGGGGAATTTGTTTTAAAAAATAAACGTTGATTTATTTTGGAAGTGTGGGAATAAATTTACGGATTTGGAACGTAATATAAAGTAAATCGTTAAGGATTTATTTAATGAGTTTAAATGAACCATGTTGAAATGAAAGTATTTTCGCGTAAGGAAAATGATTGAAATTTGTTTTCAAAAGTGGTAAAGGTGAAAATTGATTTGAAAATTATTTTCAAATGGTTGAAGTGTGAAAATTATATATCTTGTAAAGATATTTTTGGAAAATAAATAATTTGAAAAATTATTTGGAATCTGGTGATGTTGTGCATATCCATTGATAGTTCAATAACAGACTATCAATATTTACCTTTGAATGGGTATTTGTTGCGATTTGCTTGAATTTGAATGCCACACTTATTTTTAAATAAGCTCTCACTATTCGGGTTAGCCGGGAAAGGACCTTGGGGTCATATAACCCATTCCGAATATGTGATACATCGTTATGAATTGCATTTGAAGACCGGTGTTGAAGACCGGATATTTTCAAAAGCGAAAGGACAACTAGTCGAATGTCTTTGCATCGACTAGTCCCCGGTATAGAGACTCCATATGTGATGAGAAGTCCGGACGTGATTAGTGAATATCCGGATTGCAAGGACTTCTTTGTAAGTGCATTCAGTTCTGTTCGATCCCGGAACAGACTTGTATGATAGTATGTATGACATTACAAATTGAGATATAAAGCTGATTTCTTTCAAATATATTTCTGTTGGTGGCGGAGAATTTATTCTCTTAGCTTAACACCCTTCTCTGAGACGTACAAGCTCAGAGGTTATGTAGTTGATGGTTATCAGCGATATATTCCCAATTTGGTAATGTGACATGCTGAGTGTTGCTGTGAAATGATCATTGTTTGATCATTTGTGATATGATCATTTGTTTGATCAGTTATCTTTGTGATCATTACTTTGATCATTTGTTGACCCAAAGCATGGCTTTATACCAAAGCGTGGCTTTGTGGACGAGACTTCGTCGGACCTCACACCCCGGAAATGGTCAAAACAGGAAGGACGCGGCAAGGTTATTAGGGGGTAGCGCCCCTTTAGTGTATGTCATTCCTTCTGGATAGAGGTGGTATCATGGTATGAAGCCCATATACTTAACCTATGTTGTTGCTGCAAACTTATTACTTTGTGGTTGTTG
Organism: Allium cepa; assembly: GCA_030765085.1. Lineage (NCBI taxonomy): Eukaryota > Viridiplantae > Streptophyta > Magnoliopsida > Asparagales > Amaryllidaceae > Allium > Allium cepa. The sequence continues at coordinate 321,191,470 of CM060939.1, forward strand.
GAAATCGAGGATCCTCGGATGTAGATCGGTTACGATCGGGGGATGACATATTCGTGTCAGTAGTTACCCAGTTAGGGGTAACCCGACCTTGTGTTGGTAGAGATCCGGTTTGGTTCTCGGGACGTCATTCCAGAGGCGTTTCCATGTGGCAATGGGAAGTTCCTTGGCCTGACCATTTGTTGGAAATCCAAAGAAACAATACGAGCCTTGTACGGTTTTAGTTGTAGAACCTGCCATCTAATATGGTAGCTATAGTAGGCATAATATAATGGTACCTATGCTGGCTAAGTTTTATATTCTACTTTCGAAATGTTTTCTACACTATGCACTAATAATAATATCAAAACTGATTTGATTTTGCGTAGTAAGCATCTTTGACTAACATAAGGAGAAATCTCCCCTATGTCTATGTTTGCATTGTGTGTGTGCCGAGAGGCCTTATGGTAGTTTCATTTTTAAAAGCATTGCGAATCTATTTTAAAATTATCCTGTACTTTGTTTGATAAATAAACTGTTTTAGTTCTCACACCAGTCACATGACTGACTCGGAGTTTATTGTTTCCTTCCTAAACTCTGGGTGCCCACCAATTTCCACACAGGCAGTCAAGAGTTAGTTTATCAGGATATTCTGGAATTCGGGAATTGCTGGAGGCAAGCTGGATGGCATGGCGTAATACTAGTATATAGTATTTCTTTTCCGCTGTTTGTTGTTGTTTGATAGTTGTACACTCTGATGATGTAATGAAATGAAATGAAATGTAATGTAATAACTGATATAGTTCTTTGTTTAAAGATTATTCATTTATCTATTATATGTTGTTCCGCTGTAATTATGATATTCTGATATTGTTCTGTTGTTTTCTTTCTATTCTATTATATCTTTTCTCTCTTCTTCTACATCTTTCTTTTTTTAAAAACCCTAAGAATTCGTATTTCCGTTCATCTTGAGTTAATCAATGGAGATTAGTGTATATTCAAGGAGTACGGATTTGCGGGTCCTCACAGATAAATAAATAAATAATGTTTGTGGACATAGAGAGTTAAATAAGTTGGATATCCGATCTTCAGCAGAAAGAATTTACTGGGTAAAATAGACTATCCAATGCAGTACATTTAGCCCCACTCAAAATCTAACTGGAAATCCGATGCTTCAGTCAGGAACTGATAAAAAACTGAAAATTGAATATATGCTTCAGCGTTACAGTGATGCTTATAAATAGCTTGCTTGAACAAGAGTAAGATGAGTATAGGACACTCTTCTATTGAATAATTGGTGCTTTCCATGAAAAATGAAGAATAACATGAATTTATGCATTGGATGTTTAGTAATTGCAGTTAAGAGCTCGTCGATAACGTTTCCGCTAATTTTATGTCGTTATCAATTGTAAAACAGGTGGAAATAGGTGGATCTTCTAGAGAAACAATGGATCTTAATGATAAGTACGCGGAAGAAGTGGATGATGAGGAAACCGGGGACGACGTCGACAACATCAATGTTGGAAAACCACCTTCGTACCAGAATCGCAAGCCTTCTTCTAGAAAGCCTTCTCTGGTATGGAAACATTTTACTAATGATATTAATCCTACAGTTAACAAATGTGCTTGCAACTACTGTGGTCAACAATTTGCGTGTGATTCTAGATTTAATGGCACTACACATTTGAATTATCATGTAGCAAAATCATGTAGGTCAATTCCACGTGACAATGATAAGAGACAAAAAAGTTTAGTTTTTGTAAAAAATAGCTATAGTGAAGATAGTTGCACCCTTACCACATGGTCATTTAACAAAGAGGAATGTAGAAAATCATTAGCTCGAATGATAATCGTTGACGAACTCCCTTTTAGTTTTGTGGAGGGTGAAGGTTTTCTTGAATTTTGTCGGCAATGTGTCCTAGTTTTGAAGTTCCTTCACATAGAAAAATTTGTAGAGATGTGCTTCAATTATATTGGGACTCGTTAGATTCTCTTAAAAAATTGTTCTCCAAATCATTGCATGGTGTTTGTCTAACTACCGATACATGGACTTCTATTCAAAACGTGAATTATATGGTTTTAACTGCACACTTTATTGATGGAAATTGGAATTTACATAGAAGGATTATAATTTTTTTTGTAATTACTAGTCACAAAGGAGAAAATATTGGAAAACTTATTGTCCAATGTATAAAAAAATGGGAACTCAAAAGAATAGTGTCGATCACAGTTGATAATACTAGTGCAAATGAAGTGGCAATCAATTATGTGAAAGACAAATTAAAAGATTATAATGGTGGTTGTGTTCTGAATGGTGAATTCATTCATATACGTTGTTGTGCCCATATAATCAATTTAATTGTTCATGATGGGCTAAAAGAAATTAGTAATACTATAGTTGGAATTCGTACCGTAGTTAGATTTGTGAGATCATCTCCGGCACGATTTTCTAAATTTAGAGAGATGTGTTCAAGTTTGGGAATTGAGAATAAATCTATGCCTGTTTTAGATGTACCCACTAGGTGGAATTCAACGTATTTGATGTTGGAAGCATCTTTGAAATACAGAAGGTTTTTTGATGATATGAAAGAAAATGATGGTATTTTTGTTGCTTACTTTGATGAAGAAGTTCGTCCTCCGAGTACTGATTGGAAAAATGCCGAACTTTTTGTTAAAATCTTAAAGAATTTTTATCATATTACTTAAAAATTTAGCAAAACTTTATCTATTACCTCAAATGATTGTTTTGCCAAGCTAAGTGGAATTCAAGAAGAACTACGAGCATTGATTGCGAAAACGAATCCTTATGTTGGAAGAATGGGATTTAATATGAAAGCAAAGTTTGACAAATATTGGGGAAGTGTAAGTAACATGAACAAAATTTTACTTGTTACGTGTGTGCTTGATCCAAGGTATAAATTTCAAATTTTGAAGTTATGTGTTGAAGACATGTATGATGAACTAGTTGCAGATGACATATTAAAAAGTGTGAAAGATATTTTGATAAGATTGTTTGACTTCTACGTGAGCGATTCTACATTTGGAACACAAACATGTGATGAACCACGATCTAGTACTTCCATTGATAGTGAAAGTGTTGTGAATGTTAGTGATGTTCTTTCTAGAAAAAGAAATACTTTTTTACGACAAGTTCGACAACGAGACAATGAATGCAATGAACTAGAAAAGTATTTAAATGCACCGATTGAGGATGCACCGAATGATTTTGATGTTTTACTATGGTGGAAGGTAAATAGCTCCAAATATCATGTTTTATCTCTAATCGCTCGAGATCTTCTTGCTATTCCGGTGTCCACGGTTGCTTCCGAATCCACTTTTAGCACCGGAGGAAGGGTTATAGTCCACGAATGGTTGAGGCATTAATTTGTAATCAAAATTGGTTAAGATCCAAACCAATTTTTGTCGACCACCGGATTGAGGTTCCAAACGATGATGTTTACTATTACGATGATGCTTTCTCAGGTGATATTAGCGTTCATAAAATAATCTAGTTTGATATTTGTTTGATTTTACATACAATACTCTAACTAATTTGTTTTTCATGCAGAATTTGTGCATGGTCATCAACGTGAATTGCCATTATCTTCAATTTTCAACGTGGATAGTCCATCTCCATCATCAATGTTTTCACCAAGGTTAATATCTCCTTAATCACAGTGTTTATATTCACTTCAATTTATTCAGTTTATTTCAATTTCAGTCTAACTATTCAAACATATGCATGTGTACTGTAGTGTAAACATATACTCACATTCATGTTTTCCTTAAACACTAGTCAAATATATGCAGGTTTTCATACAAACGATCCTCATCAAAAGTACTAAAAATGAATTAGACTCTGATTATCTATGTTGGAATATTGAATGCACATATTTCCTCTAATGCACATATTTTGCACGTATTAAAAATAAATTCTTTTGCACATATTTTGCATTATGACAGCTAGCAGTAGATCATTCTTTATAAGATCCCAATGCTGCTTGTAATTATATTCAGTCACCGCCTCATACTTTATAATTATATTCAGTCATTGCCTCATAAATCATTAAAGTATAAGCACCATTATGATTTACAGTCACTGCAGTGTGCATTCAGTGAACACTGTCAGTAATAATTCTTTTGCAAATAATTTTAGGAAATGATGAGTTCAGGGAAGGGAAATTAGATAAATTGGAATAATAAGAGATGCATTTTCTCGGTGCATTTTTATAATGGGTAATTCTAATACTATTACCAGGTCCAGTTTACCACCCAGGTTTTCACTTAATGGTAGTGCCATGCACTTTATTTTATTTTTCTACATACTGATAAATTCATTATTTTATTTTCAGAAAATGTCGAAGAATACGAGGATGGAGAAGAAAGTTATGTATAACTTTTAGCTGCAGCCTGCATTATTGTATTTACAATGAAAGAATCAGAAAATGTCAAAGAAGCAATATTGTATTTACACAGCGTTATTGTATTTACAATGAATGAACTGAGGTTTAAGTGTATGGTACTATGGTGACTTTATTTTAGCTGCAGCCTGCACGCAGCATTGTTATTTGTTACATTATTTTCTAGATCATTATTGTATAATTTGTACTTGCAATGAACTGAGTGTATGATGGCTGACTAAGTTTATTTTCTAGATCATTATTGTTATTTGCAGCACTGTTTTGTTTTGCCAAGCTATGTATGATGGCTGACTGCTGAGGTTTAAGTGTTAATGTATGGTGTGTACTGTGTGACTTGTATTGTTCATGTTTATTACTTTATTTTATTTAGTTTCATTTACCTGATAAACTATTAATTTAGCACATTAAGTTGCACATATCTGGATAATTTAATTTGTGTTCATGTAGTCAAGTTCCTTTAATTTCTGTCCACAAGATCATATTCAAATGTCCCTTAAAGTTGGTTGTTGGTTTATACAAAAAATGAATCTAGGACTATATGGTGAAAGAAAGTTGGAAAGGTCCACTTTTATATAGAATAGAATAGGAATTTAATGCTTAATGAACAATGAGAAACTGAATTTTAATTATTTACCAAAACAATTGAGTTTCCAGTGAAAAATTTTAAAAATAATTTCAACGAAAGTTAGTTTCTAATATAGAGAAATAACAAGTAAGTAGATCTCAAATATCTGAATACTCATTACTTTGTAACAGCATACTTCAAAGAGTAATCGCCATTAACCATATTAACGTTTACATCTCATCCTAATGTCATTCATGTACGGTATAATGTCCCAAGCGATTATCTTAGATACACATGATTTCAAAATTGCAAACAATCAATCGGTTAACCGTTCTAACTTTACCGATTAACCGATTAACCGTTTAACCGCGAATAATAGTCAGTTAACAATTCTAGGTGACTGGTTAACCGCGGTTTAAATATTGCGGTTCGGTCGATACTACCAACATCGATTAACCGAATATCGATTAACCGAACCGCATATTAGTTTAGGTTAACTGCACAAATTAACCAATTTTTGCGGTTAATCGACCGAGTCCACCCCTAATTTAAATGGTCTTGAATTTTGGATTTGGAATATTAATTGATTTCTGAATATGAAGATTTTGGTTGAAATTATAAAATGAATTTAAATTTCAAATATAGCGATTTATCATAATACAGAAATGGTGAATAATTGAGATGTGAGTTGAGAATGAATCAAAATGATTTACAATATGAATGTAAATTCTATTTAAATTACAATTGAGTTAATAAATTTTTAAAAGCTGAAATTTCAAGTGGTTTCATCAATTTTGAAATCGTTGATTTGATCGACGCATTAAAATAGCGACCCAGGGCATAGTCTTGGAATTCGACTGTAACAACCCTGAATTTTGAACAATTTAAATTGAAAATATTTAATTTATTTTAAATATTTGAATGATGGTTTGAGTTGAATTTCAAATTATCAGAATGAATTTGGCGATTTAATTTTAGAATTTAATCTATTGAAATTTGAATAAAAATTTGAATCTTCAATTTTAAGCTGATTTAAAAATATTTCAAAGGTTTAGAAAATTCACATTGATAATACTGAAGATAATAGAAGCTTCAGAATTGAATTTGAAAGTGATTTGTTCAGTTTTGTAATTTTATCGTTTAAATTGAATTTAAAAATTAGCCTTCTAAGGCATAGTCTCGGAATTCGACGAAACCAGTTCCATTGGGTCCGGAATATTGAATTATTACCAGATTTCAAATTTCGTATTCACCGGTGTTGTTTTGTGAGCATACGACACCTAAACGCGTTGAAATTTGTGTTGAAAACAAATTGAATTCAAAAAAATAAAAAATAAAAAATTAAAGAAGAAAAATAAAAATATAATAAAACAATATCATAATCTTTTTATCAGCTACAAACACGCCATAACTCACGCCCAAAATCACGCACCCTTCTCTTCAAAGCATGACCGAAACCCCTCTCCTTTTCATTAAGAAAAAAAAAAGAAAATCAAAAGAAAAAGATTAATGGCAACCTCGAGGACCTCGAGTATTCCTCTTCGTTCCTCTTCGCTCCGAAGCTAGGGCTTGGTTGAATCAAAGGTGTCGGCTTCAAATAGATCGATCGACACCTTCTTCGCCTCTCTCGCGACCGCTTCAAGCTAAGGTGAGTGATACTTATCACTCACATCTAATTCGAAATCCATGATTCTTCTGTTTCTTTTCTTCGTATAATTTTGTTTCTGTTTAACATGACTTTGGTCACTTGAGTTTTCGGCTGTTAAATTGTGGTTCGATATTGTTGATTTCTCTGATGTTTTCTATTCACTCGGGTTTAAATACTTGATTGACTTTTGGCTCTGGGTTGAAACTGCTACAAGTGAATTTATTTGACGATGTTGATTTCGTTTGTGGCCACCAGGATTTCGATTCCTGTAACATCGGTCACTTGATTTTGATTGAATGTTGAGATCTATCTCTGACCTTTTCCAATTCGTATATATTTCGTGATGCTAGCTTACTGATTTTCACGACATTAATTTCCTTTGACTTCGGTATCCTTTGTTGGCCACCACGGCTTCATTTGACTTCGATTATACTTTGTTAAACTGAAGATTCCAGTCTTGACTTTGTTTTGAAACATTTCATTTTACTTATACCAAATTTTGCAAGAGCATTAGTCCAGTTCCATTCTGGTTCATGTATTCGCTGTGCATTCATTGTTGCCATATAGGCTTCACTGCATTTTCAATTATCTACACATTTGAGTCTGGTTCCATCAAGTCTGAATTTGTGCTCTTGTAGTCATTTATGCATCCCTTACTTGTTGCACTTGCAGTGTATAGAATGTCAGCACTTTGTCCTGTTATAGCATTGAGCACTGTAGTTTGTAGCAGAGTAAATTTATCTCGGCTTGCTTTATTTTCCTGTAGCATAAAATACAAATCTCTGTTTCATTCTGGAAAAGCATTATGTTTTATTTGTTGCACTAGCTCGATCCACTTCAATGTTGTTGGCCTTTGAGTTAGATGGTACTGTTCAGTTTTGTATGGTCAGTGATGCCAGTTTAGTATAGTCAGTGATGCACTATTGGTTTGGTTGCTGCATTGCTCTTTCGATTTGATTTTGAAACTTTGTTAAATTCAGTTTTCAACTTTAAACCCAGACCAGAGTTTGGGACAAGCAGGTTTTCAAAAACCTGAGACAACTACACTTAACATTTAAATTTGTCTAGACACTTTCATTTTTTTTCTTTTTGAAAATCCTATTTGATTTTGAACTAGGATACAAAGTTAATTTGAATCCCTGCTTAAACTTGACTCAAAACTATGTTAAATCTGGCTTTACATTTAAACTCAGTTTTCTTCCTTTAAAATTTTCAAAACATTTGCATTTTGACCTTGCCATGTTGCATAGATTTTGGTTGCTGTAGTTGCGTTGAGTCACTGACTTGACCTTTGCATTTTTGTTAATAGTTTGGCTTTGTAGTTTCATTTTATTGTAGTGAGATATCTGATGCTGTTAAGTCAACTTACTGTTCCATTTATGTTGACATATCCATCTTTGCATTTGAACCACCGTTGTATTCATTTTGCTCTTATTATTGTTTAATTCATATTGCATTTGATGTTGAGCTTTTGGAAGTTTCGAAAATCTGGAAATTTCAGTAGCATGGTTTTGTAAAAGACATAAGTTTCACCTAGGTGTTGTCATTACTAAACACTGTTACTTGACCTTCAACTAGGTAGTCATAATTGATCACTTTATACTTTTACTATAACCAACTTTACAAAGTAGAAGTATATCACCTGCACGCATAAGTTGAACAATATTTCCTAACTTAAACATACTTCTCATCTTGCACCTGTATAATTGAATAAAGTGAAGTAAAATTAAGAAAAGAATGGGCTAGGAAAAAAAAGGAAAGAATCCTCATTTATATGATATCTCTGTTTGTCAGGATCCATTTATGGCTTCACTTTGGTATTTTGTATTATAGTTGCTTGTTTTCTCTAGTGTATACTATGATCTGCCATGTTTCTGTTTTCTTGTACCTTGTACTTGTTTTTGAACATTGCTGAGTCTTTGCCTTGTACTGTCCAGTCGAGTTCATGGCTGAGTTGAATTTACCTTGTCTTTGATCTTTTGGCCATGTTGCCTTCGGTTGCTGGTATATGTACTTGCTCGGTCTGTAGCTCAAAGTTGGTACCTCTGACCAATTTGTCGAGCTTGTACACTTTTACTGCACCTGTGTTGAATCCAGTTTTAGACTCGGGTTTGACCTTGTGCTCGGGTGAGAACGTTCATTGAGCATTTCCCGATCTTTTGTGCATTTCATGCTATTGTGGCGAGGCAGTGCACGCGTGCGTGTACTACAGCCACACAGATTTAACGTTTTAAATGTGGCGAGGCCGTACACGCGTGCGCGTACTACAGCCAATCGGTTTTGAAGTTTTAAAGTAACTTTTCAATTGTTTGAATTGATTTGGTTATAATTTGATGATTTTGTTGTTAATTGCCGTTTAGGCAATTTTGATGTTTTTTCTAAATTATCTTCATTTATAATTCCTTCATCTATCTTCGTTAATAATTTGAATTAGGTGATTTATTGTTTAACATTGTTAAGTGTTATATTTACCATTATCCGATTTCTTGTTAAAGGATCGGATAGGTGAATTTATATTTGACTGTCGTCTAATCGTTATTATTATTGCCTCTAAGCACTAATAACCGAGTTTGAATTAGACTGACCGGTGTATTATTTTCTTTTGAATGTAATACTTGGGTCGGACCGAGTATTTTGCAGCTTGAAGATTTTCAGGCAGCGAAGTTAGAGAGAGGAGGAAAACGCTTACTTTAGCTTTTTCGGGGATTTTTGTACTTAAAGAAATATTTCCGCCGTATGAATTTAATGCATTGTATAAACTCTGATATATGTACAAAAAAATTTATGTATGTGAAATATAATTTGTAACGACCCAGAATTTTAAACTATTTAAATTGAAAATATTTAATTAAATTTAAATATTTGAATGATGATTTGATTTGAATTGCAAATTGTCAGAATGAATTTAGCGATTAAATTATAGAATTTAATCTATTGAGAGTTGAATAAAAATTTGAATCTTCAATTTTAAGCCGATTAAAAATATTTCAAAGGCTTGTAAAATTTATATTGATAATATTGAAGATTATAGAAGCCTCAGAATTGAATTTGAAAGTGATTTGTTCAGTTTTGAAATTTTAATCGTTTGAATCAATATTTAAAAATAGCCGTCCGAGGCACAGTCTCGGAATTCGACAAAACCAGTTCCATTGGGTCCGGAATATTGAATTATTGCCGGGTTTCAAATTTCGTATTTTTCTGAGTTTATATGTGAGCATACGACACGTAAACGCGTCGAAATCAAATCGAATTCAGTTTAAATTTAAAATTTAAATTTCTGAGTTTAGTTGAAGTTTAAATTGAACTAGACAGATTTGTTAGGAATTTGATTTGTTGGATAAATAAATTATTAAAAGAAATTGATATAAGGATATTAATTTAAAGTAAAATGATTAGTTAAGTTGTTATAAAATAAATAGTTTACGATAATAAATTTGTTTTATCTATTATAGTTACTAAAAAGAAATTTTTAGTTAAAAATTGAATTTATAATTGATAAAGTTATTAAAAGAGAGTTTGGTTAATTAAATTTAATTTTTAGTTAAGATAAATTTATTAAAGGAGAAAATTGGGTTAAAAGAAACTATCAGTAATTTAACTATTAAAAAGAAATCAACGATGAATCAAAATTATCAAATCAAAATTTATTATTCGATCTGTTTGAATATTAATAAATTGTATAAATATTTATACAAGGTATAAATGAAGAAAGCAAGTTGAATTGGAAGTGGATGGCAAACGGGAATAAAGGTGAGAACTTCTCACTCTAAAGGATTTATTTAAATTTTAAATAGTTAGATTTAAAATTTGTTAGTTGTGTTGATTGAATGCTTGAATGATGATTGATATATATATATATATATATATATATATATATATATATATATATATATATATATATATATATTGGATGTGAATAGACCCTACACGCCGTTAGTAAGCGGAGGTTATTTATTACACACATATACCGCGATATTCCACCTTGAAGTGGAATTGGTATTATATTATATATATAGCAATATATATATATTGGCATATGTATATATTGCAGTTGATTGATTTCCCGCCTTGTATAGCGGATGAGACCCTATTGCGCCGTTAGTAAGCGGATAATATTTATAAAATCCCATATACCGCGATATTCCGTCTTGAAACGGAATTGGTATTGTACTAATGTCTGTGGATGCAGGGAAACAGGTTGGAGGGATCCAACTGGATTCCTCACAAATATTTATGTGATTTCATATATTGTGATATTTGTTTGTTTATCATGGATGATATATGATGTTTGAAAGTCGTGTTTGACTATTTGATGTGTTGCATCATCGGATCCAATTTTGAACCTTAAAATAACGATTTTGATTTTTAAGGGATTTCTAAAGTAAATTTTGAAAGTAAACGTTTATAAAATATTTTTGGAATTGATTCATCTTAAATAAATAAACGTTATAATTTTAATGTTATAAAAATTATGATTTTTGAGAAATACAGTTAACAGTGATTTTTAAAAATATGGGATTGATGATTTTATAAAATAGCTTAAATTTGGGATTTCTGAATTTATTATAAAAAGATTAAAAATAGGATTTATGAAGTTTGATTCTTTTTATAAATCAAATGATGAAATTATAAAGGACTTTTAAGACGTTTTAAAATAGTAATATAAATTGATTTATATAAAAAGGGTTTATAAATTGATATTTATAAATTAAGAATATTGGAATTATAAAACGAGCTTTTATAAGAGTTAGAATGAATTGTGAATGAATTTCACAAATGAATGAAATTTATGGGATTATAACGATGAAGTTATAAATAGAATTTTATAAATAGTAGGTTTATAAAATTTGTAAAGGAAAACAAAATAAAATTCATAAAGTTATTAAAGGAATGGATTTGGATAAATAAATGAATCTTATAAGTTATAAGATTTATAAAATTTATGAAGTTTAAAGGAACGATTTTATAAACAAATAAATTATAAGTATTTGACTTATAATATGAATTTTTAATATATCATTGTGATATGAATTGAGATAGGTTAATAAAGGAAATTTATAAAAGGAAGTTGTTATAAAAGAAATAGAAATAGAATTTATAAACGTTGTTTTATAAATCCGCAACGACTTATTTTGATAAGTAAATTGTTGTAATTTATTTATGGAGTTATATTCATGTTTTAGACAGTGAATAATTCCTTAAAATAGAATGAATAGAAGTGATGAAATTTATTAACAAAGTATATTCACGTTTTTGAATAGTGAATAATAAGTTAAAGAAATTATTTTGGATGTGATGTTTGAAGCAGAATTAAAACGATCTAAAGATGTTTTTAAAAGGTGTTGAGATTCGAAACCATAGATTTCCACATTTATTGTTGAAATAGATGTTTTCGAGAAATAAAAGGAAATGGTGGACTATAACACTGTTGTTATAGTAAATGATTTCCGAAAGGAAATGTTTTGTATAGTATTGGGATTTATATATCTATTTTAATTTCGAATCCCTATACTAGTGATTTTGGGTTGTCGTAACGATGTTTTACGCAACATTCGTTTTAACCCAAATAAATATGTTTAAGAGAATAATTTTCTTAAAGAATGAAATATACACTTAATTTCGATTTAAGTATATTGAATATTTTCCAAGTGTTGAAAATAAAAAGATTTGGGAATTACTTATAAATAAATAAGTATGGAAATATTTTTCCAATGAGAAATGAAAAGTTTGGAGAATTTATCTTTTAAAGATAAATTGAAAATGAATAGTGGAAATCGTATGTTCACAAATATTTTGGAAATATAAATTCAATATGGAATTTATAAATGGAATTGGGAAAATGGGTTTAAAAATAAATATCGATTTATTTTTAAAGTATGAAAATTATGTATATATCTTGTAAAGATATTTTTGGAAAATAAATAATTTGGAAAATTATTTGGAATCTGGTGATGTTGGCATATCTATTGATAGTTCAATAACCGACTATCAATATTTACCTATAAATAGGTATTTGTTGTGATTTGTTCGAAGTTGGATGCCACACTTATTTTTTTTTTAAATAAGCGCTCACTATTCGGGTTAACCGGGAAAGGACCTTGGGTTCGTATAACCCATTCCGAATATGTGATACGTCGTTATGAATTGCATTTGAAGATCGGTGTTGAAGACCGGATATTTTCAAAAACGTAAGGGTTTCTTGTTGATTGTCTCTGCACTGGCTGATCCCCGGTATTGAGATCTCCATATGTGATGGGAAATCCGAACGTGATTAGAGATTATTCGGATTGCAAGGACTTCTTTGTAAGTGCCTTCGGTTCTGTTCGAGCCCGGAACAGACTTGTATGGATTGTGTGTCTGACATTACAAATTGAGATGTAAAGCCGATTTCTTTCAAATATATTTCTGTTGGTGGCGGAGAATTTATTCTCTTAGCTTGACACCCTTCTCTGAGACGTACGAGCTCAGATGTTATATAGTTGAAGTTATCAGCGATATATTCCCAATTTGGTAATGTGACATGCTGAGTGTAGCTGTAAATGATCATTGTGTTGATTATTTGTGATAGGATCATTTGTTTGATCGTCTATCTTGGTGATCATTTCTATGATCATTTGTTGACCCAAAGCACGGCTTTTGTATAAAGTGTGTTTTTGTGGACGTGACTTCGTCGAGCCTCACAAACCGGTAATGGTCGAAACAGGAATTGTGCGGCAAGGTTTTCAGGGATCGCTTCCCTAGGGTATGGCCATTCCTTCTGGAAAAGGGTAGTATCATGGTATGAAGCCCAGATACTTACTCATGTTGAAAACACTTTGTTATGATTGTGTCATGATGGTGATGAGCGCTCGTTTAAAGGTTCCAAAGGACCGGGGGTGGCATATCTGAGGGTTTGTAATATTCCTTGGGAAAAGGGATTCCCGGCTTTGTTTAGCGGAGAACGGTTTGGTTCTCTGGGCGTCCTTCCAGATGCGTTTCCATGTGGCAATGGGAAGTTCCTTGGCCTGACCATTTGTTGGAAAAGCCATTCTTCAAATACGAGACTTGTACGGTATTAGTTGTATTACCTGCTATCTACTTATGGTGGCGCCCCACTGTTTGGATGGTAGCTATAGTAGGCATAGTTCGAAATGTCTATGTTGGCTAAGATTTATATCTTTATTTTCGAAATGAATTTTTCCTACACTATGCACTAGTAATAATATCAAATGTTCTTTTTAATGCGTATCAAGCATCTTTGACTATCATAAGGAGAAATCTCCTCCGATTCTGCGTTTGCATTGTGTGTGTGTGCGGGAGGCCTTATGGTAGTCTCATTTTTAAAAGCATTGCGAATTGACTTTAAAAATATTCCTCTATTTTTGATTTTAAAGAAAAAAAAAAACTGTTTTTGAGTTCCCACACCAGTCTTGCTTATGCTAGGTGATATGTGATGGGGGGTTCTCGCTTCGCGGTTTGGTGGCGAACGGGAGACTCTTACACCCACACGTCCTCTTTACGGGGTTGGTTAGGCGAAGCCGTGACATTCGAAAGGGTGGCCGTAAAAGCAAGTTTGGGATATCAGTGTAAGCCACGGTGGGGCTGGGATGGTTGAAAAGCCTACCGGTTGTGACCGCTGACGGTACGATCGTTACATTTGGTATCAGAGCATATGGTTAAGCGACAACCATGGTTCTGTTGGGTGTTACTCATTAGAGATAGAGTCAGCAGTACTCTAGAATGAGTTTGAGTGTAATAATAGATATGAGCACGTATTTGTTAGTGAATATAAAATTGTTTTGAATCGGGTAAATAAGATAATTTTTCCCAGTATAGAAAGGAAATGACTTTCTATGAATTATTATAGTATATGGTTGCATGGTTGTTAATAATATTAAATTGTTATCATTATTATAAGAAATAAAATGGATTGAATTCAAGTAAACTAACTTGATAAATTATTAATTCTTGGACTAATGAATTGGAATTTGAATTGGTTGAATTAAAAGTTTAGTTGTGAGCTAAATTTGAAGATAGGTTTGAATTTGTATATAAATTCAAGTAAGTAAAAGAAATTCCCTTTGTTAGTAATTAAGTAAATTCGAGATGAATTGAATATGAAAATTGAAATTTAAAATGAATAAGTGAATGTACTAATTAAAATGAATTAGTGAATAAAACTAATTTAAAGTAGTAATATGAATTAGTAAATGAAAGTTAATCGTTAGAACTCAATATTTAAAATTGAGAATTAAATTCAAATAGAATTGAAATTGTGAATTGAATTGAAATGTAAAATTTAATGAAATTGGATATGTAACTCCAATAGTGAAGTAAAAATGTATAGGAAGCATATATTGGAAAATTTTGTAATAGAATTGGCAAAATGGTTTGAATGTTGTAATTGGATATTATGGATGCTACTACTAGCAGGATATACAGGTGTATAAAGGAATTTGGATTTTGATTTTGAAGATAAAATTAAATTGCTCGACAAAAAGGTACGTATTTCAATTTCCGTATGAGATTTGATGATTTTCTTCTCCAGCCACTTGGCTTTCTCTTTTCTTTTTGATTCTGAGGGGCCGTGGTGCCATTTTGTAGTCGTACCGAACTAGCCGCGCAAAGGAGACGCTGGCGAAATTTTTCGAAAATTTAGGGTGTTAGAAAAATTTTGAGAAATTTTGAAAGTTTGAAATTTGAATTTGAATTTAAATTTGAATTGTTAGGAAAACAATATTGATTGAAACTTATAAGTGAAGTTGGAAAGCTAGTTGAAATGATAATGAATCTCTAGTAAAAAGATTTGTTTTAGAAAGTTGATAAAACTATTTGGATTGTGAAAAAAAATAGACGGGATAAGTGCATTCTTCTTAACTTGTAATTTCGGGACGAAATTCTTTTAAGGAGGGAAGATTGTAACGACCCAGAATTTTAAACTATTTAATTGAAAATATTTAATTAAATTTAAATATTTGAATGATGATTTGATTTGAATTGCAAATTATGAGAATGAATTTAGCGATTAAATTTTAGAATTTAATCTATTGAGAGTTGAATAAAAATTTGAATCTTCAATTTTATGCCGATTAAAAATATTTCAAAGGCTTGTAAAATTTATATTGATAATATTGAAGATTATAGAAGCCTCAGAATTGAATTTGAAAGTGATTTGTTCAGTTTTGAAATTTTAATCGTTTGAATCGATATTTAAAAATAGCCGTCCGAGGCACAGTCTCGGAATTCGACGAAACCAGTTCCATTGGGTCCGGAATATTGAATTATTGCCGGGTTTCAAATTTCGTATTTTTCTGAGTTTATATGTGAGCATACGACACGTAAACGCGTCGAAATCAAATCGAATTCAGTTTAAATTTAAAATTTAAATTGGTCAAACTAACACACGTTCTCTCCTCTAAATTCACGCCTAAATTCAAGCAGAGAATCACGGCTAAATCGTGTAAGCACGTTTCCCCCTCGTCCTTAAAATCATCTATGTCTCCATTTAATCTTCAGAAGAAAATGTTAAGTTCAAAAATGAAAATGGCCGCTTCCTTTTCTGTACAAATCGAATATCATTTTCCCTACCCTTTTTTTCCTGTTCAAATCAAACGAGGGTAATGGCCGAAGCCTCTTCAGCTCGTGAAATTTGAAGATAAATAAAAATAAAAAAAAAAGAAATGGCCGGAGCCCCAATCGAAATCGCGATTCAGTGGGCGAGGGCGACTCGCGTGTGGAGGAGCTGGGGCGGCGCGTTCAGATGGAGGTGATGTCGCGACGGCGTGGGGAGGCTCGAAATTCTGGGCGATTCAAGGGGGGGACACTGACGCACGCGCGCGTGCTCGCGTGTGGGAGGAGGCGTGGTGCTTGTAGTATTGGGGGATCGCGAATCAACAAATCGCGAGCGCAGGGAAGTCGAGCGCGAGAGGTTGGAGGCGGCTAGGGCAGTGGTTAGAACTCGCGAGGCAACTCGGGGCAGAAGATCGAGGGAAGGGTTCGACTTCGCGACGAGGAGCTCGAGTTCGAGCTGGAAATTTCACAGTAAGGTATTGATTTTGTTTTAACAATTTAGTTAATTCAAAATTTAAATTTGCAGTATTCGTTTAATTTAAAAAAAATAAAAATAAAAATAAAAAAAATTAAATAAGTATATACAGTAAAGTATATATGCAGTTCTGTTTTTTTATAAAAAAATATATATATTATATTATATATATATAGGTTATTTATGTAAAGGAAGAATTTAGTTAAGCAAATTTATTAAAAGAAAATTCATTTGAAATAAATAATAATAGGAATTTTAAAACTTAAAGAAAATTTAGTTTAAAACTAAATTATTAGTTGAATAGAAATTTTAGTTTCAAATGAAAACTATTTTGTAAAAGAAAATTAGTTGGAAATTTTACTTATTTGATAAAATGATTTATCAAAAGGAAATATTATTTATTTTTGGAAAAAAATGGGTAATTAAGGACTAAATGATAGTTTATAAAAGAAAATTTGTTTAAATTTAGGTTAAGTGGTTAGAAAAATAATTTATTTAAAGGGAAATTAAATTGTAGTTAAATAAATTTGTTTAAAGTAAATTTAGTTGAAGTTTAAATTGAACTAGACAGATTTGTTAGGAATTTGATTTGGTGGATAAATAAATTATTAAAAGAAATTGATATAAGGATATTAATTTAAAGTAAAATGATTAGTTAAGTTGTTATAAAATAAATAGTTTACGATAATAAATTTGTTTTATCTATTATAGTTACTAAAAAGAAATTTTTAGTTAAAAATTGAATTTATAATTGATAAAGTTATTAAAAGAGAGTTTGGTTAATTAAATTTAATTTTTAGTTAAGATAAATTTATTAAAGGAGAAAATTTGGTTAAAAGAAACTATCAGTAATTTAACTATTAAAAAGAAATCAACGATGAATCAAAATTATCAAATCAAAATTTATTATTCGATCTGTTTGAATATTAATAAATTGTATAAATATTTATACAAGGTATAAATGAAGAAAACAAGTTGAATTGGAAGTGGATGGCAAACGGGAATAAAGGTGAGAACTTCTCACTCTAAAGGATTTATTTAAATTTTAAATAGTTAGATTTAAAATTTGTTAGTTGTGTTGATTGAATGCTTGAATGATGATTGATATATATATATATATATATATATATATATATATATATATATATTGGATGTGAATAGACCCTACACGCCGTTAGTAAGCGGAGGTTATTTATTACACACATATACCGCGATATTCCACCTTGAAGTGGAATTGGTATTATATTATATATATAGCAATATATATATATATTGCCATATGTATATATTGCAGTTGATTGATTTCCCGCCTTGTATAGCGGATGAGACCCTATTGCGCCGTTAGTAAGCGGATAATATTTATAAAATCCCATATACCGCGATATTCCGTCTTGAAACGGAATTGGTATTGTACTAATGTCTGTGGATGCAGGGAAACAGGTTGGAGGGATCCAACTGGATTCCTCACAAATATTTATGTGATTTCATATATTGTGATATTTGTTTGTTTATCATGGATGATATATGATGTTTGAAAGTCGTGTTTGACTATTTGATGTGTTGCATCATCGGATCCAATTTTGAACCTTAAAATAACGATTTTGATTTTTAAGGGATTTCTAAAGTAAATTTTGAAAGTATACGTTTATAAAATATTTTTGGAATTGATTCATCTTAAATAAATAAACGTTATAATTTTAATGTTATAAAAATTATGATTTTTGAGAAATACAGTTAACAGTGATTTTTGAAAATATGGGATTGATGATTTTATAAAATAGCTTAAATTTGGGATTTCTGAATTTATTATAAAAAGATTAAAAATAGGATTTATGAAGTTTGATTCTTTTTATAAATCAAATGATGAAATTATAAAGGACTTTTAAGACGTTTTAAAATAGTAATATAAATTGATTTATATAAAAAGGGTTTATAAATTGATATTTATAAATTAAGAATATTGGAATTATAAAACGAGCTTTTATAAGAGTTAGAATGAATTGTGAATGAATTTCACAAATGAATGAAATTTATGGGATTATAACGATGAAGTTATAAATAGAATTTTATAAATAGTAGGTTTATAAAATTTGTAAAGGAAAACAAAATAAAATTCATAAAGTTATTAAAGGAATGGATTTGGATAAATAAATGAATCTTATAAGTTATAAGATTTATAAAATTTATGAAGTTTAAAGGAACGATTTTATAAACAAATAAATTATAAGTATTTGACTTATAATATGAATTTTTAATATATCATTGTGATATGAATTGAGATAGGTTAATAAAGGAAATTTATAAAAGGAAGTTGTTATAAAAGAAATAGAAATAGAATTTATAAACGTTGTTTTATAAATCCGCAACGACTTATTTTGATAAGTAAATTGTTGTAATTTATTTATGGAGTTATATTCATGTTTTAGACAGTGAATAATTCCTTAAAATAGAATGAATAGAAGTGATGAAATTATTAACAAAGCATATTCACGTTTTTGAATAGTGAATAATAAGTTAAAGAAATTATTTTGGATGTGATGTTTGAAGCAGAATTAAAACGATCTAAAGATGTTTTTAAAAGGTGTTGAGATTCGAAACCATAGATTTCCACATTTATTGTTGAAATAGATGTTTTCGAGAAATAAAAGGAAATGGTGGACTATAACACTGTTGTTATAGTAAATGATTTCCGAAAGGAAATGTTTTGTATAGTATTGGGATTTATATATCTATTTTAATTTCGAATCCCTATACTAGTGATTTTGGGTTGTCGTAACGATGTTTTACGCAACATTCGTTTTAACCCAAATAAATATGTTTAAGAAAATAATTTTCTTAAAGAATGAAATATATACTTAATTTCGATTTAAGTATATTGAATATTTTCCAAGTGTTGAAAATAAAAAGATTTGGGAATTACTTATAAATAAATAAGTATGGAAATATTTTTCCAATGAGAAATGAAAAGTTTGGAGAATTTATCTTTTAAAGATAAATTGAAAATGAATAGTGGAAATCGTATGTTCACAAATATTTTGGAAATATAAATTCAATATGGAATTTATAAATGGAATTGGGAAAATGGGTTTAAAAATAAATATCGATTTATTTTTAAAGTATGAAAATTATGTATATATCTTGTAAAGATATTTTTGGAAAATAAATAATTTGGAAAATTATTTGGAATCTGGTGATGTTGGCATATCTATTGATAGTTCAATAACCGACTATCAATATTTACCTTTAAATAGGTATTTGTTGTGATTTGTTCGAAGTTGGATGCCACACTTATTTTTTTTTTAAATAAGCGCTCACTATTCGGGTTAACCGGGAAAGGACCTTGGGGTCGTATAACCCATTTCGAATATGTGATACGTCGTTATGAATTGCATTTGAAGATCGGTGTTGAAGACCGGATATTTCAAAAACGTAAGGGTTTCTTGTTGATTGTCTCTGCACTGGCTGATCCCCGGTATTGAGATCTCCATATGTGATGGGAAATCCGAACGTGATTAGAGATTATTCGGATTGCAAGGACTTCTTTGTAAGTGCCTTCGGTTCTGTTCGAGCCCGGAACAAACTTGTATGGATTGTGTGTCTGACATTACAAATTGAGATGTAAAGCCGATTTCTTTCAAATATATTTCTGTTGGTGGCGGAGAATTTATTCTCTTAGCTTAACACCCTTCTCTGAGACGTACGAGCTCAGAGGTTATATAGTTGAAGTTATCAGCGATATATTCCCAATTTGGTAATGTGACATGCTGAGTGTAGCTGTAAATGATCATTGTGTTGATTATTTGTGATAGGATCATTTGTTTGATCGTCTATCTTGGTGATCATTTCTATGATCATTTGTTGACCCAAAGCACGGCTTTTGTATAAAGTGTGTTTTTGTGGACGTGACTTCGTCGAGCCTCACAAACCGGTAATGGTCGAAACAGGAATTGTGCGGCAAGGTTTTCAGGGATCGCTTCCCTAGGGTATGGCCATTCCTTCTGGAAAAGGGTGGTATCATGGTATGGAGCCCAGATACTTACTCATGTTGAAAACACTTTGTTATGATTGTGTCATGATGGTGACGAGCGCTCGTTTAAAGGTTCCAAAAGACCGGGGGTGGCATATCTGAGGGTTTGTAATATTCCTTGGGAAAAGGGATTCCCGGCTTTGTTTAGCGGAGAATGGTTTGGTTCTCGGGGCGTCCTTCCAGAGGCGTTTCCATGTGGCAATGGGAAGTTCCTTGGCCTGACCATTTGTTGGAAAATCCATTCTTCAAATACGAGACTAGTACGGTATTAGTTGTATTACCTTCCATCTACTTATGGTGGCGCCCCACTGTTTGGATGGTAGCTATAGTAGGCATAGTTCGAAATGTCTATGTTGGCTAAGATTTATATCTTTATTTTCGAAATGAATTTTTCCTACACTATGCACTAGTAATAATATCAAATGTTCTTTTTAATGCGTATCAAGCATCTTTGACTATCATAAGGAGAAATCTCCTCCGATTCTGCGTTTGC
Source organism: Allium cepa (assembly GCA_030765085.1). Lineage (NCBI taxonomy): Eukaryota > Viridiplantae > Streptophyta > Magnoliopsida > Asparagales > Amaryllidaceae > Allium > Allium cepa. The sequence goes on from CM060939.1 coordinate 321,212,624, forward strand.
ATTGTGTGTGTGTGCCGGAGGCCTTATGGTAGTCTCATTTTTAAAAGCATTGCGAATTGACTTTAAAAATATTCCTCTATTTTTGATTTTAAAGAAAAAAAAAACTGTTTTTGAGTTCCCACACCAGTCACATGACTGACTCGGAGTTTATTGTTTTCCTTCCTAAACTCTAGTTGCCCACCAATTTTCACACGGGCAGTCAAGAGTTAAGGTTTATCAGGATATTCTGGAATTCAGGAATTGTTGGAGGCAAGCTGGATGGCATGGAGTATTACTAGTATATAGTATTCTTTTTCCGCTGTTTGATTGTTGTTGTACACTCTGATGATATGATGTAATGAAATGTAATGTAATAACTGATATAGTTCTTTGTTTAAAGATTATTCATTTATCTATTATATGTTGTTCCGCTGCGAATTGTGAGATTCTGATGTTGTTCTGTTATTTCTGTTCCGTTCTATTATTTTCTATTTTCTTTTCTCTCTATTTTCTATGTTCTCCCTCCTTCTACCTCTTTCATTTTCTTTTCTTTTTTCTTAAAACCCATAACATTTCGGTTTTTCGGCAACGAAAAATCCGAAACGTTACATAATTATTCTGTGTTTCTGTGGCTGATTCTGTTTAAACTCTATAAACTGAATAACAATCCGTCATTTTGAACGTTTCAAGTTGGTTTAATTACCGACTAGGGGCGGTCAGAAGGGCGGGTCGTTACAAAAGTGGTATCAGAGCTTTGGTTTATACAAAGCTCAGTTTATGATGTTTAATATGAATAGTTACTAGAATCACTTTAAAGAAAACGTTTTTCAAATCTAATGAAGTATAAAAATTGTTTTTTTTTAAATAAAAGGTATTTTGAAAATTCAAATCTTTTTCGGAAATTACCCTCTCTAAATTTAGGTTTACGATAGTTTCTCTTCGGTAAGGTCTCCTTAGATTTGAGTCCCGATCATTTGAAAAACCATTATCGAATTGCTGAGATTGATGAAAAATAAAATATAAGTTAAGTGAATTAATGAATTGGTTTAAATCAAATATTTTGAATATCTCCGAAGTAATAATTGTGAAATAAAATGACATGTCAATTTAGTTATAGCCAAGGGGATCATTGAACTATAACTTGGGAATTTGATTTTTGAATTCTTTTGAAAATTGATTTCAAATGTTTTGAAAAACAATACTAGTAGTATATACAGGAAAAAAAATTTCAAGTAATTTTTCAAAATATTTTCGAAAAGAATAAAATAAAATGATATTTTGTTTTTATGTTTCAAGCAAAGTTTAATACGCAAGTATGTATATATATGTATATTTCCAATGTTTGAAATAAAATCCGGAGTTGAATCTCAAGTTTGGTTAAATAATAATCCTATATATCAAGATAATGTAAATTTGCAAATTGTCTTGGGAAAATGATTGAATAATCCAACCTCTGCTAATAAGGATTGTAAATTTTAATAGGAAACTTCGAAAATATCTTGTTAATTAAAATGGCGAAAATCGAAGCACAAAAAGCAGCACGCCGTGAACAAAGAGCAATTGCCCGTAGAGAAGCAGTAGTGGCATGTGTGGAAACCGAAAGGAAAATCAATGAAAGGCAAGCACCTTGTCCCTATGATGATGTTATCTGTTATCGATGTCATAAAAAGGGACATTATGCCGTTATGTGCCGAGAGAAGAGAAAGAAAAGGAATGTGCATGACCGGTTCGCTCGTCCTGAGATTGTGTGTTTTAAATGTAAGGGGGAAGGGCATTTTCTTAGTCATTGCCCTGAAGTGAAAAGGAAGAAGCGCGCACTCGATTTACCCGTCGACAGATTGACAATCTGCTACCATTGTCGCCAGACTGGACATATAGCCAGAAACTGCACCGAAAGACAGTATGGAAAGCAAGCTATAGCCCGATTAGCTAGAGCGAAAAGTGTAAGGATGATAGATAAGGATGGAAACATCTCATATTTTTGCGGGAACTGTAGGAATTAGGGACATGTAGATTTTGAATGTGTTAATCCTCCTTTAATAAAACTTGAAATAGTGTAAACCGAAGAGGGAAGTTTGGCAAAGATGCGTACTACCAGACAGGAAGTCGATAGTCCTCAATAATTCTGAATCTTAAACCAATCAGCATATTTGAAGCAATCAATATATTTTATAATACTATCTTTTGTAATCTAAAATCTTCTATGTACGTATTTTAAAAGTATTAAGCTATGGATAGTTGTACGGAACGAAATATTTTAATAAAATAGCGCCTTGGGAAGGAAATCTATTTGTCGACTTAACTGTATGAATCAAACTAGTTTTGATGTAAAGCTTATATTTCAAGTTTAAACTAATGCCTAAAATAGTTAATATGGAGATATAAATCTAATGGAACCAAGTCGATGAATGGCTTACTAAAGAACTAGTTAATTATTTTGGAAATAGAAAGCAAATGCAAAGTTCAAATGGAATTTAGATTTCAAATTTGAAGTTGTCAACATGATAATCCATAATAGATTTAATAGATTCAGTAATGAATTTGAATTTGAACATCAGAGAATTAAGTTAAGTGAAAAACTTAATATTGAAAAGTTTGAAATCGGTTTAAAACCAATATTGTGAAAAGTATGCGGAATTCAAACTATGAAATAAGTCCAAGTGCTAAATTTGGTAAACGATGTATATCCACGATTTTGTACAGTGGATAATCTTTTGATAAAAGTGTAGAAATACTGAATTGGGTAAATAAGGTATATCCACGATTTTGGACTGTGGAAAATCCTTTAATTAAATATGTGGAAGTGTTGTTGGTAAACGATGTATATTCACGATTTTGGACAGTGAATATATTATTGAATAAATGGGTATGATTTGGAGAAGTGAAATTTAAAAGAATGAAGTTAATTGTTTTAAAAGATGTTTTAAAATGCATTAACTATCGAAACATAGATTTCAACATTCATTGTCGAAATAAACGTTTTCGAGAAATAAGGAAATGGTGGACTATAACACTGTTGTTATAGTAAATGGTTTCCGAAAGGAAATGTTTTATATAGTATTGGGATTTATATATCTATCTTAAATTCGAATCCCTATACTAGTGATTTTGAGTTGTCGTAACAATGTTTTACGCAACATTCGTTTTGACTCAAATAAATGTGTTTAAAAGAACGCTTTCCTTAAAGAATGGAATATATACTTGATTATGATTTAAGTATATTGAATATTTTCCTAGTGTTGAAAATAAATGGATTTGTGAATTACTTATTATTAAATAAGCATGGAAATGTTTTCCAATATGAAATGAAAGGTTTGAAATTTTATCTTTTAAAGATAAACTGAAAAGTGAATATTTGAAATTTGTTTCAAATGGTTAAGTGTGGAAATGTATATATCTTATAAGATATTTTTTTGGGAAATTTGAACAATTAGTTCAACTTGAAATTATTCTAAAAGATTGAATATTGAGTTAAATTGAGTTTAACTTCGACACCAAAAACAATATAAGTTGAGCTTTGAATTTCAGATAGTCGGTTTGGATTGTATGTCTAACATGGTGAATTGATGACATAGCAATTGATCTCTATTAAATATATATCTGTGGTGGCGGAGAATTTATTCTCTTAGGTATATACACCCTTCTCTGAGATGTACGAGCTCAGAGGTTATATATCGGTAGACATCAATTATGTGTTGAGAATTGACGATGTAACGTGAAATCCAAATCGAGTGTGAAGTCGATAATGAATTGGATTATGAATGTGAATTGGGTTTGAGATAACCTTAAATTTTCAAATCGACTTAGAGGAAAATTTTAAATTGGTAACGAGATGGAAAATTTAGAAATCCTCTATTTGACATGGGTATGGGATATTGTGGTTTTCGGAACTTATATATGAGATATGCAGTAAATTCGAAAACCATCAGTTTGGAAAGTCATTATTATGAAAATCCTATGTAAGTTTACATAGGTATGAAATGTACGAAATGTGAAATGAAGTACTATATGTATATGACATTATGTTTTCTAAACTGAGGATATGGAAAAGTACCTTCCATTTAAAAAAAATTGTGAAGGTGTTGGAACTCGGTATGAGTGTCCATTTGAAATTCGTAGCTACGTAGAATTTCCATAAGTTGGAGTATCCATTTGGATTAGAATCCCTCATGATGGATCATCGTGATGGGATCATGTGAATTGATGATGATGTATGCTAGCGTAATTCGTGGGGCGTGATGCCTACAGTTACAAGTGATTCCACTGGGATAGTGGCGCAACCGCCGCGTAAACTGCGATCTAGATGCTAAAGCGAAATTTGAGGGGCGGGATGCCTACAGTCACAAGCGATTCTACTGGGATAGTAGCGTAACCGCCGTGTGAACTGCTATCTATGGCAACAACCATGGCGATATTCAAGAGATGTGAAATCTACAGATTACAAGCGATTCTACTGGGATAGTAGCGTAACCGCCGGGTAAACTGTGATCCATGGGGGAACGTGCTTTCCATATCCATTTTTAAAATATTTTTAAGTATTTTCACTGGGAGTTGAAGCAAGTATATTTAGTACTTGGAGATTTTTAGTCCTGCGCCTGGCCAACGTATGCCTAATGTCTGTGAGAACGACAATAGACTTGTTAAATTTCGAGTTAGCAAGTATTTTCAAAACTTTAGATAGCAAATCAATAGTCTGAAATTAGAATTACATAATTCCAACCTAATTGAATTAAGGAAGAAGATCTCTAAAATATCTTGAAAGTCCACACCTTTGAAAAAAAAATATGATATGCAAATCTCTAACATGAAGAATTTCAAGTTTAAATCTGAGTTTTGTAAATCAAAAATTTAGGTAAAAGACTTTTGCGTCTTGATTGTAGAAATCGATGAACAAGGAAGATAATGAACAAATCTAGTGAGATAAAATAAATGGAATGAATCCTATATTTATTCATTTTAATAAGATTCGAACTTGGTAAAATTGTGTAGGGTATAGATATCGGTGAGATTTTAACAATCGTTTTTCCTAACTTATAATTTCGGGACGAAATTCTTTTAAGGGGGAAAGATTGTAACAACCATGAATTTTGAACAATTTAAATTGAAAATATTTAATTTATTTTAAATATTTGAATGATGGTTTGACTTGAATTTCAAATTATCAGAATGAATTTGGCGATTTAATTTTAGACTTTAATCTATTGAAAGTTGAATCTTCAATTTTAATCTGATTTAAAGATATTTCAAAGGCTTAGAAAATTCACATTGATAATACTGAAGATAATAGAAGTTTCAGAATTGAATTTGAAAGTGATTTGTTCAGTTTTGAAAATTTATCTTTTAAATTGAATTTAAAAATTAGCCTTCCGAGGCATAGTCTCGGAATTCGACGAAACCAGTTCCATTGGGTCCGGAATATTGAATTATTACCGGATTTCAAATTTTGTATTTACCGGTGTTGTTTTGTGAGCATACGACACCTAAACGCATTGAAATTTGTGTTGAAAACAAATTGAATTCAAAAAAAAATTAAAGAAGAAAAAGAAAAATACAATAAAATAATATCATAATCTTTTTATCAGCTATAAACATGCCATAACTCACGCCCAAAATCACGCACCCTTCTCTTTAAAGCATGGCCGCAACCCCTCTCCTTTTCATTAAAAAAAATCAAACGAAAAAGATTAATGGCGGACTCGAGTATTCCTCTTCGTTCCTCTTCGCTCCGAAGCTAGGGCTTGGTTGAATCAAAGGCGCCGGCTTTAAATAGATCGATCGACACCTTCTTCGCCTCGCTCGCGACGGCTTCAAGCTAAGGTGAGTGATACTTGTCACTCACATCTAATTCGAAATCCATGATTCTCCTGTTTCTTTTCTTCGTATAATTTTGTTTCTGTTTAACATGACTTTGGTCACTTGAGTTTTCGGCTGTTAAATTGTGGTTCGATATTGTTGATTTCTCTGATGTTTTCTATTCACTCGGGTTTGAATACTTGATTGACTTTTGGCTCTGAGTTGAAACTGCTACAAGTGAATTTATTTGACGATGTTGATTTCGTTTGTGGCCACCAGTATTTCGATTCCTGTAACATCGGTCACTTGATTTTGACTGAATGTTGAGATCTATCTCTGACTTTTTCCAATTCGTATATATTTTATGATGCTTGCTTACTGATTTTCACGGCATCAATTTCCTTTGACTTCGGTATCCTTTGTTGGCCACCACGGCTTCATTTGACTTCGATTATACTTTGTTAAACTGAAGATTCCAGTCTTGACTTTGTTTTGAAACATTTCATTTTACTTATACCAAATTTTGAAAGACTTTAGTCCAGTTCCATTCTGGTTCATGTATTCACTGTGCATTCATTGTTGCCATATAGGCTTCACTGCATTTTCAATTATCTGCACATTTGAGTCTGGTTCCATCAAGTCTGAATTTGTGCTCTGGTAGTCATTTATGCATCCCTTACTTGTTGCACTTGCAGTGTATAGAATGTCAGCACTTTGTCCTGTTATAGCATTGAGCACTGTAGTTTGTAGCAGAGTAAATTTATCTCGGCTTGCTTTATTTTCCTGTAGCATAAAATACAAATCTCTGTTTCATTCTGGAAAAGCTTTATGTTTTATTTGTTGCACTAGCTCGATCCATTTCAATGTTGTTGGCCTTTGAGTTAGATGGTACTGTTCAGTTTTGTATGGTCAGTGATGCCAGTTTTGTATAGTCGGTGATGCACTATTGTTTTGGTTGCTGCATTGCTCTTTCGATTTGATTTTGAAACTTTGTTAAATTCAGTTTTCAACTTTAAACCCAGACCAGAGTTTGGGACAAGCAGGTTTTCAAAAACCTGAGACAACTACACTTAACATTTAAATTTGTCTAGACGCTTTCATTTTTTTTCTTTTTGAAAATCCTATTTGATTTTGAACTAGGATACAAAGTCAATTTGAATCCCTGCTTAAACTTGACTCAAAACTATGTTAAATCTGGCTTTACATCTAAACTCAGTTTTCTTTCTTTAAAATTTTCAAAACATTTGCATTTTGACCTTGCCATGTTGCATAGATTTTGGTTGCTGTAGTTGCGTTGAGTCACTGACTTGACCTTTGCATTTTTGTTAATAGTTTGGCTTTGCAGTTTCATTTTATTGTAGTGAGATATTTGATGCTGTTAAGTCGACTTACTGTTCCATATATGTTGACATATTCATCTTTGTATTTGAACCACCGTTGTATTCATTTTGCTCTTGTTATTGCCTAGTTCATATTGCATTTGATGTTGAGTTTTTGGAAGTTTCGAAAATCTGGAAAGTTCAGTAGTATGGTTTTGTAAAAGACATAAGTTTCACTTGGGTGTTGTCATTACTAAACACTGTTGCTTGACCTTCAACTTCGTAGTCATAATTGATATCACTTTATACTTTTACTATAACCAACTTTACAAAGTAGAAGTATATCACCTGCACGCATAAGTTGAACAATATTTCCTAACTTATACATACTTCTCATCTTGCACATGTATACTTGAATAAAGTGAAGTAAAATTAAGAAAAGAATGGGCCAGGAAAAAAAAGGAAAGAATCCTCATTTATATGATATCTCTGTTTGTTTGGATCCATTTATGGCTTCATTTTGGTATTTTGTATTATATTTGCTTGTTTTCTCTAGTGTATACTATGATCTGCCATGTTTCTGCTTTCTTGTACCTTGTACTTGTTTTTGAACATTGTTGAGTCTTTTCCTTGTACTGTCCAGTCGAGTTCATGGCTGAGTTGAATTTACCTTGTCTCTGATCTTTTGGCCATGTTGCCTTCGGTTGCTGGTATATATGTACTTGCTCGGTCTGTAGCTCAAAGTTGCTACCTCTGACCAATTTGTCGAGCTTGTACACTTTTACTGCACCTGTGTTGTATCCAGTTTTAGACTTGGGTTTGACCTTGTGCTCGGGTGAGAACGTTCATTGAGCATTTCCTGATCTTTTGTGCATTTCATGCTATTGTGGCGAGGCAGTGCACGCGTGCGTGTACTGCAGCCACACAGATTTAACGTTTTAAATGTGGCGAGGTCGTACACGCATGCGTGTACTGCAGCCAACCGGTTTTGAATTTTTAAAGTAACTTTTCAATTGTTTGAATTGATTTGGTTATAATTTGATGATTTTGTTGTTAATTGCCGTTTAGGCAATTTTGATGTTTTTTCTAAATTATCTTCATTTATAATTCCTTCATTTATCTTCGTTAATAATTTGAATTAGCTGATTTATTGTTTAACACTGTTAAGTGTTATATTTACCGTTATCTGATTTCTTGTTAAAGGATCGGTTAGGTGAATTTATATTTGATTATCGTCTAATTGTTATTATTATTGCCTCTATGCACTAATAACTGAGTTTGAATTAGACTGACCCGTGTATTATTTTCTTTTGAATGTAATACTCGGGTCAGACCGAGTATTTTGTAGCTTGAAGATTTTCGGGCAGCGAAGTTAGAGAGAGAGGGGGGGAAAACACTTACTTTAGCTTTTTCGAGGATTTTTGTACTTAAAGAAATATTTCCGCTGTATGAATTTAATGCATTGTATAAACTCTGATATATATACAAAAAAATTTATGTATGTGAAATATAATTATTCTGTGTTTCTGTGGCTGATTCTGTTTAAGCTCTATAAACTGAATAACAATCCGTCATTTTGAACGTTTCAAGTTGGTTTAATTACTGACTAGGGGCGGTCAGAAGGGCGGGTCGTTACATCGACGAAATTAGTACCATTGGCCGTAATAAGTATTATTATCATATATTAAATTTCGTAGGTTTAGAGTTACCGTTTGGTTATATGGAATAGAAACGCATTGAAATTAATATTGAAAATATATAATAATTGGGTTCAAAAAGCTATCTTCAATATACGATCGAATTAGAGCCCGAAACTCGTTCCACTGCGTTCAAAATAGGGGCATAACATTAGGAACGTCAGGCAAGCATGCCTCATTGAATTCCCTAATTACGACTAGCTATTTTGAATTTTAAATAATATATTTTATTTGATTTAACCCTATATTTCCCTTCAGTCGCCTTCACTTTCCTATCAGCAACCCTATCATGTATGTGCCTATACTCTGTTCCCTATTTAAATTCGCATTCATTTTTCGTTCCAAAAAAACCAACCTCCTTCTATTAAAATACAACAAATTCAAGTCTACTGCTCTTTCGCTTCTCTTCAACTAAACCCAGGACCAAACAACCATAAATTACCGAAGAGCTAGGGGCCAAATTTGGCAAAGGATTCAACGGAAGAATGATGCATCGTGGCCAGTCATGTCGATCGGTGGTGGTGAGGGAAGCTACGATGGCACATGGTGTCAGCTACGACGAGATAAACGACATCACTTCATGGCAGTTTTCACGGCAGAGGAGGAAGAGTTAGGGGACCAGAGCAGCGTTGATGGGTAGCTCGCAGTCAGGCGCGTTCGTTGGTAGGGACAGTGGGTGGTCCGGTGCTACGTGGAGGAGGCGGTGTCCGATTGTAGTGGTCGTGTGATTTTGGGGTGCCTGGGTTCGTCACGAGAGTGGAAGAAAGAATGGAGCGGCCAGATCTGCTCCATTCAAAAATCAAGGGCCCAAGTTTGTTTAGAGTTATTATTAAAATTAATTTTGTAAATTAAGTTTATTTAAAATCGTGTAATCTTTTAAATGTTGCATCTAATTCATACGAGGTTGAAATCGAACAAAACTAGTTGCATTGGGTTCATGTCAATGAATAATACACATAGGAACTCGATTCAGAGTTGATTAGAGATAATTGGAATTTTAGGTTAAATCGAACGTAAGTTCGATTTAATCTAAAATAAGCATTTGGAAAATTAAAAATCAAAGTGAGAAAATCTCACACATTTTGGATTGCTAGTTATAATTTAAAATGTTTAATTATTTTTTGGTTGGTTGGCTGGTTTTATAAATTATTATCTTTTGGACGTTATATTATATTTATTAATAGTTGGGTATACTCCTGCCGATTGGAGCGGATGAAACACTATGCGCTCGCATAATACAAGATGGCCCTTTTATTGAGATATCCCACCTTGAAGCCGTTATAATATTTTTTTGATCATATAACATCTATGGTTGTAGGAGTCCAAATGGATTCCTGAAAATGTTGATTTTAATTTCATATATGGTGATATATGATGTGTATGAATAATCTGATATAGATTCTGTTGTGATTTGAATTAGTGGATGCTATAGTAGCAATAGCCATAATTTTGGTATTATAAATACCATAGACAATATTTTTGAACTTAAAAAGGAAATTCAAAAACGATTTTGGAATTGATAATTTTTATATTGAATTTTGGGATTTATTAAAAAGGGAATTGATTTGGATAAAACAAATAAATTGATTTTGGATATTCATTTAGCTATTTCATACAATGGTTTTAATAGAGAATTTTAAATTGAGGATTTATGAAAATAATGGATTTTAAATGAGATTCTTAAAATACGAAATGGAAGTTGAAATCAAGGTTTGAAACGGTTTTGGAATATAGTTTGAGTTTTATAAGAAATAGATTTCAAAATGGAATTTTAAATAGATATCGATTTATAAATGAGATTTGTTTAATATAGATCTATTATTAATAGAGAACAACCGGAAATGAGTTTATAAATTTATAAACGATGTTTATAAATAAAGTGAAATGATTATCATTTTCTAAGTTGGAAACATAAATTCACCGTGTGTATTTAAAGTGAGATAATGAAAATCGATTTAGGGAAAGAAAGTGGACTCTATTTTGGAACTGGAAATAATTGTGAAATTATAAATGAAATCAATTTGGGGAAGAGAGATTTATAAATATAAGAATGATTATGTTGAATTTTAAAAATAATATTTTATCGAGAAGTTAAGTTTTGTTTTAAAAAGAGATTTTGTTATTAAACTATGTGGTTTAAAAATGTTTTAGTATTGAATTATTTCAAAAAGTAGACTATTCAAATATTTAATATTTATTGAAATGAATTCAAATTTTTATAGTAAGCTTTGTAAATCGATTACTTTTATTTAAAAATGAATTGGAAACGAGTTATCGATGTTTATTTAATGTGTTTTGATAATTCAAAAAATTACTTAAATGTGTTTTAAAAATAAATTATTATTCTTTCAAAATACTTATCATATATATAGAGTTTTGAAATGATTGAAATTTATTTATAAATTCTCTCGAGAATTGTAAACAGGGTTTATTTAACGAAAATGATTTTGATAAGAGGAATCTTATAAGGGATTTTGGGAGAAAAGGGAATTTCCAAAATATTGAAACACGGGAACTTCAAAAATGAATCTAATTCATAATAGAAGTTATAAATTATTGGTTGGGTTTATAAAAGAGTATAATCAGTCTTGGAAGTTCTAAAAATGAATTTATAAATAATTTCAGAGATTTATGAGATAAGTTATGAAATATTTCCAAAGTTTGATATTAAAATGATTTGGGGAATCTGCCTATAAATATTCTCCTAAGTGTTGAAAAGAGCGTTCAGGAAAATATTTTAAGTGTGAAATTATTTATGTAGAAATATTTTTCTAAGTGTTATAAATTGAATTCAAAAATGTTTCTAAATATTGAAATGGTTTAAAAGTATCCTGATATGGATAAGTATTTGTAATTGTTTTCAGATTTTGGAATGCTGGAAGAGTGTTGAACATATATCTTTGTAAGATATTTTGAAATGAATATTTTGAAAGATTTAAAACATGGGCCTAGAGACAGCTTAGGTGTGTAATTTGATAGTTAAATAACCAACTATCAAATCTGGCCAAAAATTCGTTGATCGTTTCGAAGACACCCTGATCAGATTTGATTATCCAAAAACCACTTCTATCTGATTTGTGCATTACGTGATATCGCGAAGATAATGAAGGAGTCCTTGGAGATTCGGTTTGTTCAGACCCAAAACAACTTGTATGGATGAATGTTATTATTGCATTGCTTGCCTGGAAGGCGGTGTTAGCATTCCAAGTATCAATGCTATTCTTAAGGAAATACATAGCCTCATGCCTTATCGATCGGGAATGACTAAAACATAGGAGATGCATCGAGGCTATGTGGGCCGCTCACATTAGGGTATGATCATTACTCATCTAGATTGGACATTTATCATCACTTTCATTTGTATACGTTTTGGGGCCCATTGGTAGTGATCATATTCAGTACTATCCAGTAAGGGGTAGGCCGGTCTTGTGTTGGCAGGGATTTATACGTTCAATCTCGGTACATTTTTCTAGAGGTGTATTGTGGCGGACAGTACCTTAGTAGCACCGTATTATATGGAATCCAATATCCACTACGAGCCTGTATGATTTTAGATGTGCCCAACTATGTTGGAATGTGAAATGCAAGCATTTCATCTATTTTATAGTTTATTTTCTATAGACACTATAATAATATCAGATGATTTTGATATAAAATATTTTAGTTATCGTAAAGTAAAAACCTTTCATGTTTATGTGTGACGTGGTCTTACGAGACACCTTTGTTTTTAAAGGATTTTGATATCAGTAATAATTCAAATTGAGTGTGTTTTCTCACGCTAGTTTTTCCAGACCGACTTAGGTGTTATTTTATTATAACGCTTAGGTCAGGTCGAGTATTATTGATTCAGGTTAGAATGCTATGGAGCAAAGGAGGCGTGTTGGAGGATTCTCTGGCGCATTCCACAACTTGATTATATCCCGTTATATGTGCAGGCTGTATATTCAGCACTTATGAGGACTAGTTATTAGAACATTCCAGATTGACTTGTTGATTGTTGTATTCTGATGATGGTATGTATAACAATAGTTATAGCTCTTTTTGTATAAAGATATGCTATTGTCTATTATATATTGTTCCGATGAGATTATGAGATTCTGTACTGTTGTTTTTGTTTCTTCTTCTATCATCTTCTTTATCACCGTTATTTATCTTTGCATTCAATTTGTGATGGACAAGTTTGATTTAATGTTAGCTCAAAGGGACAGAACGACGGGTCACTACAGTTGGTATCAGAGCTGAAAGTTAAGCAAGAACCTTGGCTTTGGTGGGGATTACTCATGAGAGATTAGGTCAGTAGTATCCTAGAATGAGTTTGCATGTATTATAGATATGAGCGCGTATTTATTAGTGAAATAAATTGTTATATTGTGTTGTTTTTTTTTGTTGAGTGGATTATGAATTCTGGTCAAGTAGTGGGATGCCATGACATTGATAGGAGTTTCTAAACACTTAAACACGGTAAACCGACACAATATGGTTTTGAAGTGGATAAATGAAATAATTTTACCCTACTATATTTTGATATAAAATAAATAATTTTCTGAAATTATTATAGTATATTGATGTATTTGGTTGATAATTTATAATTAAAACAACATTATAAATTGGAATGGTCACATATAACCAAATTAAAAGGTATAAGTATGAATTATATAAATGAGTTAAAACTAAAATTTGATTCAAATTAGAATTTGGAAATTTAGATCCCGGAAATTTCAGAAATGTTTTCCAAGTATTTTGAAATAAATAATGATAATATTATTGTGGAAATGTATTTGAATAGAAAATGTTTATAAATGGATTTTGCGAGTTATAAAGCACTGAACTCACCTCAGTCACTGAAAAATAATCCTGGTGACGACCGCAGCATCAGCAGTATTCATTTTCTAGTTTCTAAGTGACGGATTACTACTGTAGTAATTTGATATGAGCATTTTTGTTTGGAAACAAAGTTTGTTTTAGAAATTACGAAGGGGATTTATTTTGGATGAAAACCAGGTTTGGTTTAAATTTAAAAAATAAGTGTGATTTGTTGTATATATATACTTATGATTTCAAAATTATTTAAAATGAAACCGAATGTTTGAATTCAGGAATCCTTATTTAAATGTTTTATAAAAACATTAGGAAATAATTTTTTGAACTTATAAGCTGAGAATGATATTAGTAAGGAAAGAAGTGTGAAAAATGGAATTTTGGAATTGAATTTTAACTTAAGTAAGTTAAAATGAATTGTATGAATTAGAAATTTAACTTAAGCTAAGTTAAATAAAATGGGATTGGATTGGAAATGATATCGAATGGAATTGAACATAAAATTTGAGTTGTAAAACGATTATATAACTATAAGTTACAAATTTTAAATGGAATCGACTCAAGTATAGAATTGATGAAAATAAATGAAAAATAAGTTGTGTAACTTGTAAATTGGAAAAGCGGAATAGAAAACTCGAAATAGAGATGGTTTGATATTTTTGTAAAGGAATGGAAATCCAATTTATATTATAAAATAAACTTGAACTCAAGTCCACCCAATAGAAGTGATTTTGAAAAAAATTCATTCTTTGAATTATAAAATAAAGGCGAACTAATTAGATAAATTACCTAGTTAATTGAATATAGAAAAGGAACTTAACTTGGTTGAGTAAAATGGATTATGGATTGAATTTGAATGTGGAACTTGAGTTATAGATGGAATTTGACTTAAACATAAGCAAATTAGGTATATTTTGAAATATTTTCGAATAAAATAGAAATGGATTAAAATGGTGATAACTTAAGTTATAAACAAATTCAATTCAAGTGTAAATAAATTGAATATGGTTTTGAGATGTTATGTAAATGAAATTGAGTATGGAATTAAATATTAAAGGGGAAATGAATATAAGTGACCTATAAATGGTTATAATACACCTTAATATTAATTTTATTAAGTGATTCACTAATTAATTAACATGGAATGAAACGCCGTTGATATAAAATGAAGTGAACAAGATTTTTGAATAGATTGAATGTGAATCCATAAAAATGGATAAATTGATTCAGAAGAAATTTAATTTGGTTTACAAACTAAAGTAGGTATTTTATTAATTGAATATCACCAAATAGAATGGATAGAACTATCACCCGACATAAATAGAAGAAAAACAAAATTTTGTAAGTTAACGGAAAGCGAATAAATTAATTTAGAATCAATTTGGTGTGAATACGAATATGTTGAGTGCAAATATGAATTGAATGCTAGCAAATTAGTTTGTGAATTATTCAAATTAAATGAAATGGTACATAAATCAATTGAAAGTAAATAATCGAATGGAAGATTACGACTTGAATTCAAGTGCGTTGTATGTGAACCAATTATTATTTGAATAAATGATTTATGGATCAACTTGAAGTAAATAATTTGATGTTGGAACGTTGTATTTGCATGTACATTCTAATATACATGTCGTAACTTGTTAACTTAGTTGAATTCAATGAAATATTATTGAATTTCATATTTTTGGGAAGTTATGGTTTTATTTGAGTTAGTACAGGTACACGAAAACTATTTGGCTTGATTTTGGTTGCACAATTTCATAAACTAAGCAAACTCGCATAATAACGCTAAAATAAGATACGCTATAACGACCCGCTATTTCGAACCATTCAAATCGACAATAAACCACACACGTGTAACGACCTGTAAATTTTCGATAATTAAAATTGTTAATTTAATAATATTTTTGAAATTTATTAATTAAGAAAATAAAAATTAGTGAATTATTAATATAAATAATAGTTAGAATGGAATTCAAATTAATTGAAATAGTGGAAACATTATAATTTGTTATAAATGAAATGAATGTTGAGAATGAATTGTAGCAATGATTGTTAAAACTAATTATTGACAATTGAAGTAAAATCACAATAATAATGAAAGTATAAAATTGAAAATAGGTAAGTAAAAGTAAGTATTGAATTAATTAATGAATTAATATATATTGAATGGTAACTGAATATAATCAATATTAGTAAGAAATTATAATATTGGTTTGGAAATGATTAAACTTGTAAGAATGTGATTGAGAGTTAATGATAACAAATTAAGTTACCTGTTTTGATTGAATTGGAAATAAAATTTAATAAATGTAAATAAATGTTACATTAATGTGAAATGTAATACAATGTTTAGGAGTTGTTAAATTGGGTATATTAAGGTAATGAATGGAAAAATAAGGTAACTAAGTTTATAGAGTAGTAATGAACTTAATAAAAAGATTTGAATTGAAACAAATCAATCCATTGAAATCCAATTTATAATAAGTGTAATTATTGTAGCAATTGAAATTAAAGGTTATGCAATTGAAATAAAGATAAAATGGGAAAATGTTAATGTATTAGGATAAATACCAATGTAAATGGTACCTAAGACGAGAATATGATAATTAGTTAAATTAAAAGAATGGGAGTTGGAATTTATTTATTTACTGGAATTTAAAGATAAATAATTGGATTTATTGCAAATAAGTAGAATTAAATATTAAATTTTACTTTAATTGAAATGATGATAGAATGTGAGAATATTAATGTAATAGATTTTGAATCCAATATTAATTTCATCCGTTGACAATAATGAATTGAATAATAGAATGAAAAGTAGATTAAGTAGAATTTTTGGAAATTAAATTTATAATTTTTGAATTTAATGAAATTGAAATTAATATTGAAATTGATAAATTAATCAACTCTAAATTGACATTTTAATTTTTTTTAGTCATTGTATATGATTGAGAAATCAAAAATGATGAAATTTGTCAATCATCGAATTGAAATTGAAAATTTGATTTAATTAATTAATTATTAATTTATTTAATTACTGTAAAAATAGCCATTTTGGCCACTGACTCGGATTTCGACGAAACCAGTTTCATCGGATCCGTAATGGTGAATTATTATAGGATTTCAAGTTTCTTAGCGATAAGACTTAACGTTTGATCATACGGGCTCGAAACGTCTAGAAATCAATGAAATTGAAATCAATTGAAATCAATTTGAAATAATTTAGTTTTAGCATAACTTCTTCATACGTTGGACTTTGGACCTGAAACCTTTTCCATTGATTTTAAAATATTTAAAAACATCTATTTTGATATGGTTCGACCCAGTTTCATTCCGGAGTTAGAACGGGCTTTTTCGGGTCATTTTAATCGTTCAACGCTTATATCAACCTTGTCCGTCTATTCTCATTTCAGATCTGCCTATATATATCCAGCTATAAACCCTAGCCTATTCATTATGTTCATTGTTCTGTATGTACAATTTAGTTGTCTCTCCTCCTCAATGGTAGACAATCAAATTCTAGATCCAATTGCAATTCAAAATCAAATCCAAATTTCAAACTCCACAAACTATATCATATTTTATATCGTCGAAAAGCTCTCGAAGAGTACATCCCAATTCTGTGATTCATTTTTTAATTTGATGCATCGGTCATCCAGAAATTCTAGTTGAACCTCAGCCGTCCATAGGCTAGGGTTTTGATCCAACGGCGGATCTGCATCAGTTTGTCAATCAGGGGGTCCCGTTGCGTTGTTGGTGACGAGCAAGTCCTCGTGGCGTCGTTCGTTTGTGCTAAAAGCCAATAGAACCGCCATGATTTGCCCTCGAATAGGCACGGCGGCACACGGCCATAGAGGCGCCGGAAACGGTGGCCTTCTGACCAGAGGTGTGGCTTGGAGAGCGTAGGGTGATGGTGGTCTTTGATCGTAGTGGTCGAGCATGTGGCGGCGGTGAAATGACGAGGAGATTGTGGCGGCTCATTATAGTTCGAACACGAGAGTTTAAAGTTGCTGGCTAGGGTTACGCGGCTGATTATGCATGGTGACGTGGCTCTGTTTTGTTTATTCTATTTTTTTATTTAAAATCGTGTGATGTTCTAATGCCGATAACTTTTGCATACGAGGTCCGTTTAACGTGGGGTTTTCTCCTTTAGGTTCGTATTGGAATTCCAGAAATTATAGTGTTGATTTGGATGAATTCTAAGACTGTTCAACTTTTGGGTTTAAATTGGATTTAAATTCAAAACGTGAGTGTTTTAACCCACTCACAACTTCTAAAATTTCTTATATGTGTTAAATTAATTTTTGATGTGATTTGAAATTCATCTATGACCGTTTGGCATATTTTTTTCATCATCCCAGTTAAATTGAATTTATTGAATTAAATTGTTATTAATTTATTTTTGCATATAAACTGGCAGTTACCTAGTTGTTTAATTTATTATTGAATGTAAACTGTCAGTAAATACCTATTGCTTATTATCTGTTATATATTGATGTTATTTTTTGAATTAGATGATGATTGTGATAAATGGTTGATGGTTGATATTGGATGAATGGATGTTGTATTATATATTATTATAAACTGCAAGTTGTTATGCATTTTTATTTCATTCAGGATTGCAGTTTGAAATGATATATTACGGTATTTTTATTTTAAATTACGGATTGAAATGATAAATATCCGTATCACTTGACCATAGGGTAGAAAATTATATACAGACACCGTAGTCTATATATAAAAATATTTTGAAATGATTTTCTATGGTTTTGTAAAGAAATATATGGTTTTATATCAATATTGATTTAGATACTATATAAATGTTAGTTTATTATTGATTTTTAGCTATGTGTAAATTTGTTATTATAAATAAGTTAATAATAAAGTGATTCTATTTAAAATAAAATATGGTTAAGTATTTATTTAAATTATATTTTAATATAGAATTTATAATGATTTCAATAAATTAAGGTTGAAAGATAAATAGGAAATTGATTTGGAATTGTATTTAGTTGAGAATTTTATTCAATAAAAATTGATTTGGGACTCATTGAATTTGAGATTTTAAAGAATATGATTTTAACTTGATTTTTGTTTAAGGTTATATAAATGAATATATCAAGTTTGAAAAAAGCAAGGGAAATATTCAGTTATTTGAAATTTGAGTTTTATTTAAATGGTAATGGATTTATTATGCAAATATTTCAAAACTAAATAATAGAACATTGAATTGCTGAATCGTAATTATCAACCTTAGTTTTGAAATTGTTTAATACTCAAAGTTTGAAATATATTGAAATTGAGATGGTTTATTGAAACTGAAAAATGAGTTGAAAGTTATGAATTGAGACTTAATTTAAAGTGAATAAAATTGCGAAGTCGAGGAAATTATTTTACTTTATAAAGTAAATTAAAAATTCAAACTATTTTATTTTATATACTGTTTGAATATCCAAACCATTTAAGTTTTGGAAGTTATGGTTTAGAAGCTATGAAATTTGAAGTATTATGTTTTGAAAGGTTATATTTTAAGTGTTTGATTTCGAAATGTTATAACTTTGAAGTGCTATGAATCTGGAAAAAGGATATATTTGAAATAAAAATGATATTTCATTGATTTGGGCTTTATAAAAATGATATCATATTGATTTGGGCTTTTAAAACGAAAATGATATCATATTTATATGGTTTTGAAATGGATATTATATTCTGGTTTTGAGGTATAATTATTTTAAAATGATCGCGGTGTTGTAATAACATTTGGTTGTTAAAGATACGGGATCGGAAGTTGTCATACTCTCTGCCAACTCCAAAAACCACTTTAACAACCGCATACGCGGTTGAGATTCCAGAATGAAGTAGGATGGCGGCGACGTTTCCTTTGAGGTAAATACATGGAGCCGACTCCCTTGAGTTGGAATAAGGTGGCTAAAACAGAAGCGATTGACGGGCTAAGAAGGTAGGACCTTTTATCAGACACATCCCTTCGATATTATACTTTGACTTTTGGGTTGATTCGACGGCCACTTTTGATTTTTGATTTGGAGGTATGGCTCGAGGTGGGCGGTGGTAGCTGCTATGCGCTACCACCGGTCCGGAAGCGAAATTGGTACATCTACCGTGGCATTGCCTAATTGTGCCATGTTACCTACCCTAGCACGCCTTATACGAATTTGATTTTGTACCGTACCTATGAAGTGCCTTCTGACGACGCCCAGTACGGGGGAGATTACGGTACTGTATAGACTATGGGAATATAAAAGTTTGTTAAGGTGGAAAAATGTAAAGCCTTAACACTATTTTTAATTTATATTATACTTTACTATAGACATTATTATAATAGTGTATATTGCTACACAGTAAATAGTTTAACGAATCCTTAGGAGATGTAAATCCCAAACATCTCTTAAGCTACTGCACTCCCGTTTGACACTGGATAGGAGATGTCAAATCCCGTTAACATCTCTGAAGCCATTCCACTCATATTATTTACTGTTGATTTAACTTACATAAGATCTTTTAGTTCTGACTCGAGTGTTTTGTCTTTTCAATTTGCTCAGGTCAGCCTGAGCATTTTAGGATTTGGAAGACCGTATTCTAGAGGACGAAGATGAAGATTTATTATTATTTATTGTAGTATTCCACTATATTCATACTGTTCCGCTGCATTATTTATTGTTCTCTGGTATGTATAACTCTGATATGTATGTATAAGTAAAATCGAACATTTTGTAAAACAGCTTCATGAACTGTATATTTGATTATTATATTTTATCGTTCTGCTGCAAGATTCTGTCTTGTTCTTTTTCTTTCTCTGCTTTTTCTTATTTACCGCATAACAATCCCCCCTTCTGTATGGTTTAAGTATGACGTGTGTGGTTTATCGTCGATTTAAAGCGTACAAAAAGGCGAGATGTTACATCTGGTATCAGAGCTTTGGTTTAGCGATAAACCTTAGCTTTGTGGGGTCTAACTCTTATCAATAGGGTAGTAATACCCTATGATGAGTCGCTGGGTGTGTATATATATGAGAGAGCATATTTGTTAGTGTTATAAAAGTTTTTATATTGTGATACTTTGTTTCGTTTTGTATTTATAAATTTTGGTTGGTGCATAAGACGCTATGACATCAATAGGGATTTCTAAACAATTAAAAGGATAGACCGACACAATATTTGTTTTTGAATATAGGTGAATGAATTAATTTTTCCTATCATATTTTCCACATATATAAAATAGATTTTTTATAAATCAGATATATATTTGTTTGTATATATTGGTTGTTAGGTAGTGAAATAAAATAAAATGAATTTTGGAAATTTAGAATCTAAGTCCCGGGGTTTTGGAAAATTTCTTTTGAACGATTTGGAATATAGTAATATTATTTTGAAGTATTTTATGATATAAATATTCCAATAAGATTTGAAAGAATTATTTTTAAAGAAATTTTGGAAAGAAATAAGTTCTGCACTCCCCTCTCGGTCGTTGGAAAATAATTTTGGTGATGAGTGCATGCATCATCGACATTTATTTTGGAGTTTCTAGGTGGGAAGGCCACTGTAGTAGTTTTACTGCAGATTTATTTTGATAAACAAAAATAAATTTTAATTTTTTTAAGTATAATTGGATATATAAAGTGTAAGTATATACAGTTATCTATTATTTTAAAATGATTTGAAGTTAAACCCGGTATTTTGTTTTCAAGTTTCTGTTAATTAATAGTTTCAGTTATTTTAGTGAAATGGGTTGTAACTAATTATTAATTGGAAACTTTAATTAAAATAAGAGATTAAATGCTAAGTTACAAATAAAATTTAAAATAAAGTTGAAATATGTAACCTAGAAACACATGATATGATTATTGAACGTTAAATTAATTAAAGGAAAGAAGAGAGACTTGTATAACTTTCAATTGCATTCTTAGATCATATATATAACTTACAAAGATTTAAAAAAAAGTTGAAATTTTTAGTAAGAAAATATAATAGGATATTATACAAGTAAAAATTTGAAATAATATAAGTACTCAATGAAATTCTTTAGTAAATAAGAATTTGATGTTGTAGTTGTTATGAACTTATGTTGTAATTGAAATATTACTATAATAAATTATGATAGAAAGTAAGTATTATAGGGAAGCAATTAAAACTTAAGTAGATGAATTGATACGCTAAGAAGTTGAATTGAACATAAATACTATAAACAAATGAATGTAAATAAATGAAGTTGTGCAATAATAAATAAATGAGTAAATATAATGATATAAAAAGAAACTGGCATGACCTGAATAAATGAAAATGAATAATTGCAAGTAATAAATGAAAGTAAATGAAATAAACACTGAATGAGTGAATGGGAATAAAAATTTGTAAGAAAAAAGTGTATATTAAAAAGATGAATCACGATATGGGTATAAATGAAATGAAGCATTAAATGTGTGAAATGAAATTTATAAGAATGAACTTAAATTTTGCTTAAAGTGGTTGTTTGTTTAGTTTATGGTTGTTTGGGCAAGGATACTTTAAATTTGGATTGGATGTATGAATAACCTATTTGGTTTCATCTAAGACTGTTGAGTTAATGGTAACTTAGTAGTTTATTTTACA
Organism: Allium cepa; assembly: GCA_030765085.1. NCBI lineage: Eukaryota > Viridiplantae > Streptophyta > Magnoliopsida > Asparagales > Amaryllidaceae > Allium > Allium cepa. The sequence goes on from CM060939.1 coordinate 321,234,842, forward strand.
TTATATACAATTTAACATTTTAAACCCGAACAACTATTTGTTTGTTTTCTATGGATATATGGATGGTTGATTTTATTGACTTCATATGATGGTTGTATGCCTTGTTGCAACTGATTATTGTTTGTATTGATTTGTTCGTTTATGGTTGAAACAACTCTAAACATTTCATTATATATAATTATTAACTCTTTTAGATTATATAAGTGAAATGCAGGTTATAGAAGCAATTGCTACTGCTTTTGGTTTCATAATTAAGCGTAATTGCCCGACAAATAGGCACATTTTCAGATTACGGTTTATAGAGTTATTATATTGTTTTTCCCAAGTTGGGATATATAATACTTTGGAAAATATATGTTATATATAGTTATATTTGATATTAAATTTTCTCCGGGCCTCTCCGTACAAAGGAGACTCTACCGAAATTTTCCATAAATTTCAGACTTAGAATTTTTTTTAAAATGTTTTCCAAACTTTATAAATTTGAATATATAAAGATTTAATTGTTTATAAATCTATATATTTTTATTTAAATTATCCTATTCTGTAATTATTATTATGAATATAATGTTTTAAATAATATATATTGATTTATAAGTTCCTCTTTTCCCTTCTTTTCCTTTTCGCGGACAAAATGTTTTGAGTGGAGGAGAGTGTAATGACCCGTGAATTTTTGATAATTAAAATTGCTAATTTAATAAGATTTTTGAAATTTATTAATTAAGAAAATAAAAATTAGCGAATTATTATTAAAATAAATAACTAGAATGGAATTCAAATTAATTTACATAGTGGAAATATTATAATTTGTTATAAATGAAATGAATGTTGAGAATGAATTATAGCAAAGGTTGTTAAAACTAATTATTGACAATTGAAGTGAAATCACAATAATAATGAAATAGTGTAAATTGTTGCACTTGGGTATAAAATTGAAAATACGTAAGTAAAAGTAAGTATTGAATTAATTAATGAATTAATATATATTGATTGGTAATTGAATATAATCAATGTTAGTAAGAAATTATAACATTGGTTTGGAAATGATGAAACTTGAAAGAATGTGATTGAGAGTTAATGATAACAAATTAAGTTACCTGTTTTGATGGAATTGGAAATAAATTTTAATAAATGTAAATAAATGTTACATTATTGTGAAATGTAATACAATGTTTAGGAGTTGTTAAATTGGGTATATGAAGGTAATGAATGGAAAAACAAGGTAACTAAGTTTATAGAGTAGTAGTGAACTTAATAAAAAGATTTTAATTGAAACAAATCAATCCATTGAAATCCAATTTATAATAAGTGTAATTATTATAGCAATTGAAATTAAAGGTTATGCATTTGAAATAATGATAAAATGGGAAAATGTTAATGTATCAGGATAAATACGAATGTAAATGGTACCTAAGATGAGAATATGATAATTAGTTGAATTAAAAGAATGAGAGTCAGGATTTATTTATTTATTGGAATTTAAAGATAAATAATTGGATTTGTTGCAAATAAGTAGAATTAAATATTAAATTTTACGCTAATTGAAATGAAGATGGAATGTGAGAATATTAATCTAATAGATTTTGAATCCAATATTAATTTCATCCATTGACAATAATGAACTAAGTAATAGAATGAAAAGTAGATTAAATAGAATTTTTGAAAATTAAATTTATAATTTTTGAATTTAATGAAATTGAAGTTAATACCGAAATTGATAAATTAATCAACTCTAAATTGACATTTTAATTTGTTTTAATCATTGTAAATGATTGAGAAATAAAAAATGATGAAATTTGTCAATCATCGAATTGAAAATTTTGATTTATTTAATTAATTATTAATTTATTTAATTACTGCAAAAATAGCCATTTTGGCCACTGACTTGGATTTCGACGAAACTAGTTCCATCGAATCCGTAATCGTGAATTATTGTAGGATTTCAAGTTTCGTAGCGATCAGACTTGTCGTTTGATCGTAAGGGCTCGAAATGCCTAGAAATCAATGAAATTGAAATCACTTGAAATCTATTTGAAATAATTTAATTTTAGCATAACTTCTTCATACGATGAAATTTGGACCTAAAACCTGTTCTATTGATTTTAAAATATTTAAAAACATCTATTTTGATATATGGTTCAGCCCAATTTCATTTCGGAGTCAAAACGGGCTTTTTCGGGCCATTTTAATCGTTCAACACGTATATCAACCTTGTCCATCTATTCTCATTTCAAATCTGCCTATATATATCCAGTTATAAACCCTAGCCTATTTCTTATTTTCATTGTTTTGTACGTACAATTCAGCTATCTCTCCTCCTCAATGGCAGACAATCAAATTCTAGATCCAATTGTAATTCAAAATCAAATCAAAATTTTAAACTCTACAAACTATAACAACCTGCATATTTAACGATTTTTTATTTAAATGTTTTATTTAAATATAGCGTCGTTAGTCGGATTTAGGTCCGAAATGTTACTTTCCACAAATGGCCGAATTGGAACTCGAAACCGCCTCCATTGGTTCCAAAATGGCGTTTGCGATCTTTTTGAGTGTAAGCTTCAATATGTTTGGAGTTTGTGAATTTTTGCAACTTTTCTATTTGGGTTTTGGGTTTGGGTTCAGCCCATTTGTTAGTTTAAACCCCTAACTCAGCCCTCTCTTCATCCATTCACCCTCATTTCATTTCTTAACTTTAGCAAAACTGAAAATGGTGAAAGGGAAAGAGAAATAGAAATTGCAAGCCCTAGTTTCTTCTTTGCAAACTTGATTTCTTGCTCCAAAATCATAGAGAAGACATAGGTAAGCTCCACTTCATCTTCTCTATCTCTTTCTCTCTTCAATCTCAGAAATTTCCTAAACCTAAACTTAGGAAAAATACTTGTTTGATCTTAGATTGAAGCTATTAGAGTAGAAGTGGAGATTAGTTGGTCTTCTCCTTGCAAATTGAACTCCTTCTTCTTTGTTTTTGCATTAGAAGGTGAGTTTTGAACTCACATCTACTTTTCCTGGTTTCATTAATGTTGGGTATGAATCCTAACACTTGTTCATATGCTTTTGCTTTCGATTTGGTTTGCTTTGGTGAAATTGCCAAATTATGATTTTTTTGAAGCCAAATCTATGTAAAACCTTATATGGTTGATGTTTATGTTGTTCGGAGTGTTTGGGTGTGTCGTTAAGGTTGGGTAGTCGTTTGACGTAAGCCCATAATCAACACGCATCCGATAGCTTTCGATTTGTTTGGCCATAGTTGGCCTAGGTTCAGGAAATGCCTGAACATTGAGTTTCAGACGTCTGAAACCCCTATTTCAGACGTCTGAATATTGTTCTGGGGAACATTTTCATCCTCAGATTCAGACGTCTGAAATTATATTCCAGACATCTGAATTGGCTAGTTTTCAACCAGAAAGGAAATAGGCCAAACTATGCCTATTTCCGACGTCTGGAAGTATGGATTCAGACGTCTAAATTCTGTTTTGAAAACAAATTAATTTTCAGATTCAGACGTCTGAATCCCTTCTTTCATACGTCTAAATATGCTGTTTTTTCAAATTGCCTTGTTCAGTTAGTTTTCCAAGTTTGATCGACGCTTGTTGATTCCGATTAGTTGTTTATGCATATTTGACCTTGATGATTCCTTTTTGACTTTATTCACGGGTTTTATAAATGATTTCTTCAAATCGTATTAAAAGCTCGCTTCTCCAATTTATATATTCTATTTAAAGCACATGCATAATTTCGCACTTCGAGCGATGTGGAAGGGTGATTAAATGGTTGGGCAAAACACGGACCATGATTCTGTGCGTTTATCTTTCCGATTAATCCACAACCTATTCAATTGATCGTTTTAACCTTCGGGTTTGGTTTACCGATGATATGAGGTGAACTTTGTACTGCTTTGAGTGTGAAATTAACTAACGGATAGTAAACCGTTTAGTGCGAACGAGTGGTTATGGGACTCACGTTACCACTTTTCGGATTCCTTTCTAGAGTTATGACACATTCCGCCAGTTAGTGGTGCCCAGTACTGGGTCTCCGACCTTCACCACTGTGGTTTGTTGCCTTCGGGTATGTGCCTTCGGGTTTGTGCCTTCAGGTTTGTTGCCCTTTAGTATCGCTTCCGATGTTGGTCGTTATTAGCCGCATGGGTGATATTGGGTTGCCCTTTATTATCGCTTCCGATGTTGGTCGTTATGAGCCGCATGGGTGATGTTGGGTTTGGAGTCTTCGGGCTCATGGATCCTTGTTTGTACAGTACTGAGCTCGAGCAAATTTTATGATGTTTCATTCATATGTATATTCCCTAGGTATCGCCCTTCAGTGTTGGTCTTTTTGAGCCGCATGATGCGTAGCGTTTACCTTGTGGAACTTGTATACCTTATTGGTATTTGTTATTTGCCTTTATGGCTTGCTTTGGGATATTCTTATCCTTTGTTTCTATATGTTGCCGGTGATATGAAGCTTGTTATCATATGATTCATCTTTTGTTAGATGATTGTGTTATCTCCTTTAGAGATATTTGTTATGCCTTGTAACCTTGCAGGTTAATTGTTGTTCAGTTTATCTAACTGATTTGTTTAGCTAGACTGACCCGTGTATTTTATACTCGGGTCAGACCGAGATGTTTCAGGTTAGGTGTTTTTGGACTTAACTTATTTTGCTTTCGCATGGACTATTCAGCTTGTTCCTTTTTGTTAAAGCTTTTGTGTAGTCCTTTCTATTGTAACTCTGATACATTTGTATTCTTTTGGCTCGTCTGTATATTGTGGTTTGTTATACCACTTGACATGTATTATTTTGTAAACTCTGTTATGTATCAGTATATGTGTATATGATGATCTACTGTTCTGTGATGTATATTACATTTGAGTTGTTATATTCTGTTCTGATAGATCCAACCACCTATGGTTTTGTTTTAAGTATTCATTGGGTATGTCGACCTGCTTGGTATGTTTATTGTCGATGTATTCAATTGATAGTTAGAGCAAGACTATAGATGGTCGCTCCTAACCAGCCTTATTCTCCATGTTAGTTGACGGCATTACCTTGTAGTGTCCTTAGCTAGCGTGGGTATAGAGGTGGGGCATCACAGCGTGGTATCAAAGCTGAGTTCAGAACAAAATATGATAAACACAGAACAGATGCACATATTACGGTACATCAAAGTGTATAAGTGATACAAATCTTTGAATCATCGTGCCCTTCTATTCCTTCTGCTATCAAAGGTTAGATAGAATTGGGAATATGTCTAGGAATGCATTTTATTCCGTAGTATTCCATCTTGGATTATCTACCTTGTGATTAATCTTGTTCTAATCTTACTTTCAGCGTATGGCTGGAAGAGGCAAGGGACGACGTTCGGGTGTTGGGCAATCCAGTGGCTCACATCCGGATGGCGTATATATGTCTACCGATCAGTTTTTGGAATTGTTTAGGAGCACTCAGCCTCTAGTTCCTCCTCGAGTGTCTCCACCTCGCAAGTCTGCCTTTGCACGCCAGTAGAGTGATTTTGCTCATCTTGGAGGAAAGCCGTTTAAAGGCTCCGAGTCCGTTCTTGAAGTCCAAGCTTGGTTTCGCACGTGCGAGCGTATCTTCTCTCGCATGGATCTTTCTGACCATGATAGAGATCTTTTAACTTCTAGTTTATTACAAGAGCGTGCCCTTGATTGGTATGAGCTTCTTATAGCCGAGATTGATGAGTCTACTCTTTCTTGGACTCAGTTTCGGGAGCGATTTGAACTCAAGTTCATTCCTGAATCTGAAAAAGTTTTATTGACCCGTCGCTTCCTTGAGTTGAAGCAAGGGAAATATTCTGTTTCTGAGTATGTTGCATCATTTGAGGCTTTATCTAAGTATGGTCTTGAATTCATTAGCACTTCTTACAAGAAGAATTTGAAGTTTGTTTCTGGTCTTAAGAAATATCTTAAGAAGTATTTGTTGCTCCAGCTTAAGCTTTCTTTTGAGGAGTTGGTTGATTCTGCGCTTCATCTCGAGACCGTCGAGAAGGAGTGTGATAGTGATGTTGATGTTGAGGTTTCCAAGAACCCCCAACAAGATGCCGATTCCATTTCAGAAGAAGCCTTTTCCTTCTAAGAAGAAGAAGACTAGTGGTTCTAGTTCTCAGCCTCATCCTTCTGGAACACCTTTCATTCGAAAGTGTTTCAATTGTGGTTCTCCGGATCATATTATTCGAGCTTGTCCTAAGCCTCTCTTCTGCCGTTATTGCAAGAAGGAAGGTCATCATGTTTCAGCTTGCCCTACTGTTCCGCTGGTGCCAAGTCTAGCAGGCTTTATGCTGCTAAGGCTTCTGAAGGTCCTTCTCAGTCCAAAGGTATATCTCCATCTATTTTGGAAGGTTCTATTTTATTTCATGATCATAGTATACGAGTTCTTTTCGATACGGGTGCTTCACATTCTTTCGTATCGAAGAAGTTCGTCGATGATTTATCTTTGGATGTTTCTTGTTTGGTTACTTCTTTAAGGATTGCGAATCCTATTGGGGGATCCGCGACCCTTAGCTTGTTTTGTGAAGATGTCGAGATTATTTTATGTGGCTTTTCTTTTCGTGCGAATCTGCACATTATTTCTTGTCTGGGATTTGATATGATTTTGGGTATGGACTGGCTAGTAAGATATGATGCCAGGATTATTTGTTCGGAGAGAATTTTGTATCTTCGACATCCAGATTCGCCTTCTCAGCTATCTCTTATTCTTCGGGATGTGGATAATTCCGGAATGGCTTTGTATTCTCTTGACTTGCGAGATGATGATGATAAATCTCGTATTCCAATTGCTTGTGACATTTCTGATGTTTTTGAGCCTATCTTGGGTTTGCCACCTAAGCGGGCAATTAAGTTCCGCATTGCTCTCATTCCAGGCGCGCAGCCAGTTAGTCGTCCTCCCACGAGGATGTCTACAAAGGAAAATGAGGAAATCAAGAAGCCGCTTTTAGAGCTTGAGTCCAAGCAGTTGATTCAGTCCAGTTTTTCTCCGTGGGGATCCGCGGTCGTCTTCGCGAAGAAGTCCGATGGAACTCTTAGGCTTTGCATAGACTATCGCAAGATTAACGAGTTAACCATCAGGAATAGGTATCCATTGCGTAGGATCGATGATATGTTCGATATATTGAGTGGTGCTAAGGTCTTTTCTCAGCTAGACTTTGCCATGGGTTTTCATCAATTACGAGTCGCGAAGGATAGCATTCCTCTTACCGCTTTCCGCACTCGTTATGGTTCTTTTGAGTGGCTCGTTATGCCGTTCGGGTTGACGGACGCTCCTGCTTTCTTTGTTGATCTCATGAATCGGGTATTCTGGGAATATCTCGATAAGTTCGTCCTTGTCTTCATTGATGATATCCTTATTTATTCTAAGTCTGAAGCCGAGCATGCTAATCACTTGAGAATTGTCTTGAGTACTCTCCGTCATCATCAGCTTAGAGCCAAATTCTCCAGGTGCCACTTTTGGGAGAATAAGGTTAAGTTCTTAGGCCATGTTGTATCTTCTGATGGCATTTCTGTCGATCCCTCAAAGATCGAAGCCATCCAGAATTGGAAGAGGCCCGAGAATGTTCATGAGATTCGTAGTTTCCTTGGATTGGCGGGTTATTACCATCGGTTCATTAAGGATTTTTCCCATGTTGTGCTTCCTCTCACTTGCCTTACTCAGAAAGGCAATCGTTTTGATTGGTCCGATAAGTGTGAAGCTTCCTTTTTGACATTGAAGGAACTTCTAACTAATGCTCCTATTCTTGTGGTTCCCGAGGGGAATCATGATCTTGTTGTCTACACTGATGCTTGTGGTAGTGGTCTCGGTGTTGTTGTTATGCAGAAGGATCGGGTAGTTGCTTATGCTTCTAGGAAACTGCGTCCGAATGAAGTTCGCTATGACACTCATGATCTTGAGTTAGCCGCCATTGTCTTTGCCTTGAAGATTTGGCGACACTATTTATTGGGCGAGCGCTTCATTCTCTATACCGATCATGAATCTTTGAAGTACTTGTTCACTCAGAAGGAACTCAATATGAGACAACAACGTTGGCTCGAGTTTCTTGCCTCCTATGATTTTGATATCCAGTATACCCCTGGAAAGGGTAATCTTGTTGCAGATGCGCTTAGTCGCAAACATTCGGCTGTTATTTCTATGATGCTTGCCGAATGGAATATTCTTGAGACTCTATCATTGTGTGAAATTCGGGATCGAAGTTCATCTTCTGATTCTCCTATTCTATTATTTAGTTTGGGAGCTCGACCTATTTCATTGGATCATATTGCCGATGCTCAGCGGCGTGATCCTGATTTGTTGCGTCTTATTCAGCTTTGTGAGTCTGGATCCTGTGATGAGGCGTTGCGAGATTTCAACATTGATTCTCATGGATGTCTTCGTAAGAAGAACCGTCTTTTTGTGCCTTCTGATCTTGCACTTAGGCATGACATTCTTGATGATTGTCACCGTTCTAAGTATACCATTCATCCTGGTAGTAGTAAGATGTATGCCGATATGCATCGTCTTTATTATTGGGAAGGCATGAAGCGCGATGTGGTGGGGTATGTGAGTAATTGCATGACTTGTCAGCGTTTTATGGCCGAACATCAGCGTCCTTCGGGTCTTCTTCAGCCTTTAGAGATTCCATTGTGGAAATGGGATCAGATTTCTATGGATTTCATTGACGGCCTACCTCGTTCGAGATCGGGCCATTCTAGTATTTGGTTTATTATTGATCGCCTCACCAAGTCTGCTCATTTTGTCCCTATTAAGTCTAATAGGACTGCTTCGCTTTTGGCTAAGTTATATGTCAAGGAAATCGTGAGACTTCACGGTGTTCCTAGTTCTATTGTGAGTGATCATGATCCTTTATTCACGAGTCATTTTTGGAAGAGTCTTCAGCAAGCTTTGGGAACAAAGCTTAATTTTAGTACAGCTTATCATCTGCAGTCTGACGGACAGACTGAACAGGTGAATCGTATCTTGGAAGATCTTCTCTGTATTTGTATTTTTGATTTCGGTGGTAGTTGGGAGGATCATCTACCTCTTGTAGAGTTCTCCTACAACAATAGTTTTCAGTCTAGTATCGGTATGGCTCCTTTCGAAGCCTTATATGGAAGGCCATGTTGATCTCCTTCTTGTTGGTTGGAATCTGGAGAGAAGCTTATTCTTGGTCCATATTTTGTTCGTGATTCTTCCGAGAAGATTGATCTTATCCGGTTGAGAATGAAAGAGGCATAGAGTCGCCAGAAATCCTACGCGGATAGCCGTAGGAAACCTCTCGAATTCTCAGTTGGTGATCTTGTTTTTATTCGTGTTTCTCCTTTGAAAGGGGTTATACGTTTCAGTACGACTGGGAAATTGGCTCCTCGCTTTATAGGACCATTTTCTATTACTGAACGTATTGGCCCTGTGGCTTATAGAGTTTCACTTCCTACTCATTTATCTGGCATTCATGACGTGTTTCACGTGTCGCAGCTTCGAAAGTGACTTCGGGAATCAGATTCTGTTATTGATTCTCCTGATTTGCTAGAGCTTGAGGTCTCACCGGACTTATCAATTGTACAGCCACCTATTCGCGTACTTGACACGGAGGTGCGACACCTTCGGAACAAGGACGTGCCGCTCGTTAAAGTTCAATGGTCCGCTAGTCCCAATGACTGTACTTGGGAGACCAGAGAGTTTATTGAGCGATCTTATCCGGGTTTTCTATCTTTGCTTGGGAACGGTGAGTATATCCTTTTGTCTCAAGCTTATTTTCTTTTCTTTTGATTGATGTATGTATGTAGTTGTTACAAAATATCGTCTCTAGGAATTGTGGGGACGCAATTTTGTAAGGAGGGGAGATCTGTAACAACCCACATATTTAACGATTTTATATTTAAATGTTTTATTTAAATATAGCGTCGTTAGTCGGATTTAGGTCCGAAATGTTACTTTCCGCAAATGGCTGAATTGGAACTCAAAACCACCTCCATTGGTTCCAAAATGGCATTTGCGATCTTTTTGAGTGTAAGCTTCAATATGTTTGGAGTTTGTGAATTTTGCAACCTTTCTATTTGGGTTTTGGGTTTTGGGTTTGGGTTCAGCCCATTTGTTAGTTTAAACCCCTAACTCAGCCCTCTCTTCATCCATTCAACCTTATTTCATTTCTTAACTTTAGCAAAACTGAAAATGGTGGAAGGGAAAGAGAAATAGAAATTGCAAGCCCTAGTTTCTTCTTTGCAAACTTGATTTCTTGCTCCAAAATCATAGAGAAGACATAGGTAAGCTCCTCTTCATCTTCTCTATCTCTTTCTCTCTTCAATCTCAGAAATTTCCTAAACCTAAACTTAGGAAAAATACTTGGTTGATCTTAGATTGAAGCTATTAGAGTAGAAGTGGAGATTAGTTGGTCTTCTCCTTGCAAATTGAACTCCTTCTTCTTTGTTTTTGGATTAGAAGGTGAGTTTTGAACTCACATCTACATTTCTTGGTTTCATTAATGTTGGGTATGAATTCCTAACACTTGTTCATATGCTTTTGCTTTCGATTTGGTTTGCTTTGGTGAAATTGCCAAATTATGATTTTTTGAAGCCAACTCTTTGTTAAACCTTATATGGTTGATGTTTATGTTGTTCAGAGTGTTTGGGTGTGTCGTTAAGGTTGGGTAGTCGTTTGACATAAGCCCATAATCAACATGCATCCGATAGCTTTCGATTTGTTTGGCCATAGTTGGCGTAGGTTCAGGAAATGCCTGAACATTGAGTTTCAGACGTCTGAAACCCCTATTTCAGACATCTGAATATTGTTCTGGGGAACATTTTCATCCCCAGATTCAGACGTCTGAAATTATATTCCAGACGTCTGAATTGGCTAGTTTTCAACCAGAAAGGAAATAGGCCAAAATATGCCTATTTCAGACGTCTGGAAGTATGGATTCAGACATCTGAATTCTGTTTTGAAAACAAATTAATTTTCAGATTCATACGTCTGAATCCCTTCTTTCAGACGTCTGAATATGCTATATTTTTCAAATTGCCTTGTTCGTTTAGTTTTCCAAACTTGATCGACGCTTGTTGATTCCGATTAGTTGTTTATGCATATTTGACCTTGATGATTCCTTTTTGACTTTATTCATGGGTTTTATAAATGATTTCTTCAAATCGTATTAAAAGCTCGCTTCTCCTATTTATATATTCTATTTAAAGCACACGCACAATTTCACACTTCGAGCGAAGTGGAAGGGTGATTAAATGGTTGGGCAAAACACGGACCATGAATCTGTGTGTTTATCTTTCCGATTAATCCCCAACCTGTTCAATTGATCGTTTTAACCTTCGGGTTTGGTTTACCGATGATATGAGGTGAACTTTGTACTGCTTTGAGTGTGAAATTAACTAACGGATAGTAAACCGTTTAGTGCGAACGAGTGGTTATGGGACTCACGTTACCACTTTTCGGATTCCTTTTTGAGAGTTATGACACATTCCTCCAGTTAGTGGTGTCCAGTACTGGGTCTCCGACCTTCACCACTACGGTTTGTTACCTTCGGGTATGTGCCTTCGGGTTTGTGCCTTCGGGTTTGTTGCCCTTTAGTATCGCTTCCGATGTTGGTCGTTATGAGCCGCATGGGTGATATTGGGTTGCCCTTTAGTATCGCTTCCGATGTTGGTCGTTATGAGCCGCATGGGTGATATTGGGTTTGGAGTCTTCGGGCTCATGGATCCTTGTTTGTACAGTACTGAGCTCGAGCAAATTTTATGATGTTTCATTCATATGTATATTCCCTAGGTATCGCCCTTCGGTGTTGGTCTTTTTGAGCCGCATGATGCGTAGCGTTTACCTTGTGGAACTTGTATACCTTATTGGTATTTGTTATTTGCCTTTATGGCTTGCTTTGGGATATTCTTATCCTTTGTTTCTATATGTTGCCGATGATATGAGGCTTGTTATCATATGATTCATCTTTTGTTAGATGATTGTGTTATCTCCTTTAGAGATATTTGTTATTCCTTGTAACCTTGTAGGTTAATTGTTGTTCAGTTTATCTAACTGACTTGTTTAGCTAGACTGACCCGTGTATTTTATACTCGGGTCAGACCGAGATGTTTCAGGTTAGGTGCTTTTGGACTTAGCCTATTTTGCTTCCGCATGGACTATTCAGCTTGTTCCTTTTTGTTAAAGCTTTTGTGTAGTCCTTTCTATTGTTACTCTGATATATTTGTATTCTTTTGGCTCGTCTGTATATTATGGTTTGTTATACCACTTGACATGTATTATTTTGTTAACTCTGTTATGTATCAGTATATGTGTATATGATGATCTACTGTTCTGTGATGTATATTACATTTGAGTTGTTATATTCTGTTCTGATAGATCCAACCACCTATGGTTTTGTTTTAAGTATTCATTGGGTATGTCGACCTGCTTGGTATGTTTATTGTCGATGTATTCAATTGATAGTTAGAGCAAGGCCATAGATGGTCGCTCCTAACCAGCCTTATTCTCCGTGTTAGTTGACGGCATTACCCTGTAGTGTCCTTGGCTAGCGTGGGTATAGAGGTGGGGCGTCACACAAACTATATCATATTTTATATCGTCGGAAAGCTCTCGAAGAGCGCATCTCAATTATGTGATTCGTTTTTCAATTTGATGCATCAGGCATCCAGAAATTCAAGTTGAACCTCAGCCGTCCATAGGCTAGGGTTTGATCCAACAGTGGATCTACATCAGTTTGTCAATCAGATGGTGCTGTTGCATTGCTGGTGACGAGCAGGTCTTCGTGGTGTTGTTCGTTTGTGTTAAATGCCGATGAAATTGCCATGATTTGGCCTCGAATAGGCACGGCCGCGCATGGCCAGAGAGGCGCCGGAAACGATGGCCTTCTGACCAGAGGTGCAGCCTGGAGAGCGTAGGGTAATGCTGGACTTTGATCGTGGTGGTCGAGCATGTGGCGGTGGTGAAATTGACAAGGAGATGGTGGCGGCTCGTTACAGTTTGAACACGAGGGTTTTAAGTTATTGGCTAGGGTTACGTGGCTGATTATGCATGGTGACGTGGCTCTGTTTTGTTTATTCTATTTTTTTAATTTAAAATCGTATGATGTTCTAATGCCTATAACTTTTGCATACGAGGTCCGCGCACGGTTTTCTCCGCTAGGTTCGTGTTGGAATTCCGGACATTTTGGCACAGGTTTGGATGAATTCTGAGACTGTTCAAATTTTGGGTTTAAATTGGATTTAAAATCAATTTAAATTCAAAAGGTGAGTGTTTTAACCCACTCACAACTTCTAAAATTTCTTATGTGTGTTTATTAATTTCTGATGTGATTTGAAATTCATTTATGACCGTTTGCCATAATTTTTTTCATCATCCTAGTTAAATTGAATTTATTGACTTAAATTGTTAATATTTTTTTTTTGCATATAAACTGCCAGTTAAATAGTTGTTTAATTTATTATTATTGAATCGTAATTATCAACCTTAGTTTTGAAATTGTTTAATACTCAAAGTTTGAAATATATTGAAATTGAGATGGTTTATTGAAACTGAAAGAGAGTTGAATGTTATGAATTGAGACTTAATTTAAAGTGAATAAAATTGTGAAGTCGAGGAAATTATTTTACTTTATAAAGTAAATTAAAAATTCAAACTATTTTATTTTATGTACTGTTTGAATATCCAAACCATTTAAGTTTTGGAAGTTATGGTTTAGAAGCTATGAAATTTGAAGTATTATGTTTTGAAAGGTTATATTTTAAGTGTTTGATTTCGAAATGTTATAACTTCGAAATGCTATGAATTTGGAAAAAGGATATATTTGAAATAAAAATGATATTTTGTTGATATGGGTTTTATAAAAATAATATCATATTGATTTGGGCTTTTAAAACGTAAATGATATCGTATTTATATGGTTTTGAAATGGATATTATATTCTGGTTTTGTTGTATAATTATTTTAAAATGACCGCGGTGTTATAATAACGTTTGGTTGTTAAAGAGACTGGGATTGGAAGTTGTCATAATCTCTGCCAACTCCGAAAATCACTTTAACAACCATGTACGTAGTGGAGATTCCAGAATGAAGTAGGATGGCGGTGGCGTTTCCTTTGAGGTAAATACGTGGACTCGACTCCCGTAAGTTGGCATAAGGTGGAGCGATTGACAGGCTAAGAAGGTAGCACCTTTTATCGGACACATCCCTTCGATATTATACTTTGACTTTTCATTTGATTCGGTGGCCACTTTTGATTTTTTTTATTTGGGGGTGTGGCTCGAGGTGGGCGGTAGTAGCTGCTACGCGCTACCACCGGTCCAAAAGCGTAATTGGTATATCTACCCTGGCATTGCCTAGTTGTGTCGTGTCACCTACCCTAGCGCGCCTTATACAATTTTGGTTTTGTACCATACCTATGGAGTGCCCTCTGACGATGCCCAATACGGGGGAGATTACGTTACTGTATAAACTATGTGAATATAAAAGGGTGTTAAGGTGTAAAATGTAAAGCCTTAACGCTATTTTTAATTTATATTATACTTTACTGTAGGCATTATTATAATAGCGTATATTACTACATAGTAAATAGTATAAGGATCCTTAAGAGATGTAAATCCTGAACATCTCTTAAGTTACTGCACTCACGTTTGACACTGAATAGGAGAAGTCAAATCACGTAAACATCTCTGACGTCGTTCCACTCATATTATTTACTGTTGATTTAACTTACATATGATCTTTTAGTTTTGACTCGAGTGTTTTGTCTTTTCAATTCGCTTGGGTCAGCCTGAGCATTTCAGGATTTGGAAGACTGTATTCTGGAGGACGAAGACGAAGATTTATTATTATTTATTATAGTATTCCACTACATTCATATTGTTCCGTTGCATTATTTATTGTTCTCTGGTATGTGTAACTCTGATATGTATTGTATAAGTAAAATCGAATATTTTGTAAAACAGCTTCATGAACTGTATATTTGATTATTACATTTTATCGTTCTGCTACAAGATTCTGTTTTGTTCTTTTTCTTTCTCTGCTTTTTCTTATTTAACCCATAACAATCCGCCCTTCTGTATGGTTTAAGTCTGACGTGTGTGTTTTATTGTCGATTTAAAGCGTACAAAAAGGCGGGATGTTACAACATGTCTGACTTGAATTGTTAAATACAACAGATTGTTATATAAATTTTGAGTAAATAAGAATCAATCATAGAATCACAAACATAGAATATTACAACGTCACGCAGTGGAATAGATAGACATAGTAGTTCATGAGGCTACTGCAACATCAGAGTCTAACAGAAATACAACATAAATCCCAAATACATAGAAGTTTGCTAATACAAAAGCAAATAACAATGTATGGAATAGAAATAACTGAAAATAAAAAAGATGACTAAAATAGCTAAGTAGATAGAAAGATCTCCAACTAGTCTCCAGCTCAAAAGATGAATCTAGAATACTGTGTTACCCTGGCTGACTCAAGCATAAAGCAAACCAAAACACTCGAGTCAGGATTAACATTCTTATGTAAGTAAATCGACTCAAGTGAAACTTACAAGTGAAATGCATCAATAACTCAAAGGTTTTTGGGATTTCCATCATTTAAGGATCCGTCAAACTATCTACATACATAATACAATACACTACATAGATAAGGTCTGCAGTAAAGTAAAGTATTAAAGTAGCATCAAGGCGTTACCCATATCTCCTTTAACACATTTTTATATAAATACCATAGTCTGTACATATACTATAAGCTCCACCAAACTGGTGGTTTACTCGGTGAGCACTCCATAGGTATGATACAAAACAAAGTCGTAATGTGCTCGATATGGATAAATATGACAAGGCACGCAAGGCAACGCCCAGTGTAGGATACTACCGTTCTACGGATCCGGACTGGTGGAAACGCTTAGCAGCTACTACCGCCAACCTCGAGACGCACTCCCATAATCAAAAATGCACCTAATCAAATATAAAAGCAATAGACATGGTTTCGAAGGAACATGTTCGATAGGGGGAGCGACCCCACTTGGCCCGGTGTGGCTCCTGTTTTAATTATTTTATTTAAGACTTGAAAGTCAAGGCTATCCATCATCGTTCTCTTACTTCATTCCAGTAGCGTTTGCTAAGCCATCATACTTCATTCTAGATTCTCCACCTCGTGCACAGTTGTCAAAGTGGTTTCGGTATTGACAGAGAGTATATCAATATCCAATTCTGGTCTCTTTAACAACCAAACGGTTATTTCACACTGTGGACATTTTTATAAAACATTTTAAATAATCAAAATTTTAAGTTATAATTTAAATCAATTACTATAATATCCAACTTCAATTATATTTTAGCTTTGAAACATTCAACTTACAATTTCAATCACATTAAATTATCTACATTTCAAATCATATCTTTGGAAATTCCATAACCAAATAGGTTAAATAATCCTATTTTATTTAATTCATTTAATTAGATTAAATTTCATTTTAACCTTAATTGCTCATTCCTTATTTTTATTTATTAAAGTTATTATAAACTTAATAAATTAATTATATTAAATTAACTTTTTAAACAAATCTTTAAAACTATATTAATTATTTTATTAAATTATATTTTTAAAATGTTTTATTTTATATTTTACTAATTAAATATTAAATTATATATCTTAAAATTAAATCAAATTATAAGTCAAAAATTTGAAATTTTACTTTTAAAAACCCGAACATATAAATTAACTTTAAAACATATATTTTATATTTTTTAAAAATATATAATTTCAAATAAATATTTTTAACTAAATTTTAAAAATTAATTTATTAAATCAAAACATATTTTCAAAATTTAGAAAACGCTTCAAAGTAGACTAATAGTGTCCGTATATAGTTTTCTACCCTATGGTCAAGTGATTAAGGTGTATATCATTTCAGTCCAAAATTATAAATTTTTCGGGTGTGTTAACGTAAAAATCAGACGCTAACACCCCGGCGTAGATTGAAGTTGAGCGAAAGCACCACCCGTGAACACGGGAACTAAAAACAAGTAGAAAAATCACAGAGAAAGCAGAAAAGACAACAGCTTTTATAGTGGTTCGGCTTAGGGTATGCCTACGTCCACTTTAATTCTCTTTATTACTGAATCGATTACAACTTTACAACAATCTTTAATTACAATTCTGATGAGACAAACAACTAGAACTTTGATGCAGAAGAACTCTTAGAATCCATGTAGATTGCATTAGATTTCCTCTCGAACTTAGTTGAGATGCCTTGCGTACTTGAAGTGTCGAGTGAGTTGAGAATTCAGCAGAGTATTGACGCTTAAAGACGTCAGCAAAAAGTCCCTTTCATGTTTGAGGTAGGTTGGTATTTATATGGAAGTCCCCCCCTTTAGTTCGTAAGTCGTGACCGGTCTAAGGTAAGTCGTGGCCGACTCATCTGGCCCCTCCATGGTTTCACATAGGTTCATTTGCACAAGTCCCAGGCCGCCCCCGAGTCAACACAACTTCGTATCAGTAATACGGCATCGGGCTTACATCTAGTAGCTTTAGGTCGTGGACGACTCAAGCTAGGTCGTGAGTCGTGAACGAGTTAACTGGCAACTGGATCGTGTACGAGTTAAGAGGCCACTGTGCCAAGTAGCTGCATTGAACTTGTCTTCCTTTGCTTGGGTCGTGAACGACTTATCATTAGTCATAGGTCAGCTGCGAGTTAGGTCGGTAGCTATCTTAGGTCGGTAGCTATCTTAGGTCGGTAGCTATCTTGGGTCGGTAGCTATCTTAGATCGGTAACTTTGTCAAAGCATTGAGTCGGCAGCTCTTTTAAGTCTTAAGTCGGTATCCCTTTTAGGCCTTAGGCCAGTACCCACGTTAGGTTGGTAGCCACCTTATTTTAGACAGTTGGGTCGGCAACCTTGCTAAAGCGTTAGGTCGGCAACCTTTTAGGCCTTAGGTCGGCATCCTTTTGGGTCTTAGGTCGGCATCCCCCTTAGCCTCTTAGGTCTTAGGTCGGTATCCTTTTTAAAGTATTAGGTCGGCCTCCTACTTAGCTTGTTAAAGTGTTAGGTCGTCCATCTTTAGGTCGCTGGAAAAGAGGAAATAACACTTGCCCCTCGAAATACATGCCTAGGTCGTAGGTCGTGTGCTTCGACCAAACTTTACTAAGTCATGGGCGACCTAAGAGATGGCTTAATCTGCACATCTACTTGCTTCTGCCCTATATAAGTGTTGGCTCGTTTTCTTCCTCCTCATCAACTGCTCCCACATCCTTTTCTATCATTAGAGACTTTTCGAGTTCCCAAAGGCGAATCCAAGTTAATCGACAAACAATCCATCTTACTATTATCCCACGTAAGTGAATTTGGTCCCTTATTCAATCGCGACTATTATTGAAACACGAACCTTTACCTTCTGACCCCAAATCGCCTTTGCACGCCTTGCATGGCTCTCGAGTTATGTTGCGATTGATTTCAATCGTTATTGGCAATGTCGTCATTGCGATTCATAGGACTATAGTATTGTGCTTGGTTTATGGTAGCTCTGTGGTGATTTGGATCAGTTTTTGGGTTTTTCTTGAGAAGATGGTGGATTCTGTTGTTACTGGAAGTTAACGGGTTATCGGGTTGAGTGAGATACTGCCTTGGATGAGACCCAGTGATTTTGGGTGACCTAACCCTTGGCCGACCTAATCCTTAAATCGTGTCCGAGTTAACCCTTGGGGAAAAACTGCAGACCTAGTCTTCTGCCGATCCAACCCTTAAACCATGGCCGAGTTAACCCTTGGGGAGGAAAACTGCAGACCTAGTCTTCTGCCGATCCAACCCTTAAACCGCGGCCGAGTTAACCTTTAAACCGTGGCCGAGTTAATACTTGGATGCCCAACTTGAATTCTCATTTAAAAGCATAGTTCCAATTTGAATTCTTAACTTGATCTATTGTACTGAACTGCTTAAATTCTGGATTGTTTAAACTTTGTTGCTTTATTTCACAGACCACATTAACTTATAGGCTAACAACCTGCTGAAAACAACAATCACAAAAAAAACCAAGGCGAATATACTGCCATTGACTGCCCACATCAAATGACAGATTAGTCGACATAAAATAATCAACGTAAATACACTGTATGAAATGCTGTGAACCAATCAACTAAAGTGAAGTGTTAATGGAAAGCATTGCTAACTTGAACTGATTTGTTTGCATCAACATTACACTCGCATATTAAAACAACGAACCCTGGGATTTATAACTAACAAATACTTGCTAGTTGTTATTCCAGTTACATTTGCTTATCGCTTGATTGATTTTACACAACACTCCACACACCTTAGGAAACGTGCAGCTTCATGTTTGAATATCCAGTTGTTTGTGTAGAATGACTTCCCATCAAGAAGAAGAAGGGGTGGCTCAAGCTGAAGAGACCTTTCCGATAGCTATTCCCATAGAGAACCCTCCAGAAAGAACTTCGACTATCCTAACTCCGAGAGCGTTTATTCATCTACGTACTCAATTTGGTTTTGCTGAAAATGATGCCACACTTCCCGGGCCAAATGATACTGCCGACAGTCCTCCCCACGGTTTCGTCGCAGTCAATCCTCAAATGTGTTTAAGCGGGGCGATTCCTCCCTTTAACGACTTCCTTCGAACCCTTCTCCTTCGGTTGACAATCTCTCCATTCCAACTTCATCCTAACGGCTATGCCATCTTGATGGGGTTGTGTGTTTTGTTTAGGAGAACTCTTGATCGCTTGCCGAGTTTTGAAGAAATTCGCTACCTATGCTCGTTTGCAAAGAGTAAAGACCATCCTTCCCTTATTATTGTGAGAAGTGCTAGAAACCGCAAGCTTATTTCTGATCTTACTGAAAGTGTTCATGGATTTTTGAACCAGTTTTTCTTTGCTCGCTGCCCCCCAGGGTTTTATGCCATCTGGAGAGTAGGAAGTAAGATTACCTGTTTCTATTTTCTCAATTTCCAAACTTTTCCGAGATCTGAATTATCAATTGCTAATCTCATTCTTTGCTCTTTTCAGCACTTCCTCTCCCTTCTAGAGATCCAATCCATAAGCAAGTTTTTGAAAGACTGAGTGCCGTGGCCGCAGAAGAGAGAAGTGCAAAGTTTTTGCTGAGGGATGAATTTTTGCATCAGTACGGGCTTTTACACATCTCTCGCTCTACACATCCTCATGAGATCCCAGACTCCCCGGCTAGAGCATCAGATGCCCCGGTTTCTTCTGTCGCACCCGTACCAAAAGATCCCGCTTCCGAAGCTTCTCTAGTGAAATGCTCTACTACTGTCGATGTGGCGGGGTCATATGGCAAATTCACACTTGCCCCAGTTATTGAGGAAGAAGAGCCTCAGGGATCTCCCCAACGTTCACAGAAGTCTGGAGAAGAAGCCGGGAAAACAAGCCCTGTTAGGCAGAGCGGGGACGACACTTTCGAAGGGTTGAGCGACCTCTTTGCTACCTCACAGGAGATCTTTAAAGACGATCCTGTCACTTCCAGGGTTTCTTCTTCAGTAGTGGAAGCGACTTCTTCTTTGCAACAAGCTTTATTGACCCAAGAGTTGACATTAACTACTACCCCCACGATTACTCTGCAATCAAAGAGTGGTTTGTAGTTTGATGCGCGTAGCTTGCACATCACACACACTTAGAATCTTTCGACACTTTTATACTCCTAACTCTTTGTACTTTGAAGATTCTAAAGTTATGCTTCTTTTCTCTGAAGACTTTTAAGACTTGTCTCTCTTTTTTATTTCAGATTCTCCGATAGGACGCAGCGGCTCTTACTATGACGATTTTCAGCGCTACAGGAAGCGTAGTCAATATGATTATAGGCGCTACCTTCTCGTTCACAGAGAAACCGATGAAGAGAGAGCTGCCCGAAAGGCTCAGGAGAGGAGGGCTCAAGAAGAGCGTTATGAGAGAAAAGAAAGGGAGGAGCACCATGATTCTTCCCAGAGAGGTGACGACTCTCACAAAAGAAAATCTCATGATGACCAGGGAAAAGTCACACAGTCGAGGACCCAAGCAAGCGTGCCAGGCACGGTGAGAAGCATGCAACTACCACTCCTGAAAAGGTCACTGCCCCCATCTTACTTGACATTCCTTCTGGCTCTCCTGCTCTCGGGAAGACAGACATTCAGACAATAATCAGCAGGCCTAAATTCAAAGTTGGACCAGGCCCGGCTACTCTGCAAAGCCGGTTCCCGCACTGGTGCCTAAAGGGAGTGCGGTTCGATCTTGACTTGGTCCCTATTGATAAACAAGCAATGCTGCAAAATCTTGATGCTGTTAAACTTGATATCGAGCGGATGTTAGGGTGGCAAAAGCTTGTTGATGAGCTTCAAAGGGTCAACCGTGCGAATATAGAGGCCATGCTGACCATGGAGAATGACAAGGCCGAATGGCAGAAGGTTGTTGAGCAGCATGATACCGAAATGAGGAGCATCACTGCTTACAATGAAGAGCTTGAAGCGAAAGTTGAGGAACTTAAACAAGAGCTTGCTACTTCTTCTACCTCATATACTCAAAAAGAAGAAGTACTTCAAAAGTAAGTTCGCGATGCTCACGCCGCTCAGCGACATGCCGAGGCACAACTTGAAGCTGAGCAGAAAACAGCGGGAAGGTATCGTGCTGAGGTTACAGAGTTACGGGAGAAAGTCAACTCTCAGGAGGCGGAAATTCAAATGCTAAAGCATCAACTCTCCAAGGCTTAAAGAGAGCGTGATGAGGCCTTTGCCGGTAAAATTGCAGCTGAAGAATCTCATGAGGCAACGAAGACCAGCATCAGCTCGACACTGTTTGACTTCTACCTACATAGCGTCTTGGGGCGTGGTAGTCTCGCCTTTCTAGGTCCCAAGTATGAAATTACTTTGGCTGAAGTGTGGGAGGCCGCACTTGACATGCTTGGTGCAAAAGGTGCTGGCTATGTTGAATCAGAGTTTGAGGGACATTATTTAGATGACGGAGCTCGCGCTGCTCTTGCCAAGGGGAAGGAACAACTTGAAAAATTAAGAGACGAAATGGCAGTAGGGGAACATTTAGGAAAAACTATCTCAACTGCTCCAGTTCAGCCTTCTCCTTCGGCCAAAATCGACATTATCGGCTCCAGTTCTCATTCTCCATCCCCTACTAAAGTTACCACTGAGATCACAAGCATACAGGGTGGATATGAAGGCGACGAGAGTGCTGAAGCACAGGCTTACGAGGTTGATATCAGGAAGCCGACTTCTCCAGGTAACCCTACTGTCAATCTTGCTCAAGTAGACTGCTCATTTGCTTCTTATGGGTTTGATGAGCTTCTTGACTATTTCCTGAATCTCAATGAGCCTTTATCTCCTCTTTTTACTGACTTTGACCTCTTTTCTTCTATAGAGAAAGTGTCGAGCATCGTTCAGACTTTCCCTCCTCCAATTGTTCCTCCTTCGGTTCTCCAGGTTACTCCTCCGTCCGCCTCTCAACCCGGGTCGCAAGAGGAGCAAATAGAAGCTCTTCATGGCTTAGATGATCCTATTGCTTCTCAAGAACATGGGGGAGAAGGGCTTGGAGAAGGCAATGAGTCTCCGGAGCGAACCACTTCTGATAACATAAAATTATCTGCTCTTGTTACCCCGGGAAGTGATTCATCTTCAAGGAGGAGGAGGAAGCGTGTCACTTCCAAGAAGAGAGGGAAAGACATTCAGGAAGCGAAAGTTGATCCGGCAGTAATCCTTTCTCCTTTATCCCCGACTCTCCCAAGCCGTCCTGAAAAGCTGCCTATTAGGTCAGGTGAAGGCTCTAAGGGTGGTGGCAAGAAGAAGTAAGGGGTCCTGCTTCGATTCATCTTTACTTTTTGCTTTTTGCATGTACTGGCCGGAGATTGTGCGGGTACCGGCCTCCGCTTTTCTTTTGCTTTTTATTTTGAAACCTGTACCTGTACAAAATTTTGACAGTATTGAATAAAATGATTCTTTTTGTTTGTACAAACTTCTGTCTGTATTTGAGAATGCATTTACTATTCATTT
Source organism: Allium cepa (assembly GCA_030765085.1). Classification (NCBI taxonomy): domain Eukaryota; kingdom Viridiplantae; phylum Streptophyta; class Magnoliopsida; order Asparagales; family Amaryllidaceae; genus Allium; species Allium cepa. Next base: position 321,257,807 of record CM060939.1, read on the forward strand.
TTGTACAAGTTTCTTTTTATGATATCGCAGTGAGCTTGTGGTATGTTGTTTGAGAGTAATTTTACCAATGTAGCTATATCATGTTGCCCCTATACCATAAGCTCGTTGCAATATTTTATACTTTGGGGGGACTTGTACTCTAATTTCCTGGAGAATAATTATTCCATACTTGGAGGAATATTATTTCGTTAAAAATAAAGTACAGCTCCCTCCATATGAGTTTTTACGCTTCATCCTTCGAAGATATCACTTTTCCTTTTGTGCATACACACATTTTTACCAAGTGAATTCTTCTATGTGGTAAAGCGGGCCTCTGAAGGGCACTTTAACTTCTTTTTTGAGGAAGAGTATTTTCCAGAATAGGTGAATCATTCTTCCTTTGAGAGTTAAAGTGTGCCTTTGAAGAGTTTTTTTTTTTTTTTTGCGCCTCAGTGGAGGGCTTTCTGATCTTTGCTTTGCGTTTCTGACGAAATGCTTCTTTGAAAAGTTGCACCTCTGAGGAGGGCTTTTTCACGTTTCAACACTTGGAAGTTTTATTTCAATCTCGGTGAAACGTGTGCCTCCGAAGAGTTGTGCCTCCGAAGAGTTGTGCCTCCAAGGAGGGCTTTCCACGTTTCAACACCTGGAATTTTATTTCAATCTTGGTGAAACGTGTGCCTCCGAAAAGGTCTTTCTGTTCGATTGTGCCTCTGGAAAGAGGTCTTTTTGTTTCTGCCTCTGGGAATAGGTCTTTTTGTTTGGTTATGCCTCTGGGAAGAGGTCTTTTTTGTTTCTGCCCCTTGGGAGAGGCTTTTATTTTTCCCTGTTCGCTGCGAAGCGGGCCTTCGAAGAGGGCTTTTCACATTTCATCTCACGGGAGTGTATCGACCGATCACGGTGAAATGTGTGCCTCTGAGTAGGGTTTTTGCCTGGAAGTTTGGAGTTTCTTTCTCTCGGTTGGATGGATTCACGGGAGTGTATCGACCGATCAGTCCGCAACTTTGTATCGAGAAAGATCTCTCTTTTTCTGGTTTAGCCCGCTTGAGGTCTTTTAGCATTTCAACTGTGGTGAAATGGGCCTCCGAAGAGTGCTTTTCACGTTTCAACACTTGGAAGTTTTATTTCAATCTCGATGAAACGTGTGCCTCTGAGTAGGGCTTTTGCCTGGAAGTTTGGAGTTTCTTTCTCTCGGTTGGACGGATTCACGGGAGTGTATCGACCGATCGTTCCGCAACTTTGTATCGAGAAAGATCTCTCTTTTTCTGGCTAGGCCCACTCGAGGTCTTTATCCTCCGAAGAGTTGTTCCTCCGAAGAGGGCTTGTGCCTCTGAAGAGGTCTTTTGCTGATTGATGCTTGCTCGCCCATGTCTCTTTGCCATCTATTCATGTTGGCGATCCCCGTTATCTTTTGCAAGTGCCATCCTTTTTTAGTTGCCAATAATTTTCCTTGTCCAAAGAAATATACTTCATAGTTAAGCGAGTTGGTGATGGTAGACACAGGCTATTTAACTGGTTGTTTGTTTGTTCAAACATTTGCAGTTAGTTAGATATGGCCCACTTCCATTCACATCGCTAACTTTTGTTCGAAGCACTTCTTTTGTAAGATTTGAGTAAGGAAATTTTGAATGGTTTAGCATTTGCTTGCTGGGTGATGTCGGAGATCGCTTGGTCTTGTGACGGGTAAGCTTTGTTTTTGTGGCCTGCATTATTAAATCGACATTTTAGTAACACAGTTAACGTATTTTATATGTCGAAATAAAACAAAGCAGTTTATAATAGTAGAGAACACAAGATTTATAGTGGTTCGGCCAAAAACTGGGCCTACATCCACTTTATAGCTTTTCATTATTCACTTGCTTTACAATTGCTTTCAATACAAGAATCATATATTTGTAATTCTTTTACAACATTTCAGCAAAGCTTTCATGTAAAATAGGGACGCAAATGATTGCTGTTCCAAGCTCTTGGGATTGGTTCTCCTTCGACAGTGGTAAGTTTGAATGTGCCGTCAAGAAGCTTCGTGCCTATAACATATGGCCCTTCCCAATTTGGCCAAAACACACCTATGGCTGTCATAATTTTCTTCAGGACCAAGTCCCCAACTTCAAAGCTGCACTGACGAACTTTGGAATTGAAGTGCCTGGCTATTCTTTGCTGGTGAGCTGCAATTCTAAGTCTAGCCTCTTCTCTTCTTTCATTGAGGAGGTCAAGTGCTTCCAATTGCAATTTTTCATTCTCATTTTGATCAAAATGGATCCTTCTGTGTGAAGGAATTTCAGTTTCCACCGGAATCATCGCTTCTGATCCGTATGCCAATGAAAATGGAGTATGCCCAGTCGCAGTTTTGTGAGTGGTCCTGTATGCCCACAGTGCAAGCGGTAACTTATCGACCCAACCACCTTTTGCTTTTTCCAGCTGCTTTTTGATGGTTGATTTGATGATTTTGTTTACTGCTTCCACTTGCCCGTTTGCCTGCGGATGAGCCACTGCTGAGAAGCTTTTTCGGATCTCGAATCGTTTGCAGAAATCTTGGAACTCCTCACTTTCAAACTGAGTACCATTGTCTGTGATTATCTTCTGAGGCACACCATACCTGCAAATGATATTTTTAGTCACAAAACTTATCACTTTCTTAGAGGTAATAGTAGCCAATGGTTCGGCTTCAGCCCATATAGTGAAATAATCAACAGCAACGATAGCATATTTAATTCCCGATTTGGCAGTCGACAAAGGCCCAATGAGATCTATTCCCCAGATGGCAAACGACCATGGACTGACCATTTGTGTTAACTCAGTGGAAGGTGCACTAGGAATTTTGGCGAATCTCTGGCATTTATCGCACTTTCGGGAATATTCAGTAGCATCCTGATTAATTTCCGGCCAAAAGTATCCATAACGGAGGATTTTCTTTGCTAAAGTTTGACCACCTGTATGATCCCCACATTCCCCTTCGTGTACTTCAGTTAGAATTGTCTTAGCTTCTTCCTTTGTCACACATCGGAGTAATGGCATTGAAAATCCTCGTCTGTACAAACGACCATCTTGAACTATATATCTGGAGGCTTTTCTCATCAGCTTCTGTCGTTCTTTTGAACTTTCTGGCAAAGAACCATTGAGCAGATATCCAAGTATCGGAGTCATCCATGATTCTTGTTCTTGGGATACATTCATAATCCAATCAACATCCATTTCATCTGTGCTTGGAGCTGACAAGACTTCGACGGGAACTAATCCCAATAGTTGAGCTTTACCAGTACTCGAATACTTTGCGAGAGAATCCGCCTTCATCTTCTCTTCACGGAGTATATGGTTTATTGAATAACGGTCAAAATCTTGAAGGAGCTCCTAGGCTTTTGATAAATAGACGGGTAGATTCCCTCCTTTAGCTTGAAATTCCTTCCGGACTTGGCAAACGATAAGTTGAGAATCACTGAAGATTTGTAATGCCTTGATGTTTAGTTCTTTAGCGATCCTTAAACCAGCGATGATAGCTTCATATTCAGCTTCATTGTTTGTCGAAGGGAATTCTAGTCTCAGCGCATAACATAGCGATCGCCCTTCTGGGGTTTCAAGGACAACCCCTGCTCCGGAACAGTAATCATTCTTCGCGCCATCGACATACAATTTCCATTGGATTGGGATGCTACCTGTGACTTCTTCCTCACTATCACCCTTATCCGTACATTCTGCGATGAAATCTGCCAAAGCTTGTTCATTGATTGCTTTTCGGGGATGGTAAGTGATGTCATATTGGCTGAGTTCAATATTCCATTTCAAAAGACGGCCCGAAGTCTCAGGACGGAATAGGACTTGCTTTAGAGGTTGATCAGTGAGGACTTTGATGGGATGAGCTTGGAAATACGGCCTCAATTTTCTTGATGCGATCAACAAACAATAAGCGAGCTTTTCTAATCTTGAATAGTTCATCTCTGCCCCAGTGAATCTTTTGCTGATATAATAGACTGGGCGTTGAATCCTTGCGTCTTCCCGTACCAACACTGCATTGAGAGCATGACACGAAATTGCCAAATATACGAAGAGATCTTCACCACTGTCAGGCTTTGTAATCATCGGAGGCACTTCCATATGACGAACCAACTCATCAAATGCTTTCTGACATTCAGGAGTCCACTCAAAGTTTTTCCTTCCTTTGTTCAGAGCATCAAAGAATGGAATGCATTTGTCAGTAGCTTTGGAAATGAACCGACTCAAAGCAGCAACCTTTCCATTGAGACTTTGCAATTCCTTCTTCGTTCTAGGAGCCTTGACCTCTCTTAAGGCAGTGATCTGAGCTGGATTGGCTTCAATGCCCCTAGCGCTCACAATGAAACCCAAAAACTTTCTGGTCTCCACTCCAAATGAACATTTCAGGGGATTAAGCTTCATTCTGTATTTACGGAGTACCGCAAACATCTCTGCCAGGTGATCCATGTGGTCCACTGCTTTCTTAGACTTTACTAGCATATCATCAACATAAACTTTCATTGTTTTGCCAATCTGTGGTTTAAACATGGCATTAACAGGCCTTTGGTAAGTTGCCCCTGCATTCTTGAGTCCGAATGGCATGACCTTGTAGTAGTAGAGTCCAACATCTGTGATGAAGCTCGTATCCTCTTGATCTGGCTCATGCATTATAATCTGGTTATATCCGGAGTATGCATCCATAAAAGATAACAGTTCATGTCCTGCCGTCCCATCCACCAACTGATCGATCCTAGGCAGCGGAAAACAGTCTTTGGGGCAGGCTTTGTTCAGATCTGAAAAATCAATGCATACTATCCACTTTCCGTTAGCCTTTTTAACCAGCACTGGATTTGATACCCAATTTGGATAAGTAGATTCTCTGATGAAACCGTTCTCCATGAGCCGATCCACTTCTTCTTTTAACGCGGCCATTCTCTCAGGACCCTGGGTTCTTCTCTTCTGTTTCACAGGTGTAAACTTTGGATCAATGTTTAGAGTGTGTACTGCAATCTCTGGGGATATTCCACACATGTCAGCGTGAGTCCAAGCGAATACATCCAAATTAGCCTTCAAAAATGAAATCAGAACATTCTGAACTATTGTGTTGAGAACCCACATTAAGCACTTTGTTTGGGTCCTTTGGGTCAACGGGTACCGGCACTGTTACCTCTACCGGTACTACCCTATTCTCCCCTGCGCTAGCTTTCCTTGGATCCATCTCTCTTCGTGCGCCACTACATTCGCCAGTGCAGGGTCCACCCTGTAATTGCTACAAGGTTGGTTCCCTGGTGCGGACTGGAGCCGCCGCACCTTTTCCCATTTCTCTTTTCCTTGATTCACGCAGCTCTGTAAGATAACATTCTCGCCCCGCATCTTGATCTCCTTTAATCACACCAACTCCGTTATCTGTGGGGAATTTTAGAGTCAGACACCATGGAGCAAGAACAGCTTTGAATGCACCAAGAGTTGGTCGGCCTAAAAAGGCATTTTAGGCAGAGAATTCTTCAACAATTATAAAGGTTTGCTTTCGAGCCACCTTCATCAGTCCCTTTCCAAGTTCTACAAACAAATCTATGGTCCCAATCGGCTGTTTAGGTTCTCCAGCAAACCCAGCAATCTTAAGCGACGAAGCTTGAACGTCAGCCATTGGAATTTTCATTTGATCAAAGGTCTTCTTGAAGAGGATGTTGCATGAAGCTCCACAATCAACTAGAACTCTTCTCACAGTTGCCGGCCCAATACCAGCGGATATGACCAAAGGATCTATGGTCGGAGCCTCGATGCCCAAAAAATCTCTGGCACTAAAAACAATATCATCTGTGGAAGTCTTTTGTTTCTTTAAAGGCGCATCATTCTCTAAAACAAAAACATTCTCTTCAGCTGGTACATGCCTCAAGGCCTGGGCATACCTTTCCATCTCGCCCCAGCTTCTGCTTGCTGGGTGAGGTCCTCCAGTTATTATATTGATGACAGGCCTTTCCGATTCATGTTCCACGGCCTTCTCACTTGAGCCACGACGGTGAGCAGGAACTTGCTGTCCTTGAGTTGACGAAGCTGGGGCATTTCTGTTCCTTTTCACATACTGTTGGAGTTTGTTTTCCTTCAAGAGTTGTTAAATTATCTCTTTCAACTGGCGGCATTCGTTGGTGTCATGGCCGGGCTGGTTGTGGAACCGGCAGAACCTTCCACTTTTTTCCATCTTAATTGTAACTCTCATTTTAGGTGGTGTCGGATAATTGACATCATCTTTGGTTGCAAAGTAGATGTTTTCAGGGGTATCAGTCAAGGGTGTGAAATTGAAAGAATGGCCTTTCTTAGCATCTCCCTGTTTCTTTCCACCATCGTTTCCCCTTTTCTGAGTGTTTGGTTCTTTCTTGTTCGAAGCAGCACCATCGTTTCCGGCTTGCGTTGATACCACCTTAGCCGGTGTTTGGATGCTCTCCAAGCGCATGAATTCATCCGCTTTCTTGTAGAATTTGTCAAGTGAGTTTGGTTCTTTCATTTTCAACCATTTTCCAAATTCACTCGATTTGTCAATCGCCCTCATCAAGTATGTCAGGACCATGCGTGGCTCAACATTATCTACCTCAGCCAATGCTATGTTAAAGCGATTCAAAAACGACCTGATAGATTCTCCCGGATTTTGCTCCAGACTTGACAGCGACATTATGTCCTTTTCTTTAGAAGCATACAATCGAAATTGCTCCTTGAACTTCCTGGTCAAATCGGAGAACTGATTGATGGACCTGACTGGCAGCTTTGTAAACCACAATAGAGCTACACCTTCTAGATATACTGGGAAGTATCTACATTTAATTTCATCAGACGCCCTGGCACCAGTCATATGCCAGTCGTATTTATATAGAAACTCGTTAGGATCACTCATCCCCTTGTAAGCCGGAATAGTAGGGGGAACGAATTTCCTTGGGAACTCCGCCTTTAAGATCCTTTCAGTAAATGGAGTTTTGCTTGGAGCAAAACCCCACTCTTTCTCATCTTCATCTCTTCGCATACTTTCCTTCATGATTTGACGGACCATTCCCGAAAAATACTCTTCATCTTTACAGGCTCTGGAGGGCACACATCAGCCACTCTCTCTGAATTCTGTCTTGACAATCGTTCACGGAGGGTCGGCTGCGGTCCTGATCCTCCAGCTTGAAGAGGAGTCCTTTCTACAGGGTCTGCGGCTCTTTGAGAAATGTTCCCTTCAACATCCTGAACTCCCACAGTAGGGTTCCCATCATTATTAACCGGTTGACGATTTGCCCCTAGTAGATCATTCAATTTACTCAAGATCAGGGCATTCTGGGCTTCCAACTGCGCATTCTGAGCATTCAATTGTTGATTCAGCCCCAAAACTACGGCGTCCAACTCTGCTCGAGTAACTCCAACAGTTGGAGTTGCTTGACTTGAAGGAGGAGAGGTAGCGGTATTCTCTTGAACATTGTCGGATCTTACAGAACTTCGTTTTCTCCCAGGAGCCATTATTTCCAATAAACTTTTGGTTTTAAAAGAAATCCTTTCAACAATCCTTCGCGGAGCAATAGTGGAAGTTTCCTGAGTTGGGTTCTCAGTGAAAGCACCAAAAATGTTAACGTAAAAATCTGACGCTAACACCCTGGCGTAGATTGAAGTTGAGCGAAAGCACCACCCGTGAACACGGGAACTAAAAACAAGTAGAAAAATCACAGAGAAAGCAGAAAAGACAACAGCTTTTATAGTGGTTCGGCTTAGGGTAAGCCTACGTCCACTTTAATTCTCTTTATTACTGAATCGATTACAACTTTACAACAATCTTCAATTACAATTCTGATGAGACAAACAACTAGAACTTTGATGCAGAAGAACTCTTAGAATCCATGTAGATTGCGTTAGATTTCCTCTCGAAATTAGTTGAGATGCCTTGCGTACTTGAAGTGTCGAGTGAGTTGAGAATTCGGTAGAGTATTGGCGCTTAAAGAGGTCAGCAAAAAGTCCCCTTCATGTTTGAGGTAGGTTGGTATTTATAGGGAAGTCCCCCCCTTTAGGTCGTAAGTCGTGACCGGTCTAAGGTAAGTCGTGGCCGACTCATCTGGCCCCTCCATGGTTTCACATAGGTTCATTTGCACAAGTCCCAGGTCGCCCCCGATTCAACACAACTTCGTATCAGTAATACGGCATCGGGCTTACATCTAATAGCTTTAGGTCTTGGATGACTCAAGCTAGGTCGTGAGTCGTGAACGAGTTAACTGGCAACTGGATCGTGTACGAGTTAAGAGGCCACTATGCCAAGTATCTGCATTGAACTTGTCTTCCTTTGCTTGGGTCGTGAATGACTTATCGTTAGTCATAGGTCGGCTGCGACTTAGGTCGGTAGCTATCTTGGGTCGGTAGCTATCTTAGATCGGTAACTTTGTCAAAGCATTGAGTCGGCAGCTCTTTTAAGTCTTAAGTCAGTATCCCTTTTAGGCCTTAGGCCAGTACCCACGTTAGGTCGGTAGCCACCTTATTTTAGACAGTTGGGTCGGCAACCTTGCTAAAGCGTTAGGTCAGCAACCTTTTAGGTCTTAGGTCGGCATCCTTTTGGGTCTTAGGTCGGCATCCCCCTTAGCCTCTTAGGTCTTAGGTCGGTATCCTTTTTAAAGTATTAGGTCGGCCTCCTTCTTAGCTTGTTTAAGTGTTAGGTCGTCCATCTTTAGGTCGCTGGAAAAGAGGAAATAACAGGGTGTATATCATTTCAACCCATATCCTAATTTTAGTTTCAAATTGATAAAATCGCTTGGGTCAACCATTTCAACCCATGCGATTTTTCCTAATCTATAAGATAGTTCAGGTATATATCACTTCAACCCACAGTGATTTCCTAACTAACATACAAAGTGAACTTGCAGTGTGATTGGCATAAATAAATATATAGCATTACATTTCACTTTGCATAACACATCGTACATATCAGAACATATATCATAGCATAACACATATGTAACATAAAATTTAACATAACATATATATAAAGGTGACGTTCATATTATATAACACATATCATATGACATACGCAACATATAATTTAACATAACTTATGTAATATTTAAATTAACATAACATATGTGACATAAAAATTAACATAACATATGTGACAGTAAATTAACATAACATATGTGACATAAAAATATTAATGTAACATATGTGAGAATAAATTAACATAGCATATGTATAACATATAAATTAACACAACATAAATAACATATAAATTAACATATTCCTAACTAAAGCAAAAAGTCACATGTCATTTCATATGATTCCATTTAATTATACATAGGAATATTAATCATGACTGACGTTCTCATCCTTTGTGGTAACTGAAGGTGATAACTACAACAAATGGAATAGAGATCACAAGATCCAAGATCCAAGATCCAGAGCAAGGCAACAACGATCCAAAGCAAATGATGGCACGTACACGATGAACAATACCTTGCAAAATAATTTTTCCCCTTTTTTCATCTTTTTTATTTTATTTTAAGAGAAGAGGAAAGAGGAGCCAGAGAGTTCGACCTTGAGGAAAGAAGAGAGAGAAAAGAGAGAAGAGAGAGGACAGAGAGAAGGAGAGAGAAGAGAGAGGATAGAAGGAGAGAGGAAGGAGATTGGATTTGGGTTTTAGTTTTAGAAATTGGGGAGAAAGAAAAGAGGAAGTACAAAGAGTTTTCTGGAAGAGGAGAAATGAGAAGGAGAAGGAAACAGAAAGTATGAACATATGTTTCTGAGATGACTAAACGGTGGAATGGGAAAAGCTTTTAAGAAATCTGAATATCCATTAGGATTCCAGGAGACCAAAAGCCATTTGGAAGCCCATGAGACAATACAAGGAGAATACAGTATAATATACAGCAGAAATGCTAAGGGAGATCCTATACAAATATATACAAGGGAATGCGCTACATATGTATGCGAGTTTTCCACTGTAAACAACATATTTACAGCTCTAGAAGTCTGATTTTAATGAAAAGAAAAGTGGAATCCATTTTAGAATTTTGTTTAGACTTTTTCTCAATAATAAAATTCAAATTTTAAATTTTAAATTTTCAACTTAAATCCAAAATTTGACTTTTCGCAAAAAAATTCATTTAACTAAATTTGGTCAATCCTAGTACTCAATAGCATAAATTTGCTATTTAAATTTAAATTCTAAAAAATCAATTTAATTCAAAATAATATAATTTGAAATTGATTGAATCGGTTACCATCTATTTCCCTTTATTAAAATATTTAATGTCCATAAATTCAATATTAAATTTCCAAATTGAATATTTGTAAACTAATGTCAATTAACTCACTGCTAATTTGTTTCTCTTTATCTTAATTAGAAAAATTTAATGTCAATAATTGAAATATTAATTTGTTTCTATTTGAACACAACAGTGTATCCTTACATCACATTGATTTCATTTGTAAATTAAAAGGTCTCAACAAATTCAATTGCACTAAATTTCATTATGCAATATCAATAAGTTTCTAATGACAACAACAATTTAAATTTTTAATTGTAATCGATATAGCTTATAAGTCATTGCATTTAACAAAAGATATTTATCACTCCCCAATTAATGATTTGACCTCATTTTCGTATATTACCATTCAAATCACCTATTTAATTCTCCTTAAATAAACATGCTTTTGTCATCGCTTACAATTTCTTTTATTATCCAATTCATGTTATTAACTACGCATCCAATTTTCAACCAATTATATTCAAATCTATGTTATCATCTTTATATATCTTATGAAATTTGTTATTTAATAATTTTATTCAAGTTCATATCAATAAATTACATAAATAAAATATTAAATTTTTATTCCTAACCAAATTATATTCAACAATTATAATTAATATTTATTTGTTATTATTTTAATTATTCGATTTTATGGGTCGTTACACTCTTCCCCACTCAAAAACTTTTTGTCCATGGAAAGGAATAAAGATAGGAGAATAGAAGCAATATAAAGAAAAGATAGATTTAAAATGCATAGTACCAGATGCAAACAATTAATTGAAAAACCATATAAATTTCATTTTCGAATGTTAACATTATACACTTTCATTACTTATTAACATCCATTTATTATTATCTTTCTAATTAACTCACTTTCAATTTAGTTTATGTTCTGTTCAGTTGTTTCAATTGCTTTACATTCATTCCGTTTACATATGATATATTCAATTTAAATTTACGACCTAAGTTCCCCTTTTTTCCTCTTAAATCAAAATCCATTTACCTCATTTCATAAATTCACTTCATTAGCTTATTTCATTTATTCATTCCAATAACTCTACTTAAGTTAAATTTTTATTTCATAATTTGACTTTAAACTTTCTATTTTAACATTCATATTCAACGAATTTTTTATATATTTATCAGATCTTTAAGTTCTAAAACTTTAACTTCATTGTTTTCAAACATTTAAATCATAATATTCATATTCCATTTTTACCGACATTATAAATTTTAAATCACAATCACTTTCATTCTTACTTAGTTAACATTGATTTCATTAGCATGACAAATTCAGGTTTCGTTTTGCTTAACCAAAATGTTTAACCATTTTAGATTTGGTTTTAAGTTCCATTTCTCCTAAATTTCAAGTTATACAACTCTTACGTCTTTACTTAAGTTTCTTTACAACTTAATTTAAAATTTCATCGTCACATTTTATTTAAAACTCTTGCTCTTTTATACAGCTTTATACAAGTTTACTAAGCTACACTTAATTTATAAACATTCCTTACAATTCTAATCATTTATTTTCAAATTTAATTTATAATAGTTTACAAGATATGGTTTATAATTTGGTTTACTTCTCAAATTCACATTCAGCCCCTTAAAAGAATTCCTCTCCTAATCATTAACTAAGTGTATATCCTTTTATTATAACACTTAATTTACACTTAGACTATAATATTTACACGACTTTATTCAAGTTTACTTATTTAGGAAGTTATAAATTTTTATTTAAAGACATTCTTTGTAATTTTTTCTTTCTCATAAATCCAGTTGACTTTTATTTAATTATTAAGTTGATTTGATTTAACTTTACCTTTCATACAATTCATTATTCATTCAATTTGTTAACATTCACTTCATTATATATTTAGGTTCATTTCGCTTCAAATCAAATTTATTTCATTGAACTCATTTTGTTAATTATTTTATTAACACTTTTTAAGTTTGATTTTTAATGTATTACGCTACTAAACAACATTCCAATAATATCTGATTTATAAATTTTCTTTATTAGTTTATTCAATTAATTCATTTTATTAATTTTACTATTAATCTCTTTTTCCCAACTAAAGTGGAATTTCATTTTACAACTCAAATTTATAGGATTTAAATCATAATCCACTTCATTTAATTTTTCTTAAGTTAACTTCCGTTCTATAATTCACTTATTAACTTATTTCATTAATTCAATTCATTTAACTCTGCTTAAGTTAAAATCTATCTCATTGTTCAATCATTATTTCCATTCTCAATTAAAATTTGATTTCACTTTTATAACACATGTTCTTTATTCATTCACCAAATATTGTCTCTCTTTACTATTAAAATTATCCACTAAATATTCCATTAATATTTACCTTCAATTTCAATTGGAATTATTTCATTTAACTTTGTCGCCTAAGGTCATTTTTCATTTACTTAAATAATATTCTTTTTTTATTATTCAGTTTATTTATAAATCAAATCATACATATTAACATGTTATACACTTAAATCTATATATTATAAACCTTTGCTTAATCACATTTTCAGTTTAAACATTTTACTACTTGTATAATATTCCGTAACATATTCAGATTAACATTCAACCATTAAACATCGGTAAGTTTTTAAGTTCATCCTTCTTTTATTTACAACCACATTTAAATAGTCAATAGTTAGAGAATATTGACTAATCAGATAATAAATGATAATACTCGAATATTATCACCTCATACAAACTACACATCAAAATTAACGTTATAAATTTTCAAAATAATACTTTTATTTATAAAATAAAATTTTACTGAACAAAATAAACCAAACAATACAAAATATTTTTTATAACACTAAGAAATACGCTCTCTCAAAGGAAGATTTGAGAATAGATTTTAAACGAAGATAGAGGCTCAAATTTAAAGGAATCCTAATTAAAGAGAATTCTAACTAAGAAGATAGGCTCGAAAGGAAGGATGATTATATAATTGATTATACTCATTCTAGGGTATGACTACCCTCTCTCTAATGAGTTTTACCCTATAGGCTAAGGTTTTCCTAAACCTGGCTCTGATGCCAACTATAACGACCCACTATTTTGAACCATTCAAAACGACAATAAACCACACTTGTCTGACTTGAATTTTTCAAAACAACATATTGTTTTATAAATTTAGGGTAGATAAGAATCAATAACAGAATCATAGACATGCAATATTAAAACATTACATGGCGAAATAGATAAACATAGTAGTTTATGAAGCTATTACAATATCAGAGTCAAAAGTAAATACAATAGAAATCCCAAATACATAGAAGTTTGGTAATACATAAGCAAATAACAATGTGTAAAATAGAAATAACTGAAAATAACAAAGATGACTGAAATAGCTAACCAGGTAGATAGAAAGATCTCCAACTAATCTCCATCTCCAAAGATGAATCTAGAATTCTATGTTACTCGGGCTTACCCGAGCATAAAGGAAAACATAACACTCGAGTCAGGATTAACATTCTTATTTAAGTAAATCAACTCAAGTGAAATGTACCAGTGAAATTCATCAATAACTCAAAAGATGTTTGGGATTTCTATCTTTAAGGATCCGTCAAACTCTACATACATATTACAATACGCTACATAGACAATGTCTACAGTAAAGTAAAGTATTAAAGTAGCATTAAAGCATTACCCATATCCCTTTTAACAAATTTTTATAGAAATACCGTAGTCTATACAGGTACTATAAGCTCCACCAAATCGGTAGTTTACTTAGTAAGCACTCCATAAGTATAATACAAACCAAAGCCTTAGTGGGCTCGATATGGATAAATAAGAATCAATCACAGAATCACATACACAGAATATTACAGCATCACGCAGTGGAATAGATAAACATAGTAGTTCATGAAGCTACTGCAACATCGGAGTCTAAAGCAAATACAAAAGAAATCCCAAATACATAGAAGTTTGCTAATACATAAGCAAATAACAATGTATGAAATAGAAATAACTGAAAATAGCAAAGATGACTAAAATAGCTAAGTAGAAAGAAGGATCTCCAACTTGTCTCTGGCTCGAAAGATGAATCTAGAATACCGTGTTACTCTGGCTGACCCGAGCATAAAGCGAACCAAAACACTCGAGTCAGGATTAACATTCGTGTGTAAGTAAATCGACTCAAATGAAATTTACAAGTGAAATGCATCAATAACTCAAAGGATTTTTGGGATTTCCATCCTTTAAGGATCCGTCAAACTATCTACATACATAATACAATACACTACATAGATAATGTCTACAGTAAAGTAAAGTATTAAAGTAGCATTAAGGCGTTACCCATATCCTCCTTAACACATTTTTATATAAATACTATAGTCTATACATATACTGTAAACTCCACCAAACCGGTGGTTTACTCGGCGAGCACTCCATAGGTACAATACAAACCAAAGTTGTAGTGGGCCCGATATGGATAAATATGACAAGGCATGCGAGGCAATGCCCAGGGCAGGATACTACCGTTCTGCGGATCCAGACTGGTGGGAACGCATAGCAGCTACTACCGCCTACCCCGAGACACACTTCCATAATCAAAGGTGCACCTAATCAAATCATAAAGCAATATATATGGTTTCGGAGGAACATGCTCGATAAGGGGAGCAACCGCACTTGGCCCGATGTGGCTCCTGTTTTATTCATTTATTTAATACTCGAAAGTCAAGGCTATCCATCATCATTCTCTTACTTCATTACCGTAGCGTTTGCCAAAACATCCTACTTCATTTTGGATTCTCCACCACGGGCACAGTTGTTAAAGTGGCTTCGGTATTGACAGAGAGTATGTCAATATTCGACTCTGGTCTCTTTAACAACCAAACGGTTATTTCGCACTGTGGTCATTTTCATAAAACATTTTAAATAATCAAAATTTTAAGTTGCAATTTAAATCAATTACTATAATATCCAACTTCAATTATATTTTAGCTTTGAAACATTAAACTTACAATTTCAATCACATTAAATTATCTAAATTTCAAATCATATCTTTGGAAATTCCATAAGCAAATAAATTAAATAATACTATTTGATTTAATTCATTTAATTAGATTAAATTTACATTTTAACCTTAATTTTTCTTTCCATATTTTTATTTATTAAAGTTGTTATAAAGTCAATAACATTAATTATATTAAATTAACTTTTTAAACAAATCCTTTAAAACTATATTAATTATTTTATTAAATTATATTTTTAAAATGTCTTAGTTTATATTTTACTATTAAATATTAAATCATATATCTTAAAATTAATCAAATTATAAGTCAAAAATTTGAAATTTTAATTTTAAAAACCCCAACATATAAATTAACTTTGAAACACATATTTTAAATTTATATTTTTGAAAATAAAATTTTATATAAATCTTTTTAATTAAATTTAAAAATTAAATTTATTAAATCAAAATATATTTTTAAAATTTACAAAACACTTCAAAATAGACCAACGGTTGCCCGTATATAGTTTTCTACCCTATGGTCTAGTGATTAGGGTGTATGTCATTTAAACCCAAAATTATAAATTTTTTGGGTATATAACATTTCGACCCATATCCCAATTTTAGTTTGAAATCAATAAAATCTCTTGGGTCTATCATTTCAACCCATAACTCTTTTTCATAATCCATAAGATAGTTCAGATACATATCATTTTAGCCCACAATGAACATATGTGACATAAAAATTAACATAACATATGTGACGATAAATTAACATAACATATGTGACATAAAAAATTAATATGCTATATGTGACAATAAATTAACATAACATATGTATAACATATAAATTAACATAACATGAATAATGTATAAATTAACATAACATGAATAACGTATAACTTAACATAACATGAATAACATATAAATTAACATGATATGAATGGCTTATAAATTAACATAACATTAATTACATATAAATTAATATATTCCTAACTAAGGCAACGATTCACATGTCATTTCATATGATTCCATTTACTTATACATAAGAATATTAATCGCGAGTGACGTTCTCACATTCATGGTAAGTGAAGGTGATAACTACAACGAGTAGAGCAGAGATCACAAGTTGCAACAAATCCATGATCCAAAGCAAGGAAACAACGATCCAAAGCAAATGATGGCACAAACAAGATGAACAATACCTTACCAAAAAAAACTTTTTCCTTTTTTCTTCTTCTTTTGTTAAAAGGGAAGAGGAAAGAGGAGCTAAAGGGTTTGGCTTAGGGGAAAGAGGGGAGAGGAAAGAGAGAAGAGAGAGGAGAGGGAGAGAAGAGGGGAGAGGAGAGAAAGAAAAGAGAGGATGTAAGGAGATTAGATTTGGGTTTTAGGAATCGTGGAAAAGGAAAAGAGGAAGTACAGAGAATTTTCTGGAAGAGAAGAGAAATGAGAAGGAAAATGTAGCGACCCGGCTTTCTATCACCAGAAAGACGCATCACTATTTAATAAAGAAAGAGGTAGAAGAAGAAAAGAAAGAGAAGAAAGAACAAACAACACATCAGAATCTCACAGCGGAACGAATGAAATATAATATATAACATAAACATAGTATCATATACATCAGAGTACACAACTATACATCTCAATTTGGATAGTTATAATATTTCTGTCTAATATACAATACAAGGACAACAATATAGAATAACACAAAGCGAAAACTCTAACTATATATCTACACGATGAAGCCTCCTGCTCCAAAGCTCCTCCAGAATTCGTCAAGGATAACCTGAATCACTTGACTACTCATACATAATATGAGTACCCAAGAGTTTAATAAAACAGAAAATAAACACTCGGGTCAGACAGGGGTCTGGTGTGAGTAAACAGTTTAAGATTGCTTAACTTTAGAAAATCCTTTGAAAGAAAAAGGTATCACGTAAGACTTCCTACACATAAACAAGGAAAAGTTTTTACCTTACGCTAACCTAAACAATTGATAGGAAATCCAGTGATATTATAATAGTGTCTAGGTTTTTCAAGTAAATATGAAATAGCCAAAATTGTTACATCTATTAAATTCCAGCTACTAGCCACAAAAGTGGGTAGTATAAACAAAACCGTAGGGTCATGTAGGAAGAATGGGTTTCCATCAATGTCAGGGCTACTCGGGTACCGTCCGTCATAGTACGTGGCCTAGATCACCGTACCGAGGAGTACGTCCGCTCCCCTGCAACACAAGGCCGTGACCATTCCTTACTGAACAGTCCGGAACAAGACTACCCTGCAATTGGCTGCAGATCCAACTGCCCATACAGCCGAAATAAAAAGGGACATCTAGATAGGGGTAAATCTCATCCTACTTGGGCATGACCCACTTAACCTTGCTGCACCTCCCCTGTTTTAGCCATTCCCGGTTAATGAGGCTTGAGGCTGCGATTAACTTAATAGGACACATCTATCTTAGAATGCTCATCGTCTACCTAACGATATTCCGAAAGCATTCAATCCATACAAGTCCGTTCCGGGTTCAAACGGAACCGAAGGCACTATCTCGTTGCACTCTTTTTGGAATCACCCTCAAAGTCAATGACAATAGCCCTTGCACTCTGAATCACTATCTCGAACCTGTAAGCACTATTTCCGTCAAACTCATCACGGAATCATCCCCAGAGTTATACTGACGAATAATTCTTACACCTCGAGTCTTCACTTGCACTCCACTTGGATTCACGACCTAACGTTTATTTTGGATCGGTGTGGTTTTTGGATATCCAAATATGAAAACCCGCTCTCGGTCTCACCGAATCCAAACGCCATTTTAATGTCCAAGTTGTACTTAAGGGTTTTAAACAGTAGATATTCAGAATATCACTTAACATAAATGGATGATTCACATTACACAGATAGATAATCCACTATTATCACATTCATCCATACATATCACAAAGCAGCATATATATCACATCTCAGATACATAACATTCATATTGTTAACCCTCTTCTTTCTACGCCCTGCGATCTAGAGAAAGTAGCGACCTAGCGACTTAACTCGTCAACGACCTACAGAGCTCAGCGACCTAAAGAATTGAAAGGTCCAACGACCTAAAGGAGTAGATGGTCCAACGACCTATGAGTCAACAAGTTAACGACTTATGTGAAGGCGGGACCTAACTACCTAAGGGAGTAAGCGACCTAACACATAAAGCGGCTCGGCAAGTTAAACGACCTAGTCGCTAAATGGACTGAGCGACCTAGTGGACCAACGACCTATGGACTGAGGCGACTTAGCGACTTAAAGGTATACGCGACCTAGCGAGTTAATAAGGGGTACGACCTAACAAGGATAAAGTTCTCTAACGACCTAAAGACCTAGCGAGCTATACAAAGCCGAGGTAACTTGTCTTCCTTATGTCGTTCCTTCCCTAGGTCGCCCATGATCTATGACTTGTTCGAATGATCAAGGGTGCTCCTGTTAGGCCGTAAACCATGTCTACTAAGTTGCCCACGACCTACGACTTATACCTAGGTCGGCCACGACCTATGACTTGCCAGTTTCTCCAGAACAATCAAGTGTACCATGTATAAGCCGTAAACGGCTCCCACTAGGTCGCGAGCGACCTACGACCTATCCAAGGTCGTTTGCGACCTACGACCTAATGTCGAACTCTCCTATAAATACCCCACCTACTCCAACTCAAAAGAGATCTTTTTGGCTCATTCCTGGAACGCTGATACTCTGCTGAATTCTCAACTAACTCGGCACTTAAAACACGAAAGGCATCTCAACTAACTTCAAGAGGAAATCTAACACAATCAACATGGATTGAAAGAATTCTTCCACATCGGAGTTCTAGTTGTTTGTCTCATCAGTATTGTAATTGAAGATTGTTGTAAAGTTGTTATTGATTCAGTAATAAAGAGGATTAAAGTGGACGTAGGCTTAACCTGAAGCCGAACCACATAAAATTGTTGTCTTTTACTGCTTTCTCTGTGACTTTCCTATTTGCTTTTAATTCCCATGTTCACGGGTGGTGCTTTCACTTAATCTCTACATACACTGGGGTGTTAGCGTTCAATTTTTAGCGTTAACATTTTTGGCGCTTTCACTGAGAATTGAACTCAGGCTATCTTCGTCATTGCTTCGCAAAAGTTTGTTGAAAGAATCTCTCTCAAAACCAGAAGTATGTCAGAGATAATGGCTCCTGGAAGAAAGCGTGGATCTACAAGACCTAGTAATGTCCGTGAAAATACTGCCACTTCTCCTTCGTCAAGTCAAGCAGCACCAAGTTTCGGAATTATATGATCGGAGTTAGATGCTGCAATATCTGGATTATACCAGCAGATGGAAACTCAGAATGCTTTAATGCTTGAGAGATTAAGTGCATTTCTCGGAGCTAACCGTCAATTGGCGAATAATGAAGAAAACCTTGCAGATGATGTTCATGATCCTGAAGAGAGGAATATTCCTCAAAGAGCAGCCCGCCCCGCCAAAGAAACACCTCCTCAAGCTGGAGGATCGAGACCACAGCCAACTCTCCGCGAACGTTTGTCCCGACAAACTTCTAAGAAAATGGCCGAAGTCTGTCCCGTAGATCCTTTAAATGATGAGGAATATCTTTCGGGCATGGTGCGACAAATCATGAAAGAAAGCATGCAGAGGGATGAAGATGAGAAGGAATGGGGATTTGCTCCGAGCAAAACTCCGTTCACTGAAAAGATTCTAAAGGCGGAATTCCCAAGGAAGTTTGTTCCTCCTACCATGGCTTATAAGGGAACGAGCGATCCTAATCAATTCCTGTATAAGTATGATTGGCACATGACTGGTGCTAGAGCGTCTGATGAGATCAAATGCCGGTACTTTCCGGTATACTTGGAAGGAGTGGCTCTGCTCTGGTTCACAAAACTTCCGGTCCGATCCATAGACCAGTTCGCCGATTTGACTCGGAAGTTTAAAGAGCAATTCAGGTTGTATGCTTCAAGGGCAAAGGATATTATGTCACTGTCAATCTTGGAACAGAATCCTGGGGAATCTATCAGGTCTTTCTTGAACCGCTTCAACATAGCTTTGGCTGAAGTGGACAATGCAGAGCCACAGATGGTCTTGACATACTGGATGAGGGCAATCGACAAATCAAGCGAATTTGGGAAGTGGCTGAAGATGAAAGAACCGAATTCGCTTGAGAAATTCTATAAGAAAGCTGATGAATTCATGCTCTTGGAAAACCTTCAAGTACCAGTTAAAGTGGCATTGATAGAGATTAAGAATAATACTACTGCTCCCACCAAAAAAGAATCCGAAAGTCAGAAAAGGGAGAATAATGGTGGGAAGAAACAGAAAGATATGAAGAAACGTCGCTTCTTAAAACCTTCAGATTTCACTCCTTTGACTGACACCCCATAGAATATCTTCTTTGCTACTAAAGATGCGGTATAATATCCTAAACCGCCTGAGATGAGAGTTAGCAAAAAAGCTGCTCCAAGTGGGAGATTCTGTCGGTTTCATAATCAACCCGGTCATGATACCAACGAATGTCGCCACCTGAAAAGTTTAATTGAAGAACTACTGAGAGAGAAGAAGTTGCAGCAATATGTTAGGAGAAGTAGAAATGACCCAACTTCGTCTACTAAGGGTCAGCAATTTCATGATCATCCATCTGGCTCGGGTGAGAGGAATATTGTGAATGAATCAGAAAGGCCTGTTATTGATTTGATTACAGAAGGTCCTCACCCAACAGGCAGAAGCTGGGGCGAGATGGAAAGATATGCCCGTGCCTTGAAGTACGCACCAACAGAAGAGAGTGTTTTTGTGCTAGAAGATGCTGCACCTTTGAAGCAGCAGAAAACTTTTAATGATGATACTGTGTTCAGAGCCAGGGACTCTGTGGGCATTGAAGCTTTGACCATGGATCCCTTGGCCATCTCTGCAGGCATTGGGCCGGCTATTGTGAGAAGAGTGCTTGTAAATTGCGGCGCTTCTTACAACATTCTCTTCAAAAAGACATTCGATCAAATGAAAATCCCAATGGCTGATATTCAAGCCTCATCTCAGAAGATTATTGGTTTCACTGGGTAACCGAAGCAGCCCATTGGAACTATCGACTTGTTCGTAGAGCTTGGAGAGGGGCAGAAAAAGGTAGTTCGGAAACAGACTTTTGTAATTGTTGATGAATTTTCTGCCTACAACGCCTTCCTGGGCCGACCAACTCTTGCAGCTTTTAAGGCAATTCTCGCCCCGCGGTGCCTCAATATGAAATTTCCCACAGATAATGGCGTTGGAGTTATTAAAGGGGATCAAAATGCTGGGAGAGAATGTTATCTAATAGAGTTGTGTGAAGAAAGGAAGAGAGAGATGGGAAAAGATGCGGCAGCCCCAGTCCGCATCAAAGAACCAACCTTGTAGCAATTACAGGGTGGAGCCTGCACTGGCGAGCATAACAGGGCACGAAGAGAAATGGATCCCAGAAAAGCTAGTGCAGGGGAGAATAGAGTGGTGCCAGTGGAAGTAACGGTGCCAGTACCTGTTGACCCGAAAGATCTGAACAAAGTGGTGAATGTGGGTTCGCAACTTAATGTGACGGTTCAAAATTCCTTAATATCATTCTTGAAGGCAAATCTGGACGTGTTCGCTTGGACTCATGCTGATATGTGCGGAATATCCCTAGAAATTGCAGTACATACTCTGAATATTGATCCGAAGTTTACACCGGTAAAATAGAAAAGAAGAACCCAGGGTCCTGAAAGGTCAGCAGCGTTGATAGAAGAGGTAGATCGGCTTATGGAGAATAGTTTCATCAGGGAGTCTACTTATCCGAATTTGGTTTCGAATCCAGTACTGGTTAAGAAAGCTAACGGGAAATGGAGAGTTTGCATTGACTTCTCAGATTTAAACAAAGCTTGCCCCAAAGACTGCTTCCCGTTACCCAGAATAGATCAGTTGGTGGATGGAACAGCGGGGCACGAATTGTTATCTTTCATGGATGCTTACTTCGGATACAACCAGATTATGATGCATGAGCCGGATCAGGAGGACACAAGCTTCATCACCGATGTTGGTCTCTACTGCTATAGAGTCATGCCCTTCGGACTTAAGAATGCAAGGGCAACTTACCAAAGACTCGTCAATGCTATGTTTAAACCGCAGATTGGCAAAACTATGGAAGTTTATGTTGACGATATGTTGGTGAAGTCAAAGAAAGCAGTAGACCATATGGATCACTTGGCGGAAATGTTTACAAGCCTCCGAAAGTACGGAATGAAACTTAATCCTTTGAAATGTTCGTTTGTGGTGGAGTCCGGAAAATTTCTGGGTTTCATTGTGAGTGCTAGGGGCATTGAAGCAAATCCTACTCAGATTGCTGCCTTAAAAGAAGTAAAAGCTCCTAGAACGAAGAAGGAATTGCAAAGTCTTAATGGAAAAGTTGCTGCCTTGAGTCGATTTATTTCCAAATCTACTGATAAATGCATTCCATTCTTTGATGCATTGAAGAAAGGAAGGAAGAATTTTGACTAGATTCCTGAATGCCAGAAAGCTTTCGATGAATTGATTCGTCATTTGAAAACGCCTCCAATACTTTCTAAGCCTGACGATGGTGAAGATCTTTTCATATATTTGGCAATCTCATCTCATGCTCTTAGTGCAGCGTTGGTACGGGAAGACGTAAAAATTCAGCGCCCGGTCTATTATATCAGCAAGAGATTCACCGGGGCAGAGATGAATTATTCAAAATTGGAAAAGCTCGCCTATTATCTGCTGATTGCATCAAGAAAATTGAGGTCGTATTTCCAAGCTCATCCTATCAAAGTCCTCACTGATCAACCTCTAAAGCAAGTCCTGTTTCATCCTGAGACTTCGGGTCATCTTCTGAAGTGGAATATTGAACTCAGCCAATACGACATCACTTATCATCCCCGGAGAGCAATCAATGGACAAACTTTGGCAGATTTTATCGCATAATGTACAGATAAAGGTGATGTGAGGAAGAAGTGACTGATAATCCCCCAATTCAATGGAAATTATATGTTGATGGTGCAAGAAACGATTACTGTTCCGGAGCTGGGGTTGCGCTTGAAACCCCTGAAGGGCGGTCTTTGTGCTATGCATTGAGATTGGAATTTCCTTCGACAAACAATGAAGCAGAATATGAAGCTCTTATTGCCGGCTTGAGAATTGCTAAAGAGTTGAATGTCAAAGTGTTGCAGATCTTCAGTGATTCACAGCTTATTGTATGTCAAGTCAAGAAAGAGTTTCAGACTAAAGGAGGAAATCTGCCTGCTTATTTGTCAAGAGCTTGGGAACTTATCGATGATCTTGACCATTATACGATAAATCATATACCCCGAGAAGAGAACATGAAGGCAGATTCTCTCGCAAAGTACGCAGGCACTAGTGAAGCTCAATTATTGGGATTAGTTCCTGTGGAAGTCCTATCAGCTCTAAGCACTGATGAGATGGATATTGACTGGATCATGACCATATCTCAAGAGAAAGAATCATGGATGACTCCGATAATGGAATATCTTCTCAACGGTTTTCTACCAAAAAGTTCAAAAGAACGACAGAAGTTACTAAGAAAAGCCTCCATATACATAATTCAAGATGGCCGATTGTACAGACGGGGATTCTCAATGCCATTACTCTGATGTGTGACCAAGGAAGAAGCTAAGACAATTCTAGCCGAAATACACAGAGGAGAATGTGGAGACCATTCAGGTGGTCAAACTCTAGCAAAGAAAATTCTCCGTTATGGGTATATTTGGCCAGATATTAATCGTGATGCTGCAAGCTATGCCCGAAAATGTGACCGATGCCAGAGATTTGCAAAAACCCTAAGAGCACCTTCCACCGAGATAACACAGATGGTCAGTCCGTGGCCATTTGCTATTTGGGGAATAGATCTCATCGGGCCTTGGCCAACCACCAAATCCGGAATCAGATATGCTATTGTTGCTGTAGATTATTTTACTAAATGGGCTGAATCTGAACCATTAGCTACTATTACCTCTAAAAAGATGATAAACTTTGTATCTAAGAATATCATTTGCAGGTATGGTGTGCCTCAAAAGATAATCACAAACAATGGAACCCAATTCGAAAGTGAAGAGTTCCAAGATTTTTGCAAGCGATTCAAGATCCAGAAAAGCTTCTCAGCAGTGGCTCATCCGCAGGCAAACGGGCAAATGGAAGCAGTAAACAAAATTATCAAATCGACCATCAAAAAACAGCTGGAAAAAGCGAAAGGTGGTTGGGTCGATAAGCTTCCACTAGCACTATGGGCATATAGAACTACCCACAAAACTGCGTCCGGGCACACTCCATTTTCATTAGCATATGGATCAGAAGCAATGATTCCGGTGGAAATAGAAGTCCCTTCGCATAGAAGAATTCATTTCAATCAAGCTGAAAACGAAGAGTTGCAACTTGAAGCACTTGACTTCCTTGATGAAAAAAGGGAAGAGGCTCAGTTCAGAATTGCAGCCTACCAGCAAAGAATTGCCAGGCATTTCAATTCCAAAGTTTGCCAATGCAGCTTTGAGATTGGAGATCTAGTCTTGAAAAGGGTCATGACAGCAACAGGAGTGTTTGCGCCAAACTGGGAAGGGCCATATGTCATAGGCCAAAAACTTCTTGATGGCACTTTCAAACTGACAACTGTCGAAGGAGATCCAATTCCTAGAGATTGGAACAACAATCATTTGCGTCCATATTTTACTTAAAAGCTTTGCTTAAGTTTGTAAAAAGAATTATGAATGTATGATTCTTGTATTGAAAGCCATTGTAAAGCTAGTGCAAGTGAATAATAAGAACTATAAAGTGGATGTAGACCCAGTTCTTGGCCGAACCACTATAAATCTTGTGTTCTCTACTATTATAAACTGCTTGTCTTATTTCGATATATAAAGTACTTCAATTGTATTGCTAAAATGTCGATTTAATATTGAAGGCTATTAAAACAAAGCTTACCCATCATAAGACCAAGCGATCCCTGAAATCACTCAACAAATGAATGTCTAGCCACAAAAATTCCAGATTCAAATCCTATATAAGAAGTGCTTCAAGCAAACAGTTAGTTGTTCCGCCCGAGGTAGACCCTTCCTAACTAATTGTGATCGTTTGTGCAAACAAACATTTGATTAATTAGCCTGTGTCTGCCCCTGCGAACTCATTTAACAATGAAGTACACTTCTTTGGATAGAATAAGCTACTTGCAAAAGAAAGGAATGTGCGCTTGGAAATGATAACAAGGAACCGCTGATATGAGCAAATGGCGAAAAGACATGGGCAAGCAGGCAGCAAACAGCAAAAGCCCTCGTCGGAGGCACAACTCTTCGGAGGATAAAGACCTCTAATGGGACTTTTTAGAAAAAGAAAGTTCTCTTTCTCGATAGAAAGTTGTGGACTAACCGGTGGCACAGGACACTCGTTATCTAACTGAGAACGTTCGTGCAAACAAACAATCCAAGTAACTTGTGTCCGCCCCGTGAATCCATCCAACCGAGAGAAAGAAACTTCAAACTTCTAGGTAAAAGCCCTACTCGGAGGCACGCATTCCACCGAGATCTGAAATAAAACTTCACAAGTGCTGGAATGTGAAAAGCCCTCTTCGGAGGCCCATTTCACCATAGTTGAAATGCTAAAAGACCTTTAATGGGGCTTGCCAGAAAAAGAAAGTTCTCTTTCTCGATAGAAAGTTGTGGACTGACCGATGGCACAGGACACTCGTTAACTAGCTGAGAACGTTTGTGCAAACAAACAATCCAAGTAACTTGTGTCCGCCCCGTGAATCCATCCAACCGAGAGAAGGAAACTTCAAACTTCCAGGCAAAAGCCCTACTCAGAAGCACACATTTCACCGTGATCTGAAATAAAACTTCACACGAGTCGAAATGTGAAAAGCCCTCTTCAGAGGCCCGCTTCCCAGCGAACAGGGAAAAAATAAAAGCCTTTCCCCAGAGGCAGAAACAAAAAGCCCTCTCCCCAGAGGCACAAAAAAAAAACCCTCTTCCCAGAGGCACAATCAAACAAAAGCCCTCTTCGGAGGCACAAGCAGGTCAAAGCCCTTTTTCGGAGGCCCACTTTACCACGAAGGAAAAGTCACTTGCCAAAATAAAAGTGACTTTCGCCAAAAGTGAAGTGTAAAAACTTCGCAACAAAAAAGAAGAAGAGAAGACTTCTCCAACACGAGGCGCATTCTACTAAATCAAAAAATATATTTCCTTAAAACGGAAATATTATCCTGTAAAGTACAAATGCAAATCTCCTTCGAATAGAAACGATGTTCTCTAAAGAAAGAGTACAGGTCTTCTCGAAACAGAAGAGTTGTTCTCCAAAAAAATTCCAATGTGAAAGAGATTGCAATAAACCGTGGTGTGGGGGCAATATAATATAGTTACAAAAATAAAAACAATGCTCAAACAACATACCATAGGTTTACTGCAACATCACACAGAGAAAAAAAAGAAACCTGTATAAAAAAAAGAAGAAAGTATAAATGCATTCTCAAATACAGACAGAAGTTTGTACAAGTAAAAGAATCATTTTATTCCACACTATAAAATTTTTATACATGTGTAGGTTTCAAAACAAAAGAAGGCGGGGACCGGTACCTGCACAATCTCCGGTCAACACATGTCTTTGTATATACAAGCAAAAAAGCAAAAAGCAAGACGAAAAACATAAGTTCCAAACTCATCATTTCTTCTTCCTGCCACCTTTCGAGCCTACGCCTGGCCAGATGATCAATTTTTGGGGCCGGCTTGTGAGAGTAGGGGAAGAAAGAGGAAGAGGCGCAATTGGACGTTCTTCTGTTTTTTCCTCGCCAGTAGAAGCTTCTCTCTTTTTCTTTGAGACTTCGCGTTTCCCCCTCTTCTTAGAAGAAGATTCACTGCCCGGAGAGAAAAGAGTGGATAATGCTATGTCATCAGAAGCAGTCTGTTCCGGAGTTCTCTCGCTTTCTTCAGGTTCTTCGGCCTTCTTTTCTTAAGAAGCGACCGGGTCATCCTAGCCTTGAAGAGCTTCTATCTGCTCCTCTTGTGACCCCGGTTGAGAAACGGAACGGGGAGTAATCTGAAGAGGCGGAGAGGAAACAACTGGAAGAGGGGAAGGCTGAGCAACACTTGGCGCTTTCACTACATGAGAAGAGAAGTTAAAGTCAATATCTCTCATGAAAAGAGGAGAAAGTGGCGCGTCAAGATTTAAGTAATAATCAAAAAGTTCATTAAGCTCATGTGAAGAAAGCAAGCATTCCACTTGAGCAAGATCAACATTGAGGTTACCTGGAGAAGTACACTTTACTATATCAACTTCGAAGTCCTGCTCTTCAGCACTTTATTGAGTCTTATCTCCAATGTGGGCGGCGGCACTTTCAATAACGGCTTTAGCAGGAGGAGGAGAATGGGAACTGAAGCTAGCAATATTGATATCGGCTAAAACTGAAGGTAGAACTGGGTCGGTTGAGATTGTTTTTCTAAATGTTCTCCTTCTGTCATTTCGGCCCTCTCTTTGGCGAGTTGCTCCTTTCCCCTGACAAGAGCGGCACATGCACCATCATCTAGATAGTGCGCCATTAGATCTACTTCGGCATATCCGGCTCCTCCAAGCATATCAAGTATGGCCTCCCACACTTTGGCCAAAGTGATTTCATATGCCGGTCCCAAAAACTTAAGGCTACGGTGCCCTAGAACACTATGGATGTAAAACTCGAATAGAGTGGAGCTGATTTCAGCTTTAGTTGCCATATGAGATTCTTCGGCTGCAGTTTTGCCGGCAATAGCTTCATCATGCTCTTTTTCAGCTTTAGAAAGTCGAGCTTTGAGCAGTTCAATCTCCAAGTTCTGGGAGTTGGTCTTCTCTTGAAGTTGAGCAACATCAGCTCGGTAGTTTTCTACAGCTTGCTGCTGCGCCTCAAATTTAGCTTCAACATCTCTTTGTGCCGCATGAGCATCTCTTACTTGTTTTTGAAGCACTTCCACTCTCTGAGAGTAGGAAGTGGAAGAAGTGGCGAGCTCTTCCATAAGTTTTTCAACTTCTGCTTCAAGCTTCTCATTATAAGTGGCTATGCTCCTCATTTCCGCATCATGCTGCTCAAGAGTTTTCTTCCATTCAGATTTGTCGTTTTTCATTGTTAGCATGGCCTCAAGATTTGCATGGTTTACCCTCTGAAGCTCGTCGACAAGCTTTTGCCAACCCGACGTTCTCTCAATATCGAGTTTGACGGCATCAAAATTGCGCAGCATAGCTTGCTTGTCAATCGGGACCAAATCAAGGTCAAAGTGCACTCCCTTCAAGTACCAATGCGGAAACCGACATTGAAGAGTGGCCGGGCCTTGTCCAACCTGATATGCGGGCCTAACAATAATTGTTTGAATATCAGTACGAGTAAGGGCAGGAGATTGAGAAGGTACAGGAGCAGCGGGCCTTTCAGGAAGTTCGGACGCCGGCTTTTCGCCATGTTTGGTCCTTTTACTAGCATCTTCAGGGATGTGGCTTTTCCCTTTATCATCACGGGACTTCCGTTTATAAGAATCATCTTCCCTCTGGGAAGAATCATGTCTCTCATTTCGTCTTTCGTGGCGTTCTTCATAGGCGCGCCTTTCACGAGCCCTTCTTGCAGCTTTTTCTGCGTCAGTCTCCCAGGAGGAAGGAAGATACCTCTTAGGGTCATAAGAACCGCGCTTCCCATAACGCTGGAAATCGTCGTAGTAAGAGCCACTTCTTCCCATTAGACAATCTGAAAATGAAGAAAAGATAAACTCAGAAATCTTGAAAGCAAGAAAGTTGAACGCATGTAAGTGCTGAAAAGTCCTAAGTGTGTGTAACGTGCAAATTACGTGCGTCGAATCACGAACCACTCCTAGGTTGGGAGGTGATGATGGATTTAACAACCTGTGTCAACTCTTGGGCTGATGGAGTTTGTTGCAGAACGGATGTCGCTTCAACTGCAGAAGAAGTAACTTTAGTAGTGATAGGATCATCTTTAAAAAGCTCCTGTGAAGTAATCATCAGGTCGCTCAACACCTGAAAAGTATCATCACCGCTGTGCCTGGCGGGACTCGCTCTCCTAGTTCCTTCATCACCAGATTTCCCGGATTGTTGGGAAGGTTCCTCTTCTTCGATGACCGGGGCAAGTGCAAGTTTGCCGGTTGACCCCGCAACATCAATTGAAGTAGAACACTTTACCAACGAAGCCTCAACAGTATGATCTTTCGGCGTAAGTTCTTCGATGGAAACTGGGGCATCTGATGTCTTTATTGGGGAGTCGGGGACTTCATGAGTTTGGGTAGAACGAGAAGGGTGCAAAAGCCCGTATTGGTGCAGAAGTTCATCTTTCAGCAAAAACTTAATACTTCTTTCTTCAACCGGCACGGCACTTAGTCTATCAAAAGTCGTCTTGTGACTGGGATTTCTAGAGGGAGGAGGAAGTGCTGTAAAAGAAAAGAATGAAGTTGGCACTTAGCAATTCGGATCTCGAAAAGCTTAAACGAAAAGAACGGGGATGAGCAATCTTACTTCCTATTCTCCAAATGGCATAAAACCTTAGGAGGCAACTAACGAAGAAAAATTGATTCAGAAAACCGTGAGCACTTTCGGAAAGATCGGTGATAAGTTTGCGATTTCTGACACTTCTCACGAGTATAATGGAGGGGTGGTCTTTATTCTTTGCGAATGTGCATAAGTAGCATATTTCTTCGAAGCTCGGAAGACGGTTAACTGTCCTCCTGAATAAAACACACAATCCCATCAGGATGGCGTAGCCATTGGGATGTAGTTGAAAGGGAGAGATGGTTAATCAGAAAAGGAGTTGATGAAGAAATTCATTGAAAGGAGGAATGGCACCACAAAGGCACATCTAACGGTTGACGGCGACGAAACCGAGAGGTGGCCTGTCAGTAGTATCATTTGGGCCAGGAAGTATAACATCCACTTCGGCAATCCCAAATTGAATACGTAATTGGTTGAAGGCCCGCTGACTCAGGGTAGTTGGAGTTCTTTCCAGAGGATTATCCGAGGGGTTGGCTATCGGGAAGACTCCTTTAGATTGCTCGATTATCTCTTCTTGAGAAGACATTCTACACAAGGAACTGGATATTCAAATATGAAGGTGCACGTTTCCTAAATGTGTGAAGTGTTGTCCAGAACTAATAAAATAACAAGAAAATATAACTGAAATTAAACTAACAAGCATTAGTCAGTTACAAAGTTTCAGGTTTTGTTGTTTTAAGTCCAAACGCAAGTGCAGTATTGATGCAGACAAATCAGTTTTAATTGATTAATATTGCTTTGCTTTAATATTTCTCTTGAATTTGTTGATTCATAGCACTTCATAAAATTTCTTTAAGTTGATTATCTTTTATCAACTAATCTGTCATTCGACGTGGGAAATCAATGGCAGTATATTCCCCCTATTTTTCTGCAAATGTTGTGCTCAGCAGGTTGTTAGCTTACAAGTGAATATAATCCGTAAAGAAGTGCAGTGAAGTTCAAACAGTTTAAAGTCCAGACAGTTCAAAGTTCAAGCAGTTCATTCTAGCAGTTCAAGTTAGAAGTACAATCAAGTTCTATCAAAATTCTGAAGCTTTCAAGTTTTGTTCAAGTCCTTAAGTCACAATCCAAGTCAAGAAATTCTCTAAGTTCTAGGTCGCTCACGACCTAACAGGTTGGGTTGAGATTGGTCTAGGTCGCAAAAAGTCACTCGGTAGTGAAAAATTGTTTAAGTCCTAAGTCGTTCGCACGACCTAGGCATTAAGTCGTTCACACGACCTAAAGACTAGGTCGCTCACGCAATCTAAAGTTTAAGTCGCTATGAAGGAAATCGCTCAGCCCCTTTTTTGGGTCATAAGGATCCTTAGGTCGCACCGATTCTTTAAGCCGTTTGCTGAGTTAAGTCTCATGATTCACGTCTCGAACCGCTAAAGCCCTAAGTCGTTCAAGGCTCCTAAGTCGAGCATGACCTAACTCCCCCTAACTCGCTAACTCTTCTTCTCTCAGCAAATCACCTTACCCGTTAACCCAATAACCTGTTAGCCCCTCTACAATCAAATCCACCGTATCTCCACGCCACCAAATCATCCAAAACCAACGCAAATCGCCTCTGATCCATCACAAACCCAATGTACTGTTGTACTCTCGTGAATCACAGCGACAACGTGTCCAAAAATGATCAAAAGTTAATCGTGACATGATCCATGGCGAAATGCAGCAGGAAAAATCGGGATAGGACCGAAAATTGGGGGATTCACAATTCAATGGTGGTCGTGGTTGAATAATGGCCGAATTCACTTACGTAATGAGATTGAGAAGATGGTGATCAAATCAACAGGAAGATTAGCTTCAAAAGTTCTCGAGCTCAAAGATAGTAATGGCGGCAGCAGAATACAATAAGGTGAAGGAAGAAGAAAATGACCTAACGGCTTATATAGGGGAGAGAAAGGAACACGAATCGACACAAGCAACCTAACTCCTTCATAAGTCGCCAGCGACTTAACGATCTAAGCTTTCACGGGTTAAAAGATATCGAAGCACACGACCTAACTTTTAGGCGTATACTTCGAGGGGCAAGTGTTAACCCTCTTCTTTCTACGACCCTGCAATCTAGAGAAAATAGCAACCTAGCGATTCAACTCGTCAGCGACCTACAGAGCTCAACGACCTAAAGAATTGAAAGTTGCAGCAACCTAAAGGAGTAGATGGTCCAGCGACCTATGAGTCAACGAGTTAACGACTTATGTGAAGGCGCGACCTAACTACCAAAGGGAGTAAGCGACCTAACACATAAAGCGGCTCAGCAAGTTAAACGACCTAGTCGCTAAATGGACTGAGCGACCTAGTGCACCAACGACCTATGGACTGAGGTGACTTAGCGAATTAAAGGTATACGCGACCTAGCGAGTAAATAAGGGGAACGACCTAACAGGGATAAAGTTATCTAACAACCTAGCGACCTAGCGAGCTATACAAAGCTAAGGTAACATGTCTTCCTTATGTCGTTCCTTCCCCAGGTCGCCCACGATCTATGACTTGTTCGAATGATCAAGGGTACTCCTGTTAGGCCGTAAACCATGTCTACTAAGTTGCCCACGACTTGCGACTTATACCTAGGTCGTCCACGACCTATGACTTGCCAGTTTCTCTAGAACAATCAAGTGTACCATGTATAAGCAGTAAACGGCTCCCACTAGGTCGCGAGCGACCTATCCAAGGTCGTTTGCGACCTACGACCTAATGCCGAACTCTCCTATAAATACCCCACCTACTCCAACTCAAAAGGGATCTTTTTGGCTCATTCCTGGAACGCCGATACTCTGCTGAATTCTCGACTCACTCGACACTTCAAACACGAAAGGCATCTCAACTAACTTCAAGAGGAAATCTAACACAATCAACATGGATTCAAAGAATTCTTCCACATCGGAGTTCTAGTTGTTTGTCTCATCAGTATTGTAATTGAAGATTGTTGTAAAGTTGTAATTGATTCAGTAATAAAGAGGATTAAAGTGGACGTAGGCTTAACCTGAAGCCGAACCACTATAAAATTGTTGTCTTTTACTGCTTTCTCTGTGACTTTCCTATTTGCTTTTAATTCCCATGTTCACGGGTGGTGCTTTCACTTAATATCTACATACACCGGGGTGTTTGCATTCAATTTTAGCGTTAACACATATCGTCACATATCAACCAATGACATACGATATCATCCAATGTCATTAACTCATCCAATGATACTTATCAACCAATCATAAATCATCCATAACAAGTTTGATCCAAACTTAATTAATCTAATTGATCCTTAATTAAATTAATTCTTACTTAAACACTTGGATTATCATCAATCCATCTTACTACTCATTAATTAATTACAAATTAGTTAATAAACATCACTTAATTATCCATTTTGAATTAATCATCCTTGATTAATTTTTACTTAATTACTTTAAGTAATTATTCCTTAATCACAAATTCAATTAATCATCTTGATTAATTACTTCTTAATTATACCAAGTAATTATCTCTTAATTACCCTTTTAAATTAATCACACCTGATTAATCACCTCATTAATTAATCATACTTGATAAATTACTTTTAATTAAACACTCTTGATTAATTACTTTTAATTAATCACATTTAATTAATTACTTTTAGTTAATCATATTTGATTAATTACTTTTTAATTACATTTAGTAATCAAAACTTAATTATAATTTAATTATCCTTTAATTATTAACTAACAATTAATTATTTATTTCCATTAATTAATGATTACTTCATTAATTAAAATTTGTTCACTAATTAATTACTTTAACAAGTAATTAATCACTTAATTACTCTTTATCCTTTTATTAATTAACTATTAATTAAATAATTTTAACCTTTAATTAATTATATTAATTAATTCTTTAATTAATAACAAAAGTGATTAGCCTTTAATCACTTCTGCCTAATTTCTTCCATAAAGTAATTATCCTTTGCTTAATTACTTCCAGTTATTAATCACTTAATTACTTTACCAAGTAATTACACTTAATTAACTCCAAAGTGATTATCTTTAATTAACCACAAATTAATTACTTAATTAATTGTTAATTAATCATTTAAATTTAATTAAATGATTCTTAACTTCTTATATTATAAAGATTCTTAATTAAGAAAATCATTATCTAAATTAGGTTATTAATATTAACCAATAATACTTTGATTCTTAACAATAATTGAATTATTCCAATTTTCTTTATATTTTTTCTCTAAATTAACCAAACATCTGAATTTCTCAAAATAAATTTTTATTATAATTAATTACCAAATTCTTAATCATTACTTTATTTAAGATAAAATAAAATATATTAGAAATCAATTATAATTAAAATAATTTAAACATTCAAATAAACTTTTAAATCTTTAACTTTCCAAAGTTATTACATAAAATTTAATACAAACTATATTATTAAAATTCACTTATTTTATTTTAAAACTTTCATAATTTAATATATATAAACTTGTTTAAAACTTTAACGTGAAATAACTTATTTTATTTTATATTTTGTTTTTTTATAATTAAAAACTTGTTAAACTCTTAACTTTGAAAGAAAATACGTTTTACAAGTAAACTTGTTTCACTTTTGATTTAAAACTTGTATTATCTACAAAATCATATTAGCTTGTTTAAAACTTTAGAAACCTTACTGTTACAATTTCAAAACCTTTAAAACTGCTGAACCCAAACAAAAAAAAACCTTGCTCAATCAAAACATGAGTAACTCACTGCAAACACTCGCGTTAAATCTTGAGTAACCCAACGAAAACTCCGAGTATCCCATTCCTAAACTCTGTTCCGAGAAAAACAAGAGAATCCACGAAACAACCTTCGAGCCTCCACCTTCCTTCCCAAACCCAAACTACAGAAGCACGACACCGTGCACGTCAATGTGCACATCGCCGTCAGTCGACGGCAAACTCCTCTCCGGCCTCCACCAAGTCGCACTCGACCCCTACAACGTATCGCGTAACCCAAAAAACTAATTACGATCAGAAATCGAGATATGACCATCGAACCCAAACTGCCTGAACCCAATATCATCAAAAAATTGGCCCTCCACGGCAACCCCCGCCTCGAGAGAACCCACCATCTCCACCGTAGCTACGCCACGTCCTCCAGATCCTTCGGCCACAACCGCGATCGCCTATGGTTGCATCACGACGCGAAACCCAAATGATCAACTATGACATTAACAGAATGTTAAACCCTAATTTCTCGATTTACGATCATCTCAACTGAATAAAAATACCCAAACTATTTTTCTGGTGAACATCGTCACCCCCTCGACCTTCCTGCTTAACCACGGCAACAGGTTCACCGTCGTTCGCCTCCAATTGGCCAAAATGCCCAAAACTGAAAACCCGAGATATCTCACTAATCACCCAATTAAAAATCATGATACAAGCATTAAAAATCATGATTTCCAATATGTAATCCCATTATGAAATCAAAACTTAAAATTGATTTAATAAATTTTTGATCTAATTTACCATTTAACTGTAAATTTGAAAATTTTAAGCCAATTATTCAATTTAAAAACTTATAGTTATTTTTAGATAAAAAGTTACATAATTACAAACAACTTTTGTTTATAAGTCATAAGCAAATTCGAATTCAACATTGTGTTGTTGAATTTATTATGAAGTTGAAAACCTGTTTACAAGCATACTGAGCATATATTTATGTATACAGGCAACTCACAATCTTCAACACCCATACATCTACATGCATTAGTTTAAATCCAATAATCCAGACAAATCATCATAATTACACAAGTACAAGATAGATTTTAAGATCCAAAACTGTTTTTAAAATTTCATTTACTCACCTATATTTGCAGAGGACAGAGCAGAAGTTAATGACTGGTTTTCCAGGTTCTAAAATTTTCTTTGCCCGATGAATTTCTTGATTGATTCCAGATTTGCATGTTGATATTTTCTGAATTGCTTGTTGATTACTGAATTCCTTGATTGAACTTGAAGATTTTGCATTGATGTTGTAATTTCCAGATTGAAATTCCAGATTTCACTTTATTTTCAGATTTCTTTTACAGATTTCATTTTTTTCTTTTTTATTGTTTTGACTTTGTTTTGCATTAAATTTTTCTAAAAGAAGAAAGCAATTTGCTGAAGATTAAATTCTTCTTTTAATTTTACAACTTAAATTTTAAATTTTATTTTATTAAAAGAATGACATTTGTCACTATAAAGCTCTAATTATCTTACACCTATGCATAATGATTCACAAGTGTTTTTAATACACACTATAATGTTTTCAAGTGTTAAAATGTTAAATTAATATTTACAAAAGTTATTTTCAAATGTTTTATTAATGTTTTAAATGTTATTTTCTTATTTAAAACTTATTTAAGACATATATATAATTAATTATATAATATTAAGTACCTAACTTTTTAATAAACAAGATTTAGATTTTGATAAATATTGAAAAATGAATTCATGTAAACATTTATAAATAACTTATATTTTTGATCAAATCATATAACATGTGTTTATAAATTTGAGAAATTTAATTTAACTCCTTATATAAAAAATTTAAAACAATTTTATCTTATGATAAAATTAAAATGAAAGAATATTAAAACAAATGAACTTTAAGTTTAAATCTTATTTAGAACTTAAGTACAAAATATATATGTATCTACATTAAATAAGAAATTAACTTTGTTATAGAAATTTAAATCTCAAATATCATTTCATAAGCATTAAATCAAATTAACATTTCAAATTACAAATTATATATATTTATTAAAGTTCGCAAATACTTATTAAATTCAAGTCAATACAATTTTCCCCTTCCTAATATATACAAATATATATATATATATATATATATATATATATATATATATATTTCAAATGGAAAAACATTTTTAATCATTAGTTTTGGTAATTACTGGGTTGAATTTTAAAACATAAACCAAATCATAATATATATATTCATATATATTAGAGTTTGAATATAAAGTTTTTATTACTTTAAACTTCCTATTTACAAGATATACCAATATACATATATATATATATCATAAGTAGAAAATATTATGATTAGCCTTTGAAAAATAAATCTTATCAATCTTAAATTGCCAAAATAAATATTACCAAACTAAAATATTATAAATTTTCAAAAGAATTAAACTTGCCAAATTTTATATTGTTAAGAAAAATGTTGATAGATATTATAAAATTATATTATTAGCCTTTAAAAGAATTTAACTTGTCAATTTATAATGTAAAATGATCAAATTAATTTAATTATTATCAAAGATTATTAAATTGATGTTGCTCAAAATTCCAGGTCGTCGCATTCCTCCCCTCTTAAAAGAATTTCGTCCCCGAAATTTAAAAGCAAAGATAATTTAATAACCCAGCAAAAGAATTTAAATTTCAATCGGTAATCATAGCAACCAATTCAAACAAATAATTTTATCTATCCAAAAAAAATTCAGAATAGATCTTCCTAATATTATCAAGAGTTTTCCAGGTACTCATACCGGAATACTCGCTCTACAGAATCTTAAGTAACTATACTACTATAACCAAGAACTCCCTTATCTGATCGTAATATTATCAAGACCTAAAACCTAACCACCGACCTAACGACCACCGACCTAACAACCTAACGACCTAAGACCTAAAGACCTAAGACCTAAGACCTAACGACCTAACACCGAAGACCTACGACCTACGACCTAAGACTTAAGGACCTAAGTCCTAAGACCTAAGGACCTAAGACCTAAGACCTAAGACCTAGGACCAAACGACCTAAGACCTAACGACCTAAGACCTAACGACCTAACACCTAACGACCTAAGACCTAACGACCTAACACCTAACGACCTAAGACCTAACGACCTAACGATCTAACGACCTAACATTCTCCTATAAATACCCCAGATATTCCACATTGAAAGGGGGACTTTTTTCCCGGGACTTTCCTGGACTTTGAAGCTCGAAGACTCTGCTGCTCTCAAGACTTCAACAACACTTCAACTACCAACAACACTTCAAAGAGCCGAGAGAAGCGATCAAATACATTCAACATGAATCCAGAAAGCAATTCATGATCAAAGTTCTAACTGTTTGTTGTATTGGTGTTGAATATGAAGGATGATTGTAAAACTTGTAATGAAATCGGCGATAGAAAATAATAAGTGGACGTAGGCTTAACTTTGAGCCGAACCACTATAAAATCCGTTGTCTCTTTATTATTTCCTGCTATATTTTCTTCTTATTTTCAGTTCCCGTACTAACGGGTGGTGTTTTCACTTGATTACTACTTACAACGGGGTGTTAGCGTACACTTTTCAACGTTAACATTTTTGGTGCTTTCATTGAGAGTTGAACTCAGGGATTCTGCTGCTTGGAGGTTGAGTTTGAAGGATTAACAGTTCAGATCTGGAAAGCTGTGACAAGGCAATCAAATACGCGGCAAAGACCAGAAAGAAGTCAACACGAGGGAAGTCAAGAGGCTTCCTCAGGATCAAACCGAACATCAGTCTTCATCACCAGGGATGAGATGGAGACAATGATGAGAAGACAAGAAGAAATGATCCAGAGTTTGTTTCAATAGATAGAGCAACTTGGAGCATAGAATCATAAACCAGATGGAGAGGGACGTTAGGGGCAGCCCCTGAGCTATTGGGCATCCCCCAGGAGCATCCAACTGACACTAGGTCACCAAGAGCTAACAGAGGAACGGAAACCCATCCAGGAGAACATATTCTAGAATTCCCTCATGAGTACGAGAGGCAGGTCAAAGGCAATAGACGAGAACTACAGCTTGGAGATAATGACAAGTTAGCAGAGATGGTCAGACGGGCTATGAGAGACGGATTGGTCAACAGAGACTTGGAGGATGTGAATAAGAGTCCATTCACCACAGTAATCGGACGAGCAAGGAACCCACCAGATTTTAAGTTACCATCATTGGATATGTATAATGGAAGGACAGACCCTATAGTTCATCTGACAAAATATATGAGACATATGGAGGTGCTGGGGGCATCAGAGGAAGTTATGGCTTGGTGCTTTCCATTGTACTTGGTAGATATCGTGGCATTGTGGTTCAGACAACTGGAAAGTGGATCTATCGGGACATGAAATGATTTGACTGAAAGGTTTATGAGACAATTCAGGGTCCACATTTCGAGGCTTAATAATGTGATGAGTTTGGCTGCACTAAAGCAAAGGACTGAAAAATCTTTGAGAAGCTTTTTGACACGATTCAACGTAGCTGCAACATCGGTGGATCGATCAGATCCATCTATGGTTTTAATGGCAGCCGTATCGGGCATAGCTGATGGTACAAAATTCAATATTCACTGAAAAGAGATCCCCCTATGGATCTAGGGGAATTTTACCATGAGGCTGAAGGATTTCTACGGTTAGAGAGTGCAAATGCCGAAAGCGAAGAAGGAGAAGGAATAGAAGTTTATGACCTCAAAGACGGAAGACCTTTTGAAAAGAATTTTGGCAATGATAAAGAAAAGCGGAAAGCGGAAGATAATGATGATAGGTCGAAGTGGGCACGAAGGGAACCAAGATTCACCTCATACACAGAGTTGAATGAGACTTTGGAGCGGATCTACCAAGACACCAAGGGACAAGTTTCTTATCGAAAGCCGATAAGGAGAGACCCAACTAACAACGAGAGAAAGTCGGACAAGTATTGCTCATTCCATGAATTGAATGGTCATAGCACAAATGACTGCAAACACTTGAGAGACGAAGTTGAGGGGCACATCCGGGGTGGTTTGCTATTACAGTATGTGAGAAGGAGGACTGCGACAGTGGAACAAGAACGACCACCACCTACACCTGCTGGGGATGGTTCAAGATCGAGATGTCAACTTATCATCAATTGATTGGGGTAGTGACGAATAAGTAGCAATCTCGACACCAACGCGATTAAGTCTTTTTACACATGTATAGGACTGCGAACGATCCTCAGGCATGCTCTGATAAGACTATAAATCGCATCAGTGTAGGTGTTTGCACTTTGACGTCACTATTTTACTTTTGTTTTTCCATTTCTCATATTCAGACTTGATTTTGTTTGACATTTCTGCTAAAAACTTATTTTCAATAAAAGAATGCTACTTATGATTCCATAGTGGCTAAATCACTTACACATGTACAGGATCGCGAATGGTCCCTAGGGATGTTCTCAGATGGTGATAAACCGTCCCCCATAATGGCTAAGCCACTTACACATGTACGGGATCGCGAACGGTCCCTAGGCATGCTCTGAGATGGTGATAAACCATCGCAACAGACAATCCGGAAACTCACCCGAACGTGAATCTGGTTTGGATGGTATTAAGTCCCTCCCGGGCACATATAAACTTGCCTCGAACGGCACAACTCGCCTCGAACGTCACAACTCGCCTCGAATTGCACAACTCACCCCGAACGGCACAACTCACTGCGAACGATCACACTTCACCTCAAATGGCTCGATCTCGAGAGGTCGTCATTTGAGCTCAGGCACTTGATCGCGAACGGTCGCATTTCACCTCAAATGGCTCGATCCCGAGCGGTCGTCATTTGAGGTCATATAAAACTATCAATCTCTTTGCAGGTCATCAACAGGATATGAACATTCGGCTTTGTCATCAACAGGATATGAACATCCAGCTTATACCATTACAAAACACACCTTCCTATCGCAAGGAATGTTTTGGGGGGCAAGTCTTATTCCACCTTTTTTCTGAATGGTGACTCAACCATCCTGATAACTCCGAGCAGCATAGCCATTCACAGACCTAAGACCTAAGACCTAACGACCTAAGACCTAACGTCCTAAGACCTAAGACCTAAGATCTAACGATCTAAGACCTAACGACCTAAGACCTAAGACCTAACGACCTAAGACCTAAGGACCTAAGACCTAAGACCTAACGGCCTAAGACCTAATACCTAACGGCCTAAGACCTAAGACCTAACGACCTAAGACCTAAGACCTAAGACATAAGACCTAACGACCTAACGATCTAACGACCTAACGTTCTCCTATAAATACCCCAGCTATTCCACATTGAAAGGGGGACTTTATTCCTGGGACTTTCTAGGACTTTGAAGCTCGGAGACTCTGCTGCTCTCAAGACTTTAACAACACTTCAACTACCAACAACACTTCAAAGAGCCGAGAGAAGCGATCAAATACATTCAACATGAATCCAGAAAGCAATTCATGATCAAAGTTCTAACTGTTTATTGTATTGATGTTGAATATGAAGGATGATTGTAAAACTTGTAATGAAATTGGCGATAGAAAAGAATAAGTGGACGTAGGCTTGACTTTGAGCCGAACCACTATAAAAACCGTTGTCTCTTTATTATTTCCTGCTATTTTCTTCTTATTTTCAGTTCCCGTACTAACGGGTGGTGCTTTCACTTGATTACTAGTTACACCGGGGTGTTAGCGTACACTTTTCAACGTTAACACATATATTTGCAGAGGACAGAGCAGAAGTTAATGACTGCATTTTTCCAGGTTCTGAAATTTTCTTTGCATGATGAATTTCTTGATTGATTCCAGATTTGCATGTTGATGTTTCCTAAATTGCTTGTTGATTACTGAATTCCTTGATTGAACTTGAAGATTTTGCATTGATATTGTAATTTCCAGGTTGAAATTCCAGATTTCGCTTTATTTTCAGATTTCTTTTACAGATTTCATTTTTTTCTTTTTTATTGTTTTGATCTTTATTTTGCATTAAATTTTGCTGAAAGAAGAAATTAATTTGCTGAAGATTAAATTTTTCTTTTAATTTTACAACTTAAATTTTAAATTTTATTTTATTAGAAGAATGACATTTGTCACTATAAAGCTCTAATTATCTTACACCTATGCATAATGATCCACAAGTGTCTTTAATACACACTATAATGTTTACAAGTGTTAAAATGTTAAACTAATATTTACAAAAGTTATTTTCAAATGTTTTATTAATGTTTTAAATGTTATTTTCTTATTTAAAACTTATTTAAGATATATATATAAGTAATTTTATAATATTAAGTACTTAACTTTTTAATAAACAAAATTTAGATTTTCATAAATATTGAAAAATAAATTCATGTAAACATTTATAAATAACTTATATTTTTGATCAAATCATATAACATGTGTTTATAAATTTGAGAAATTTGATTTAACTCCTTATATAAAAAATTTAAAACAATTTTATCTTATGATAAAATTAAAATGAAAGAATATTAAAACAAATGAACTTTTAAATTTAAATCTTATTTAGAACTTAAGTACAAAATATATATGTATCTATATTAAATAAGAAATTAATTTTGTTATAGAAATTTAAATCTCAAATATCATTTCATAAGCATTAAATCAAATTAACATTTCAAATTTCAAATTATATATATTTATTAAAGTTTGCAAATACTTATTAAATTCAAGTCAATACAATTTTCCCCTTCCTAATATATACAAATATATATATTTCAAATGGAAAACATTTTTAATCATTGGTTTTGATAATTACTGTGTTGAATTTTAAAAAACAAACCAAATCATAATATATATATTCATATATATTACAGTTTGAATATAAAGTTTTTATTACTTTAAAACTTTCTATTTACAAGATATATCAATATATATATATATATATATATATATATATCATAAATAGAAAATATTCTGATTAGCCTTTGAAACATAAATCTTATCAATCTTAAATTGCCAAAATAAATATTTCCAAACTAAAATATTATAAATTTTCAAAAGAATTAAACTTGCCAAATTTTATATTGTTAAGAAAAATGTTGATAGATATTATTAAATTATATTATCAGCCTTTAAAAGAATTTAACATGTCAATTTATAATGTAAAATGATCAAATTAATTTAATTATTATCAAAGATTATTAAATTGACATTACTCAAAATTCCGGGTCGTCATAGAAAAGAGAAAAGAAAGTATGTACATATCTTTCTGAAGTGACTAAACGGTGGAATGAGAAAAGCTTTTAAGGAATCTAGATGTCCATTAGAATTTCAGGTGCCCAAAAGCCATTTGAAAGCCCAAGAGACAATACAAGAAGAATACAGTATAATATACAACAGAAATACTAAGGGAGATCCTATACAAATATGCACAGAGGAATACGTTGTATATTTATTTGAGTTTTTCACTGTAATCAACATATTTATAGTTTTAGAAGTCTGATTTTAACGAAACGAAATGTGGAATCCATCTTAGAATTTTTCTAGATTTTTTTTCAACAATAAATTCAAATTTTAAAACTTTTAAGTTTTCAACTTAAATCCTAAATTTGACTTTTTAAAAAAAAGGTTCATTTAACTAAATTTGGTCAATCTTAATACTTAGCAGCACAAATTTGTTATTTAAATTTAAAATTTAAAAACTAAATTTAATTCAAAATAATATAATTTAAAATTGACTGAATCAATTACCATTTGTTTCCCTTTATTAAAAGATTTAATGTCCATAAATTCAATATTAAATTTCCAAATGAATATTGGTAAATTAATGTTAATTAATTCACTACTAATTTATTTCTCTTTATCTTAATTAAAAGATTTAATGTCAATAAATGAAATATTAATTTGTTTCTATTTTAACACAATATTGTATCCTCACATCACCTTAATTTCATTTGTAAATTAAAAGATCTCAATAAATTCAATTGCACTAAATTTCATTATGGAATATCAACAGGTTTCTAATAACAACAACAGTTTACATTTTTAATAGTAATCA
Organism: Allium cepa; assembly: GCA_030765085.1. Classification (NCBI taxonomy): domain Eukaryota; kingdom Viridiplantae; phylum Streptophyta; class Magnoliopsida; order Asparagales; family Amaryllidaceae; genus Allium; species Allium cepa. Next base: position 321,301,278 of record CM060939.1, read on the forward strand.
ATATAGCTTATAAGTTCGTTGCATTTAACAAAAGATATTCATCACCCCCCAATTAATTGATTGACCTCACTTTGGTATATTACTATTTAAATCATGCGTTTTATGTCTCATTGAGTAAACATGCATTTTATCGTCGCTTACAATTTTTTTATTGTCCAATTCATGCTATTAACTATGCATCCAATTTTCATCCAATTACATTCAAATCTTTGTTATCATCTTTATATAACTTATCGAAATTTATTATTTAATACTTTTTTAAAGTTCATATCAATAAATTACATAAATAAAACATTAAATTTTTATTCCCAGCCAAATTCTATTCAACAACCATAACTAATATTTATTATTGTTTTTTTAACCGTTCGATTTTACGGGTCGTTACATATGCTTGCGAATTTGGTGTGCTGAAAATAAAAATATTTTTATATATTACGTTTTTCGACGATAAGAGCTGATGTACATCTTTTTATCATATTTATCATATTGCGGAAGGCTCTCCATACATGAGAAACTCTGCCAAAATTTTTGAAAATTTAGGGTTTTGGCAGATTTTTGAAAATTTCTAGAAATTTTTGTTAACTAAGATTTGTTTTTGAATTGTAATTGAAGTAAAGGGTTTTGATTTAAAAATGGAAATCAGTTGTTTGAATTGAACTAAAAGAATTAGGAAGGTGAAATATTGAGTTTCAACTAAGTGGTTTTTAACAAGTTAATGGTTTGTTACATTTTTCTTACTTAGCAATTTCGGGGACGAAATTCTTTTACGGGGAAGGAATGTAGCAACCCGAATTTTCTGTCATTTGATTTTGAACATTTAAATGGTTTTAAATACTGAATTTGGAATATAAATTGATTTTTGAATATGAAGATTTTGGTTGAAATTATATAATGAAATTGAATTTCAAATATAGTGATTTATCATAATACGGAAATGGTGAATAATTGAGATGTGAGTTGAGAATGAATCAAAATGATTTACAATGTAAATGTAAATTCTATTTAAGTTAGAATTGAGTTAATAAGTTTTTAAAAACTAAAATTTCAAGTGATTTCATTAATTTTGAAATCGTCGATTTTATCGGCTGGTTAAAATAGCAATCTAGGGCATAGTCTCAGAATTCGATGAAACCAGTTTCGTTGGATCCGTAGTAACATATTGTTATCAGATTTCAAATTTCGTAGCGTTTAGAGTTACCAATTGGTCGTGCGATTATAAATATTCTCCTAAGTATTGAGAAGAGATTTTTTGAAAATATTTTAAGTGTAAAATGATTTATATAGAAATATTTTTCTAAGTGTTATAAATGGAAATCAGAAATATTTATAAGTGTTGGATGATATAAAAATATCCTATTATGGATAAGTGTGAAATTGTTTCAAATGTTGGAGTGCTGGAAGAGAGTTGAATATATATCTTTGTAAGATATTTTGAAATGTATATTTTGAAAAATTTAAAATTTGGGCCTAATTACTGCTTATGTGTGCAATTTGATAGTTAAATAACCAACTATCAAATCTGGCCCAAAATTCATTGATCATTTCCGAGAGACCGGAATCAGATTTAATTATCCGAAAACCACTTCAATCTGATTTGTGCATTACGAATTGTGATATCGTGAATATAATGAAGATAGATTCCTTGGAGATTCGGTTTGCTCAGATCCAGAACAACTTGTATGCATGAATGCAATCATTGCATTACTTGCCTGGAAGGCATTGTTAGCATTCCAAGTATGAATGCTATTCTTATGGTAATACGTAGCCTCAAGCCTCATCGACCGGGAATGACTAAAACATGGGAGATGCAGCAAGGCTACATGGGTCGCTCCTATTAGGGTATTATCATCACTCATCTAGAGTGGACACTTGTCATCACTTTCATTTGTATGCATTTCGGAACCCATTGGTGGTGATCATAATTGGTACTATCCAGTAAGGGGTAGCCGCTCTTGTGTTGGCAGGGATCGATAGGTTCATTCTTGGTACATTTTTCTAAAGGTGTATTGTGGCGGAGAGTATCCCAGTAGCCCTGTCATTGCATGGAATACAATATCCACTGAGCCTGTACGGTTTTAAATATGCCCAACTATGCTAAAATGTGGGATACAAGCATTTCAGCTATTTTATAGTTTATTTTCTATAGACATTATTATAATATCAGATGATTTTGATATCAAATGTTTTGGTTATCATAAGGTAAAAACTGTCACGTTTATGTGTGACGTTATCTTTCGAGATACCTTTGTTTTCAAATGATTTTGATATTAGTAATAATTCAAATTGAGTGTGTTTTCTCATGTTGGTTTTCCAGGCCGACTCGGGTTTTATTTTATTATAATGCTCGGCCCAGACCGAGTATTATAGATTCAGGTTAGAATGCTATGGAGCACAGGAGACGTGCTGGAGGGTTCTCAGGCATATTGCACGTACTTGATTATATCCCACTGTGTGTAGGCAGTATATTTAGCACTTGTGAGGACTAGTTTTAGACTGTCTAGAATGATTTGCTGGTTGTTGTATTCTGATAATGGTATGTATAATAACAGTTATAGCTCTTTTTGTATAAAGATATGCTATAATCTATTATATATTGTTCTTCTGCAATTGTGAGATTCTGTATTGTTGTTTTTGTTTCTTCTTCTATCCTCTTCTTTCTCATAGTTATTCGTTTTTTCGTACAATTTGTGTTGGTCAGTGTGATTTAATTTCAGCTCAAAAGGTATGAAACGACGTGTCGCTACAGGTCTCTTCGAAACAACCTTCAATAGTTTTCGGTAAACTCAACCTGGTTCTTTTGGAAATAAACAGTCAAAGATTAGAGCAGAGATCGCCTCCCAACCATTGGTGGACAGATTTCCTTGTCATTTGTCTTAGGAGAACGAACATGAGTTATATGCACAATAGAGCATCATCGGAGATGATTATGTCATATAGCTCATGTGTTTCTCCTAGTTATTTCTAAAGTTACATTTTGGGTCCATATTTGATAGTCAGTTATTTAACTATCAAACAAATAAACAACATCCAATTCTATTTGAGATTTATTTATCCATATCAATCACCAAGCCTCAAAACTGATCTTTATTTAATAAATCACTTTTCCAAACGTTTGTCTAAAATATTCATAACTTATCTCTTTGACACAAATATACTCACAAAGCATTTGCGAATAACTTCTTACTTCCAAACCTTGTCAAAAAGGATTAAATAAATGTTGTTTAAATTGGAGGTAAGGACAACCCTAAACACTATTTCTTCGATACTAAGTGTGGAACAGATGTTTCATGCCATAATTTCTAAAAGTCGGTTTAGAGAAACCCATATCTCAAAAAAAATTATACTTCTTTCGATAAATCCTTTCTAATCGAACCTATTTCATTCATGAAATCTCTTCTACTTAAAATCCAATTCCATTTCAAAATTCTTTTTAAATTTCCAAATTCATTCTAAACCCTTTTATAAATATTCAAAATCTTGTATAGTGATTGTTTTTATAAATATCCATACTTTTTACACAAATTTCTTATAAATATCCAAACCTTTTTTTATAAATTCCCTTTATAAATATCCAAATCATTTTCTAAAAACTCTTTTGTAAACACCCTAAAATCATTTATAAAACTTCTTTATAAACCTTTTCTATTTAAACAACATCCTAAGTAACCTTAAATCAAATTAGCTTCCCTTAATAAGCAAATCCATTTTATGAATCTTCCTTATTTATGAAATCTTCTTCGCCTAAAAACTCAAATCCATTTAATCAAAACACGTTATAAATTTCCAAATTCCTTTATAAAACTCATTGTAAAAACCTTTTTTTATAACATGGAAAACCATTCCCATTAGTTAAAAATATCTTTAGTAAAACCATTTATCAAACCATTCTTTAAATATCCTTTCCAAATTAAATAACTTTTAAACCATTTAAAAAAGAAACATTTATCTTTACAAAATCAAACGTAGGCTTAGCGACCACAATGGTGCTTTTAATTTTGTTTTACTTATCCAGTTTAACAGGGGTATTACACAACAACAGGTACGTAAGGGATCAACACATAAAAATAATTCCACTTAAGCAAATGTCCAAGTTAATTGTAATAGAAGAATGATGTTTTGTTCTGCTAATAGATGTCATATAGTTTTTCCTAATTATATGAGGTTACTTAAGGGTAAGTGATATAGAAATCCCTTGATTTAATTTTTTTAAAAGAAAACTGCATAAAACAAAACTGATTACTTAGACTCAAAGCAATTTTAAAATAAATTAAAACCCTTCTAAATGAGAATCAAATCCTTGTTAAATAGTAATTAAACTCTAATTAAAAGTAATTAAACTTTAATTAAACCTTATTAAAACATGATTAACTTTAAACAATAATTAAATAAAACACTTTTTAAAAATAATTTAATAATTATCTTAATAAATAGTGAAATAATAATTAATTAATAAATAAAAAATATAATTTACTTTTATTAAATTAACAAATCGTGATTAACTTAATTGATTAACATTTAAGTTCAAAAACCATTATTAATAAATGATTTAGTACTAATTACTTTAATTAACTATTAGTTAATTAAAATAATTAAATAATTAAATAATTGTTCTGTAATTACTTGGTTAAAGTTAGAAAATATTTTCAAAAAGATTTCTAAGTTAAAACAAGTTTGGATTAGAAAAATAGTTAGATTTTCCGAACTGCGTGTATAGCGACTATCGCTGTATGGACCTGTAATTACAAAAACTTAAAATTTCCTGTTTTTCACTTTTAAAACTTCCCTTTTGGACTCTTATCATCTTTGAAACATGAAAATAAACTTTTGAAATCGAATCAAAGTTTTAAACTTGAAAACTTTCACTTTGAAATAAAAATCAACCTTCGATAAAAAGCGGATTTCTACGTTGCTTTTAGTTAGTGAATTGCTAGCTTCATGTCATGAATCCACATACCATGCATACAACATTCAATCATAATACCACATCATAAAATTATAGTACAATCATAAGAACGAATATTATTCACAATATTAACTAACTTTTCCAATATTCAAGGTATAATCCTTATCGCCAACTCAAACTTCAACATAAGCAATCAACACCAAATTAATATATATGCATGCATTCACAAAATATAACATTAGTACGTACTTAAGCAATATTTTAACTCATATACTTTACAAATCTAAATGTTAGGAACTTGAGTTTTAAAAACATGAACTTTACGCACCAAGCTTTCACTAAAACTTGAGTACAAGCTAGTACTTTGCAAAAATGAAGTTGTTGGATACCTATACTCACAAAATGGGCTCCACGGCAAACAATTTGGGCTCTACCATGGATATTTGTGGAGGGTGTGGACTTGTACTTTGGAAGAAAGGTGTTGTAGTGTTTGTAGAAGTGTTATAGTGAGCTAAGGAAGTGATTTATGCCATGTTTTGAAATATTTTTACTAATTTTATCTTTTAGGAATTTAGTAAGGAAGCTATGAGAGTATGAAGGAGCTTAGGAAGAAGATGTGAAGAAAATGAAGAAGAGAAGTTGCTAAATGAAAAGCAGTAAATGGAAGTGGTATTTGTTGGCTTAGGAAAGCAATAAAATATATAAAGTGGTTATAATTAAATATATACACATGCATGCACCCTATATATCCCCTCTCCCTTACTTGTACATATTACTCCCCAAGGCATGTTGTAGGGTACTTAAGGTATGTCATATGATTTGTATATATATGCTTGTTTATATGTATATATATGCCTTTTATAACATAACTTGTCACATCCAATCTGAGGTACAAATATACATAAGTTAATATACATAAGTAGGCTTAGTTAATACTAATGCAAAAATATATAAATGTGTGCATGTTGCACCGAGTGTGCATCACGTTCCCGATGACTTTCAGGTGGTTAAAAATCGAAATTTCAAAAAATGTTCTTCAGTTGCGTTTTCTATTTTATTTGATCTATTTATATTGGTAAACAAATTTTGAAAACTACTTTATCATCATTATTTTAAATAATTAAAGTAGGTTTATTTTCTAATAAATATCCATTTACTGATTATATAAAATATATTTAAATAGCCTATTTCAAAATGGCAAAATCCTGCGTCGTTTATAAGTTTACTTTAACATCAATTGTCATTATTTAAAAGAGTTTGATTTTAGTTATAAAACCTATTATTTTAATATTTAAAATTCATTAAATATTCGTAAATCAAGGTGGTAAAATCCTGGGTCGTTACAATGTGTGTATCATATACACATATTCATGTCAGTGATAACTCATCGATGGATATAAACAAAGTATATGGAATGGTTTTGGCATTAATAGACTTATGATTGCATACATCAGTATGTATCAATCCAAAGAGTTCATCAACCCTTATGATGCTCCCACTAAATGGTTGCATAGCTCTTAATTGTTTGAGGTATAATTAACCAGCATTATATTATTGATAATCATATAATAAAATTATTTCTCAAAACAATAGCTTAGCACATAATCCTAAACTAATTGTAAATAATTTTAGATGCTTCAGTATTTTTCGATATATTACTTTTGTTGTGAAACCGAATACCACATTATAGTTTTGTGTCATAATGAATATTCATAGTATTCACGTTGAAATACAGCTATGTCTATTTTTCGGTTGATACCAAAATGGTCATTATTTCATAAATAATGTTCGACTTGTTTTAGGAAAATAATTTTCGTAAGTTGATGCAATCAATAAATGCTATATGACACACTCCCACTATTTTCATCGTTACTGTAATAGCATACTAAAACCAGTGGTCTATCATTGACTTAATATAGATTATTTATGTCATATACTGCAATTAGTTTACAATGAAGAGTTATTTGATCGTATTTCTTATTCCAATGTCACTTCAATTCAAAGAAATAAATCTCAAAGAAAACATTTTCTATATAAAAATACATTTCAAAATAGAAATTGTATTTCTTATTCCAATGTTAAATATCAATTATTATTATTATTATTACATTTCTCGTTTCTAATATTTCTTTATGAAGCAAAAGTGGTTATTCGCTCTCTTCATTCCAACTGTATCTTAAATTACATCCACTCTTGTATGTTCGTTATTCTTCTAAATGGTCGAACCAATAAAAAGAATACTATATTATAATATCATAACAAACTCTTTACAAAAACGTATTTGAACATCTTTAACATTCGAGGACATCAAATATATTGCACTTTGCTTAAACTGATCAAACTGACATATCGGTGATTGAGTAGGCATTCTGTTACTTTTAACACAATGTGATCTATATTGTAATCAATCAAATTAATTACTCGAACTCGCACTATAGTTTTTTTTCTTATTTCGAATGGACTAATTTAACTAGAGTATCGTACATTATGAACTATGATTGTTCACCATATAACATTTGTATGCATGCTATTGTATATGAATCAAATACCTATAGTATTATATTTTTTTGATTTCGTAACTCATAGAATGCAACATGAAGTCTTGACCAAATAAACACCTAAGCGACCAAATTACAAATGTATTTAGTAGTTGTAGAATCAGGCGCTTTCACAAGTATTGAAACAAATTGCGAATGTATTTTGTAGTTACAGAATCAGGTGCTTGCACAGGTATTGAAACATTAACATGAATGGAGCATTTATTAGCGAGTATATGTTATATTTCTATTTGTCAATCTTTAATTTAGTTCATTTGTATATCTTAAACATTTTGTCAATCATATTATATGCACAAATTTGTCAATGTAGATTATTATAACATTATATAACATATGTTCTTAAAATATTAGAAATGTTATCACTTCATTTTTTATAAGGCTCCCACTAGTCTTTTATGTTTCACTAAACCACAACTGAAACAAAAAATATTTCGACTTCACTAGTGGATATTAGGACTCATAGGCCTTGGGATTCTGATCTTGAGGAAAGCTCAACGAATCATAGGCCCACATACGATGGATAACTTCTTATTGGTTGTATCACATACAACTCCTAACCCGTGGTTCCTTGTTCTAATCCTGCCTTTACCTTGAGAAAATATCAACAAGCAAAATGTGATTATTCACTCGACCTATCATTTTGCAATGGTTTAAGTATAATGTACATACCTTGAGGAAATCTCAACAAAGATATGCAGTTACCATACGTCGTCTATTCAATATAATAATACTATAACAAATAATATCCCTAGCTTGAGGAAAACTCTACAACTAAAGAGTATGCAAGTAATCTATGAGCATATAAATGATAAAGGACAACTTTACATTAAAGATTCATAATCTTTAATATATTATATCGAGTGATATCGACTAATGCAAGAAATACCCTCGTGATTCAGATATTGGACACATCGGAAACCATGGTATACATACACTTACATATGTATTCACTCCTTAAATCTATTTAGGGTTTCTTACTGTTCCGCCTTTACTTTATACATTCATTTTATATAAGTTCTATTATTTTATAACTTTTATATTTCATATTACTTGTATAATAGTTTTATCAATATATTATAATATTTAATTAATATTAATTAACTAACATTTTAATTAATTTTATATTAATTTAACATAACATTTATATTTAATAATAAGTATATACTATAACCTTTATAGTATAACACATATATCATATATATGTGCATAACTAATTAACCTTTCAATTAATTTATTTAATTAAATAATTGTTAACCCGCCTTTTTACCAGGCCATGGACATGCGGGTTTAACTTAATCGGTTGTACGTTCGTCAAGGCTGGTGTACGATGGATTCAGTCGATTGGATGGATGGATGACGCAACGTGCTTAGGAGATGGAAATATGACTGGATAAAAATGGATCAACTATAGTTTGGGTCTAGGAAATATGGTTCGGCATTGGCAATCATTCGGCATGGTAGGACGACCGGCACGATGGATCGTTCGGCATATGAGGTCGCTCGGCACGTTGGATCGTTCGGCATTGGTAGGTCGCTCGGCATCAGGGATCGTTCGGCATGGTAAGGCGTTCGGCAGGATGGATCGTTCGGCATCAGGGATCGATCGGCATTAGATGTATCACTCGGCATTTGTACTCGGCATTGAAGTACGTCCGGCATTCTTTCACTCGGCATCTTCCACTCGGCATCTGTACTCGGCATTGAAGTACGTCCGACGTTCTTTCACTCGGCATCATCCACTCGGCATTTGAACTCAGCATTAAAGTGCGCTCGGCACACCTCACCCCAGCATCGATCGGCATGCATCACTCAAATGCCTCGACCGGCATTATTCTATCAGGCTTTGTTCGGCATTCTTCCTCCAGACGCTTCGTTCGGCATGGAACGGGTCGGCATTGATGGCTCGGCATATGTGGACCGGCCATCAACTCGGTGGGCCTGAATCACGCAAAGGCCCAACAACTCAGGATTTGCCTATAAATACAGCATGTGGGGGTTTAGAAAAGGGATCCTGATTCTCTCTCCTGCTCTCTAACTTTCTATCCCCTAAGGCTAAGGCTAGCCTATCACTTTGTAACTGTAATCGATTGTTACAGCAATAAAAAGAAATTACTGGAGTGGACGTAGGCCATAGTTAGCCGAACCACTATAAATTCCGTGTCTTTACCGCTTTCATTTTAATTTCTGTTGTTCTTCATATTAAATATCCTCCACATACATCCTACCTGTGAACTGTGATTGTTGTTTGGTACTTTCACTTGGATTTGGGTGTTAGTGACCAATTTTGGCGCTAACATTTTGGTGCTCTCACTGAGAATTGAACTCAGGAATTTTGGAGTTAGAAACTTGGATTTAAAAGAGCAATGGCTAGACCATCAACAAGGAAACAAGTAATGGAAAGGAGCAATCAGGAGGGAAGTCAAGAGGCTTCCTCTGGAGATGGAGCAGGTGGAGCATCCATTTACATCACTAGAGAGGAAATGGGGGCGATGATGAAAAGACAAGAGGAGATGATGCAGACTCTTCTCAGATAATTTGCACAAACAGAAAATGCAGGAGCTCAGATCCGTGGAGCTGGATCGGAAGCACTCAACCAGCAAGCAGAGGGAATAGCTCGGCAGGGGGCTACCCCCAATCAGCAAACAGCTATCAATCCAGATGGATCTAGACTTGGGGGCATACCACCAGGAAATGTTGGACCAACCCATGGAGGGATACCCGACGATGTTGTGCAACCCGACACCAACAGGAGTGCAGGAGTGCGAGATGAGGAGTATGTGCCAGAATTCCCTCATAAACTCGGAGGGCAGACCAGAGGCGATGGACAAGGTTTACATCTTGGGGGCAACGACAGACTAGCGGAGATGGTTAGACGGGCTATGAGAGGTGGATTGGTAAATAGAGACTTGGAGGATGTAAATAGGAGTCCCTTTACTCCTACTATCAGGCAAGCTAGGAACCCACCTGAATTTAAGCTACCAAATTTGGAAATGTATAATGGGAAGGCGGATCCAACGGTTCATCCGACGAAATACATAAGGCATATGGAGGTACTGGGGGCATCGGATGAGGTCATGGCTCGATGCTTCCCATTGTATTTGACAGATATCGCAGCTATGTGGTTTAGACAGCTGGAGAATGGTTCTATCGGCACATGGACGGAGCTAATTGAGAGGTTTATGAGACAGTTTCGGGTCCACATAGTTAGACCCAAGAACGTGATGACTCTGACATCTATGAAACAATGGAAAGGGGAATCGCTCAGGGACTTCTTAAACAGATTCAACGCAGCGGTAGCCTCACTGGATCGACCCGATCCGTCAATGGTTTTGATGGAAGCCGTTTTGGGAATCGCGGATAACTCGGATTTCAAAATATCATTGGAACGGGACCCACCGAGGGATCTCGGGGAGTTCTATCATGAGGCGGAAAGGTTCTTGAGACAGGAGGATGCGCAGGCTGAGAGAGCAGGGAGAGAGGCTGAAGCTTACGCAGTGAGGGGTGGAGGTCCATCCAGGGAGGATCTAAGTAAAAATGATAAAGGAAAAAGGAAAACGAATGGAAATGGTGGCACTTTGAAGAAACCTCGGAGGGAGTTAAAGTTTTCTTCTTACGCAGATTTAACTGAGACTCTAGAAAGGATTTACTTGGACACTCGAGGGCGGCTCCAATACCGAAGGCCAGCAAAGAGAGAGCCTTCAGAATACGAACAGACATCGGGAAAGCATTGCCTATTTCATGAGCTGGATGGGCACTACACAAACGACTGTAGGCATTTGAGGGATATCATTGAGGAGCATGTAAGGAATGGTCACCTACAGCAATATGTCAGGAATCGAACTACGGCAGGGGAGCAAGAGCAGCCACCACCTACCTCTAGCAATGGCGGCATTGGGTCTGGTCAACGCCGGTTTACTATCAACTAAACAGGTTCATGGTTTTGAATAAGTAATAGAACTCAAAGTAATACGGCTAGGTCACTTACACACGTACGGGATTGAGGACAGTCCCTAGGCGTGCTCTGAGATGACTGAAAACCGTACTACTTGAGTATGAAATTCTGCTTTCTTTCTAGTTTTCTGCAAACTTTGGTTCTCTCTTTCGTATTTCGGACATTTACTTTTCTTTGGTATGGTTTTGGAGTTTGGATTGAACTCCTGATTTTGTTGGTTTTTTCTTGGTTTCCCATTCTGGTTTGGATGTTTGATTTTTTTTTTTTTGATACGGATTTTTGGTTTTATATTTGGTTTTGGATCAATGTAATAAACAGTTCAGGTTTTATAATTACTGCCCCGACCGGAGAGACGGGGCAATGGTCACAAGTTACGAGTCTCTTCGCCGGAGAGCGAAGAAATGGACTCGGGTAGAATATAAAAAGTCCTTGACCGGAGAGTCGAGGCCGGAGAATATAAAAAGTTCTTGACCGGAGAGTCGAGGCCGGAGAATATAAAAAAGTCTTTGACCGGAGAGTCGAGGCCGGAGAATATAAAAAGTCCTTGACCGGAGAGTCGAGGCCGGAGAATATAAAAAAGTCCGTGACCGGAGAGTCGAGGCCGGAGAATATAAAAAGTCCTTGACCGGAGAGTCGAGGCCGGAGAATATAAAAAAGTCCTTGACCGGTGAGTCGAGGCCGGAGAATATAAAAAGTCCTTGACCGGAGAGTCGAGGCCGGAGAATATAAAAAGTCCTTGACCGGAGAGTCATGGCCGGAGAATATAAAAAAGTCCTTGACCGGAGAGTCGAGGCCGGAGAATATAAAAAGTCCTTGACCGGAGAGTCGAGGCCGGAGAATATCAAAATCCTTAGCCGGTTTGCTGAGGCTGGTGAATATCAAAGTCTTTGACCGGAGAGTGGAGGCCGAAGAACATACAAGCCCGTGATGGAAAAGTCAAGGCTGGAACAGGATAAAACGACCCGGCGAGGTCTACAAAATCAAGATTAAGCCCGGAGAGGTCGTGGATTTGATGATATGGTTACAAAAAGGATGTGGACTTCGGATATCAGATTTGAGGCTATTCAAAACACACCTTCCAATAGCAAGGCATGTTTTGGGGGGCAAGTGTTAACCCGCCTTTTTACCAGGCCATGGACATGCGGGTTTAACTTAATTGGTTGTACGTTCGTCAAGGCTGGTGTACGATGGATTCAGTCGACTGGATGGATGGATGACGCAACGTGCTTAGGAAATGGAAATTTGACTGGATAAAAATGGATCAACTATAGTTTGGGTCTAGGAAATATGGTTCGGCATTGGCAATCATTCGGCATGGTAGGACGACCGGCATGATGGATCGTTCGGCATACGAGGTCGCTCGGCACGTTGGATCGTTCGGCATTGGCAGGTCGCTCGGCATCAGGGATCGTTCGGCATGGTAGGGCATTCGGCAGGATGGATCGTTCGGCATCATGGATCGATCGGCATTAGATCTATCACTCGGCATTTGTACTCGACATTGAAGTACGTCCGGCATTCTTTCACTCGGCATCTTCCACTCGGCATCTGTACTCGGCATTGAAGTACGTCCGGCGTTCTTTCACTCGGCATCTTCCACTCGGCATTTGAACTCAGCATTAAAGTGCGCTCGGCACACCTCACCCCAGCATCGATTGGCATGCATCACTCAAATGCCTCGACCGGCATTATTCTATCAGGCTTTGTTCGGCATTCTTCCTCCAGACGCTTCGTTCGGCATGGAACGGATCGGCATTGATGGCTCGGCATATGTGGATCGGCCATAAACTCGGTGGGCCTGAATCACGCAAAGGCCCAACAACTCAGGATTTGCCTATAAATACAGCATGTGGGGGTTCAGAAAAGGGATCCTGATTCTCTCTCCTGCTCTCTAACTTTCTATCCCCTAAGGCTAAGGCTAGCCTATCACTTTGTAACTGTAATCGATTGTTACAGCAATAAAAAGAAATTACTGGAGTGGACGTAGGCCAAAGTTAGCCGAACCACTATAAATTCCGTGTCTTTACCGCTTTCATTTTAATTTCTGTTGTTCTTCATATTAAATATCCTCCACATACATCCTACCTGTGAACTGTGATTGTTGTTTGGTACTTTCACTTGGATTTGGGTGTTAGTGACCAATTTTGGCGCTAACAATAATTTTAATTAAATTCAAATTAATTTTGAAATTTATTTATATACATACATGTATAATTATGTAATTTTACATTTTAAAATTATAACGACCCGAAATTTTCGATCCCAAGAATTCCAGATAGTTATGAAAAAGAAAGAAAGAGATAGAAGAAGAAGAACAGAAACACCAAACATCTCACATACGCAGCGGATAAAATATAATAATAAATAATAAACAGTTTACAAAAGAATACTATATCTGTCGATTACATTTAATATACATTAGAGTTTCACATATATACAGTCACTGAAAATTTACAATTATCATGTCTCAGATTATCGATAATATAAATACAGCGGAAATACTCTATACGATATTGCCATCCAGCTCGCCTCCTAAGCTCCAGAACGTCCTAACCTGTAAATCTGTAATACTCGGTCTGACCCGAGCATTACATCAAAGTAACACCCGGGTCAGGCTGGAAACCAGCGTGAGTAAACCCAACTAACATGGAATACCAAAGCAGTCAACTTATACAAACCAGGGGTAACTTATATCAATTTAACAATTTCACAATTTGCTGTAGACACACTTATTTCACACATCAATCTCTAAGTATCAAAACTTAGATTTAATCCACATAAATCATTCCATTTCAGCCTATTAATTTCACATATCAAATTTTAAGGAGACGAAGTGGTTTCGGGTGTTAACTAATACCCGACTCCGATTGCTTCGAATCCAATGTCGTCTTAACTCAAGTCATCCAAGTAAAATACAATTCGATTTTCAATTATAGGATATCAACCTTAACATAGTAATTCATCGACGATAGATAACTACACTATCACTATTCAAAGCTACAGTCATCATAAAAAAAACATTCATATCATAACCTCCAACTCGTCCTATATATGCATGATTTGTCAACTACGCCATCTCTAATTAATTTAATTAACCACTTATGAATTAAATTAATTACTTTAATTACAATAAACTTCTGCTTCCTCAACATTGATTAATCTCAAAACAAGGAAATAAATCAGATATCCAAACACAAAAGCACCAAGTAATTACTTCCCATCATGTAATTAAATTTTTTATTCAATTACATCCAGTAGTTATTCATTAATTCCTTTGTTAAATAATTTTACCTCATTAACTACCCTGAGTAATTATACTTACCCCAAACATCATATGATTACTTTTATTTAATCTACCATATTTAGTTAACTAAAATTAACCACATCAACTTAATTTATTCCACCGAGTAATTAATTCCTTTAATTACTTCATTACATAATTATTTATCATTTTTTTTCTTACATTGAGCTTTTGTCCACTTAATTTCTTATTACTTAATTATTTCTAAATTTAGTTCTCTTAATCAATTAATCGCTAATAAGAAATCATCTTTACTTAATTAATTCAATAAATTTACGTAATTACCCAAATCAAACATCATAGTTATAATTAACCTAATCACTTAATCCAAAATTATCAATTGATTAAACAATTAATCACTCCTTAATTTCCATTTGATTAATTCTTGATCACTAGTTGATTGAACCGTTAATCAACCCTTAATAAATATTTGATAAATCTTTAATTACCTTATTGAAATATGAAACATTAAGTTTAATGATCTTTAAGATAACATTTTATTTTATTTCAAACTAGGATTCAAAATTTTGATTAAAACTTGCTTCATCATCATTTTTTTTATTCGGTTCAAAACCCAAATCACTGACAGATTTCAACCTGAAACACCATTTGACCCAAGCCTTCTCAATAATACTTCGCGTAAGCTTCAGGAAACACGATTATGGCACAAGAAAAACTGAGCTTCCCTTAATCCATTGTCCCAACCTTCATCGTGCACATGGTGCACATGCACCGACGCCTCTGGCCATCGGTGATCATTGCAGCCACCCCTGACAATCACCCATACTCACGCGACCTCGAAACAACGCCTCGATCACACGCAAAACTCTCGAATCGAAATCGAGTTAAAAACTCGACAAAACAGAAACGCCATGGCCAGGAACTCCCCCCCTTCCGACGCCTTCAACCAACGAGGAGCCTCGCCCCTTTCCCAAAACTTCGTCACCCCTTCCAGCTTGCATCCCAATCCATGCGAACCACCCCGATGCTTCACAGATGCCGCAAAAATCTCGACACTCCGATGTTCCAAAACACACTACAAAACCCTACTTTGATCCACCGCTACCACCACGATGAACAGACATCATCTCCCCCATTTTTCCTGAGATCGACCATGCCCAAGCCATCTCCATGCCAATTTTCGACCACCCAATTGTCGCCGATCAGCGGCAATTTGGTCAGAACCCAAATTCGAAAAAAATTCGAATACACAACAAATACTTAGTCTAAGATTACAAAATTTATTTTAAAATTCATGATTCCCTTATGCGAATCAGATCCCATAATCCAAAGATGAAATTATTGACATTGATTTTCATCTAAATTTATATTATACTGTAAATCTTAAATTTACAGGTTATTTGTTAAATATAAATACTTGAATTTGTTCATTAACACAAGATTTCACTACTTCGATCCATTTCCTTTCGATGATCAAAAGCTAATAGATAATAATTTGGAAGCTAAAAATTTTCTAGTTATTCCTAAACCAAAATTTTAACAGAGAGCTACATTTTTGCATATACAGGCATCTCCCAATACTCAGCAGTTTTTAACCCAGATTCAAATTTGAATACCCATACAAACAAACATATTTACATCATCCAAATATATTAGCACCAAGAGAATTCCCTTTAAATATTTTACTCACGATATTTCAAAAATAAACAGAGGAAATCAGGTTGAAATACTCACCTGGACAGATTTGAAATAGAGAGCACTTCTCTTTTTTTTTCTTTCAGTAGGTTGTATTAGAACTTGACAATATAGTGATGTTTTTATAAATTTTTATTCCTGACTTTGTTATTATTATTCCTTTTGTTTTTGTTTGAAAGAATTATACTAATATGGATGCATATATAAAAGGAATAGTTTGTACTAAAGGAAGATTTTGCTGGAACAGCTTATATCTCCAATGGTCAGAGATATTTTTTTTTATATCTAGCCTCCTTCTTTGACCAGGCATGGTTTTCCTTCTAGCTCAAGCTTGACCTGATGCATGCTTGAATTGATATATTGTAGGCTACAATTAATGCTTGTCTCGATATATGTTTACGTAATTATTTTATGTTTGCTGTGTATAAATGTTTGCATGTAGCTATATACTTTGCAGGTAGACAAGGCTTGTAAATGAAGATATTATATTTTATCTTTTTATTTTATGAACATAGACATTATGCAGGAAAACATTTTTGTCTTCTTGCTTAAATTATTCATATGTATATGTTTATGTCAGGTTCATTTTATACTTGGGTCTTATAAATGAAGATATGTGTTTTAGAGATGTTTTGTTTTTATCCGGGATTATGTCTAGCTTCACCATATACATACATATATATATATATATACTTGTGCTTATCTTATTCTATACTTTGTTCTTAAATTTTCCAGTTTATGTTGCAAAAAACACTAACACTTACTTCTTGTTCTTTTTATTACATTTGTATTTTATATTTTGGCCATCAATATTTAAATTAGATTCATACGTTTTACTTACATTTATACTTATTTTTATATCTATTTCTATTTGTATTTTAACTATTGATATTTAAATTATATTCATAAGTTTACTAACTTATATTTAATATTTATATTTATATTGATAGACTTTTGATTTTATTTCAAATATTAGATGTTAACAAGGTAAGCATTTTAATTTAACTATATAAGATAAATTTTATTATAAATATTATCAAGAGATTTTATTTTAAATTCCCAAATCAAATTTTCCTTTCAAAAATACAAATCCATACCAATAAATGACCATTATTTCAAAAGTCATATTCATTTTAGAATGATAAGTTCACTTTTTATTTAATTAGATTAAATATTTATTAAAATAATAGGGCCAAAATCCAGGGTCGTCACATTTCTCCCCCCTTTTAATCTTTTCATCCTCGAAAAGGAACGAAGCCAGATTTATTAAAATGCTTATAAAAATATCCATTTTCCAAAAATAAATTTAACCCAAACCTTTTATTTAATACCTTCCATCCTAATAACTTAATATCAACTAAAACTTTGATTTAGTTTTTATTCAATCAGGCTTCATCCATTTATTATTTAATTTCGTTAACCAATTTATCCACCCCATTTTAAATTTTACATTCACCTGCTTAACTCATTTCGAATTTATTTTATTAATACAAAGTCATTCTCAATTTATTTCTATTTACATGGGTTTTTATTTGCAACACAAACCATTGCTATTATAATCACTTTCTTATATCCAATTTTCTTGCAAATTTCATTAAACATTATTCAAATCACCCTTAGATTTTATTTGTAATTCAAACCATCACATTTTCAATCCAACTCTATTTTATTTTTATTTTACAACATCTTTTCTTATTTAATTCATTATCAAATCCAAGTCGAATTCTATTTACAATTCGAATTCATTACCACGTATTATTAATTTACAATCCATTTGTTTACCCAACTTAAATTTTATTGACATACACTATTAAATAATTTACTTAGCTGATTGGTTTACTTTCACTTTTAATTTAATATTCGATTTCCTATAATTATAAAGAATCACTTCATTAAATTTTCCCGAGTTTTAATTTTATAATTTCAGTTCGAATTTCCTTTGATTTTCCAAAATCCCAACACCTTTATTTCAAATTTTAGAAAATCTTTTAAAGTCACATAATACTATTAAAATAACTCTTCATAGAAATACTTTTTATAACTCGATGTCTCAACTAGTCCATCCTTATTCTCATAGAAATTTAGTCTTACGTTGATCAGGCGTAGGACTGAAAATCTATAAGTACTTGGTAAACCCATTTTCAACACCTAGTGAAAACATTTGAAAAAATAATTTTATTGGAAATGTAGGAATCAGGTTTTGAAAATAGAGGAAATATCTTTGCTGATGATGCTCTGGAAATCATCACCCCCATCCATGGTCGCAGTTAACCCGATGGTTACGTTGCCGTCCCGACAAAATCCATAGATAACTGTAGGCCTCCGCGCCCCACGATTACACCATGGAACCCACGACAGATCGCAGCTACAACTGGGGTTACGTAGCCATCATAGCAAAAACCCATATAACTGTAGGCATCAGCGCCATCGAATTTCGCTGCCAAAAATGAAACTTCTCCACTCCACTTGACCATAGATCGCAATCTACCGATGTTGCGTTGCCTTCCCGGCAAAATCAAGTGTAGACCGTTGACACTCATCCTCCACACGATTTTCGCTATGGTCCCCACAGTACATCGCAACGACATCGAGTCACACTGTCGTCACAGCATAACCCAAATGCCTCTGTAGGCATCATCGCCATCGAATTTCGCAACCCAATAATCCTCAAGAATTAGTTTTGTCCGGACTCCTCACAAGATCAACTTTGGAACCCCTCTTGGGCTCAAGGCAGCACCACCCAGTGGCACTCCTGAGAAGTTCATTTCAAAGGAGCGCCTTTTTCCCCAGAGCCATCATCAAAACAATTTCATACTATACACATATAGTATCTTCAAATCATACACCTAGTATGATATTATACAAAGCTCCTTTACACAAAATCGATTATTCCAAAATCGATAATTCTCAAACTAGGCTTTCCAATTTCAATATTGATTTACCCAAAAATCAAAAGCCTTTCCAAATTTAAAGGTTCGTAAAACCTTTTCCAAAATCCTCATAAGATCCTTTATATATATGTAGATATATATAATTTTTAAAACTTTGGATCATTTCAAACTTGTATAAAATCCTTTTATACTTCAAACACTTTCAAAAAAATCCATCAGAGTGAGATACACTCACTTATTCCTATTTTCCCATAATCCCCATTTGGATTATCACTTCAATTCTTATCTCGATTGGGTATTAAATCAATAACAGTTTGAACTCCGACCAATTTAGAAAATAGCTTGAATTTTTTTTAAAAAATAGATAAGTAGGTGAAAAATAATTATTAGTTTGCAAAATAGCTATAAAATAGGTAACTAACTGTAAAATAGTTAAGAAATAGTCGAATAGTTTCAAAAATTGTATATAATTTCAAAATAGTTGTAAAATAGAAATTAGTTTGTGAAATAGTTGAAAAATAGTAATTAGTTTAGATAACAGTTGAAAGATGGTTAAATAGCTTCAAAGTAATTATTAAACAAGTATAAAATAGTTTGGCTTTAAGAAAGAAAGGTTGCATATATTTAATAGCTTGGAAAAATGAGTTTATATAAAAACAATTTATATTGAAAATAGTCCAGAGTCAAAACTGTTCACTTCCCCAACATTTCAATTTAAATTTCCACTCCCATTTAAATTGGCCCAATTCCAATTTAAATAACTCCAATTTCCATTGGACTTGATTTCTTCCCAATTCATGTTGAATTAATTCTCAATTTCTTTCAAATTTCAAATCAAATTCCACTTGATCTTTAAACTTGTACAACTTTAATTACAATCCAAAGTTATTCCAATCAATTCGGACTAATATCAATTGAATCCACTTTAATATCAAATCATTTCAATTTAATCCAATTTTCCATGTAAATTTTTAAACTTATACACCTTCAATTCCAAATCTAGTCAATTCAAATCAAATTCAATTTGAACTAATTCAATTTCAATCTCAATTTTAAACCATCTCGAATTATATAAATTCGAGTTGAATTTTCTAAGGTTGTTTTAACCCTTTAAACTAAGTTAACCTTTATTAAAAACTTTTAAACCATTTAATTTCGGAGCTCAAATTCGAGAATCCCATTTTAAATTATCTTTACTTATGTATTTCAAGGTTCAAATAAGCATTCAATAAAATTTTATTTTAAAATTTTAAATTATTACCCAATTTTATCTTCTAGTTTGAAACCAATTCTTAAACAAGTTTAATTTACAAATTTAACTATTCAAATTTCAACTCAAAATGATCCCTTATCCTTAATTTCAAATTAACATTTTATTTTTCTTTTATCTCAATAATGGATAAATTACCACACTTTATTTCTCATTCTTTTAAACAAATCTAATTTACGTTTAAAGATTTTTAACAACAATCGGATGATATCATCTAATTCTTTTAAAAACATCCATCCATTTTCAATTTCTAGGTCTCAGACTCATTTTGAGATCACACAAACTTCCCATTTATTAAGTTCAAAAACTTATCACTTTGTGTATCACATCCCATTCCAAATTTTTAACTCAACATTTAGAGTTTATTCAAACTATTTTTGATTTATGTATATTCCCCATATATACATATTATCTCCTTTACACACTAAGTCATCCTTAAATTTTAAACCACCCTTGGTTTCAAATTCAAACAAATTCTTTTAAAAATTCAAACAATACTTGTTTGAAATGTGGCCCTTTAATTTAAATACATTTTTTTTCTTTACAAATTTCAAATTTATGGACCTAGATTTAAAATTTCACAATTTGGGTATTTTCAATTTTATAGGTCATACTTTACTTAAATGTTACTTCTTTAGGACATTTCATTAATACACATCTTATTATTAAACACACAACAATTATTTATGATAATAACCAAGATCATCATATCTAAAACCATCCATTATCATCCTATTCTGAAATACTTCTCTAATTCAAGATTCCAATTTTAGTTTGAATTCATTTCGAACTTAGATTTATTCAATTTCAGTTTGGTTGTATTATATTACTTCTTGATTTAATTCTAACAATTTAACAACCAATTACCTTAATATTTATTAGAAAGAAATATTGCTTTATATATATCAAAATATATATTTTATATAAAGTCATTTAAAACCTTTATATAAGAAATAACAAGTACGCGCTCATATATATATATATATATATATATATATATATATATATATATATATATATACTCAACTCATTCTAGAGTACTACAGACTCTATTTAATGAGTAATTCCCACCAGAGCCAAGGTTCTCGCTTAACCTTTCAGCTCTGATACCAAATGTAACGACCCGAAATTTTCGATCCCAAGAATTCCAGATAGTTATGAAAAAGAAAGAAAGAGATAGAAGAAGAAGAATAGAAACACCAAACATCTCACATACGCAGCGGATAAAATATAATAATAAATAATAAATAGTTTACAAAAGAATACTATATCTGTCGATTACATTTAATATACATTAGAGTTTCACATATATACAGTCAATGAAAATTTACAATTATCATGTCTCAGATTATCGATAATATAAATACAGCGGAAATATTCTATACGATATTGCCATCCAGCTCGCCTCCTGAGCTCCAGAACGTCCTAACCTGTAAATCTGTAATACTCGGTCTGACCCGAGCATTACATCAAAGTAATACCCGGGTCAGGCTGGAAACCAGCGTGAGTAAACCCAACTAACATGGAATACCAAAGCAGTCAACTTATATAAACCCGGGGTAACTTATATCAATTTAACAATTTCACAATTTGTTGTAGACACACTTATTTCACACATCAATCTCTAAGTATCAAAACTTAGATTTAATCCACATAAATCATTCCATTTCAGCCTATTAATTTCACATATCAAATTTTAAGGAGACAAAGTGGTTTCGGGTGTTAACTAATACCCGACTCCGATTGCTTCGAATCCAATGTCGTCTTAACTCAAGTCATCCAAGTAAAATACAATTCGATTTTTAATTATAGGATACCAACCTTAACATAGTAATTCATCGACGATAGATAACTACACTATCACTATTCAAAGCTATAGTCATCATAAAAAAAACAGTCATATCAGAACCTCCAACTCGTCCTATGTAAGCATGATTTGTCAACCACGCCATCTCTAATTAATTTAATTAACCACTTATGAATTAAATTAATTACTTTAATTACAATTAACTTCTGCTTCCTCAACATTGATTAATCTCAAAACAAGGAAATAAATCAGATATCCAAACACAAAAGCACCAAGTAATTACTTCCCATCAAGTAATTAAAATTTTTATTCAATTACATCCAGTAGTTATTCATTAATTCCTTTATTAAATAATTTTACCTCATTAACTACCCTTAGTAATTATACTTACCCCAAACATCATATGATTACTTTTATTTAATCTACCATATTTAGTTAACTAAAATTAACCACATCAACTTAATTTATTCCACCGAATAATTAATTCCTTTAATTACTTCATTACATAATTATTTATCATTTTTTTTCTTACATTGAGCTTTTGTCCACTTAATTTCTTATTACTTAATTATTTCTAAATTTAGTTCTCTTAACTAATTAATCCCTAATAAGAAATCATCTTTACTTAATTAATTCAATAAATTTACATAATTACCCAAATCAAACATCATAGTTATAATTAACCTAATCACTTAATCCAAAATTATCAATTGATTAAACAATTAATCACTCCTTAATTTCCATTTGATTAATTCTTGATCACTAGTTGATTGAACCGTTAATCAACCCTTAATAAATATTTGATAAATCTTTAATTACCTTATTAAAATATGAAACATTAAGATTAATGATCTTTAAGATAACCTTTTATTTTATTTCAAACTAGGATTCAAAATTTTGATTAAAACTTGCTTCATCGTCATTTTTTTTTATTCAGTTCAAAACCCAAATCACTGACAGATTTCAACATGAAACAACATTTGACCGAAGCCTGCTCAATAATACTTCGCGTAAGCTTCAGAAAACACGAGTATGGCACAAGAAAAACCGAGCTTCCCTTAATCCATCGTCCCAACCTTCATCGTGCACACGGTGCACGTGCACCGATGCCTCTAGCCATCGGTGATCATTGCAGCCACCCCTGACAATCACCCATACTCACGCGACCTCGAAACAACGCCTCGATCACACGCAAAACTCTCGAATCGAAATCGAGTTAAAAACTCGACCAAACAGAAACGCCATGGCCAGGAACTCCCCCCTTCCGACGCCTTCAACCAACGAGGAGCCTCGCCCCTTTCCCAAAACTTCGTCACCCCTTCCAGCTTGCATCCCATTCCTTGCAAACCACCCCGATGCTTCACAGATGCCGCAAAAATCTCGGCACTCCAATGTTCCAAAACACACTACAAAACCCTACTTTGATCCACCGCGTTCACTACGATGAACAGACATCATCTCCCCCATTTTTCCTGAGATCGACCATGCCCCAGCCATCTCCATGCCAATTCTCGACCACCCAATTGTCGCCGATCAACGGCAATTTGATCAAAACCCAAATTCGAAAAAAATTCGAATACACAACAAATACTTAGTTTAAAATTACAAAATTTATTTTAAAATTCATGATTCCCTTATGCGAATCAGATCCCATAATCCAAAGATGAAATTATTGACATTGATTTTCATCTAAATTTAGGTTATACTGTAAATCTTAAATTTATAGGTTATTTGTCAAATATAAATACTTGAATTTGTTCATTAACACAAGATTTCACTGCTTCGATCCATTTCCGTTCAATGATCAAAATCTAATAGATAATAATTTGGAAGCTAAAATTTTTCTAGTTATTCCTGAACCAAAATTTTAACAGAGAGCTACATTTTTGCATATACAGGCATCTCCCAATACTCAGCAGTTTTTAACCCAGATTCAAATTTGAATACCCATACAAACAAACATATTTACATCATCCAAATATATTAGCACCAAGAGAATTCTCTTTAAATATTTTACTCACAATATTTCAAAAACAAACAGAGGAAATCAGGTTGAAATACTCACCTGGACAGATTTGAAATAGAGAGCACTTCTCTTTTTTTTTTTCTTTCAACAGGTTGTATTAGAACTTGACAATATAGTGATGTTTTTATAAATTTTTCTTCCTGACTTTGTTATTATTATTCTTTTTGTTTTTGTTTGAACGAATTATACTAATATGGATGCATATATAAAAGGAGTAGTTTGTACTAAAGGAAGATTTTACTGGAACAGCTTATATCTCCAATGGTCAGAGATATTTTTTTTTTTATCTAGCCTCCTTCTTTGACCAGGCATGGTTTTCCTTCTAGCTCAAGCTTGACCTGATGCATGCTTGAATTGATATATTGTAGGCTACAATTAATGCTTGTCTCGATATATGTTTACGTAATTATTATTATGTTTGCTGTGTATAAATGTTTGCACGTAGCTATATACTTTGCAGGTAGATAAGGCTTGTAAATGAAGACATTATATTTTATCTTTTTATTTTATGAACATAGACATTATGCAGGAAAACATTTTTGTCTTCTTGCTTAAATTATTCATATGTATATGTTTGTGTCAGGTTCATTTTATACTTGGGTCTTATAAATGAAGATATGTGTTTTAGAGATGTTTTGTTTTTATCCGGGATTATGTCTAGCTTCACCATATATATATATATAATACACACACACACACACACACACACACACACACTTGTGCTTATCTTATTCTATACTTTGTTCTTAAATTTTCCAGTTTATGTTGCAAGTATACACTAACACTTACTTCTTGTTCTTATTTATTACATTTGTATTTTATGTTTTGACCATCAATATTTAAATTAGATTCATACGTTTTACTTACATTTATACTTATTTTTATATCTATTTCTATTTGTATTTTAACTATTGATATTTAAATTATATTCATAAGTTTACTAACTTATATTTAATATTTATATTTATATTGATAGACTTTTGATTTTATTTCAAATATTAGATGTTAACAAGGTAAGCATTTTAATTTAACTATATAAGATAAATTTTATTATAAATATTATCAAGAGATTTTATTTTAAATTCCCAAATCAAATTTTCCTTTCAAAAATACAAATCCATACCAATAAATGATCATTATTTCAAAAGTCATATTCATTTTAGAATGATAAGTTCACTTTTTATTTAATTAGATTAAATATTTATTAAAATAATAGGGCCAAAATCCAGGGTCGTCACAAAAATAACATAACATATATCATAATATACTATACAAGTATACATTATTAATTAATTAACTTATTTAATTAATATATTTTGTTAATCTCATTTATAATTTTACAAAATTTTAAAGTCAATTTATATTCATTTTTAAATATTTTGAAAATTTTCATTATATTATAACATTTATAATATGTATGTACTATATTTTAAGTTTAACTTTTAAATTTGAAAATCTTATATTTCAATTTCCAAAACAGTTTGAAAATTTATATTACAAAATTTATAACATTTTTCTTATTTTAAATTTTAAATTTTTATTTTTAGTTCCAAAACAATTTTAAAACTAGCTCAAGGCACAATTCAAATTGGACCTTTTCCATTAGGAATAATAATTTGGGCTTATATCATTATTCCGGACCGGGTTAATAGCCAAGTAGAGTAGAATACTAGATTATCCAAATACAACCTTAGACATAACTTTTCTAGACACCCTAGTATATGGGTAGGCTTTAATTAGTTAACCATAACATGACTAATTTTGGTCACACGGTCTATTGGGTTTTGGTATCATTATTTGAATTAGGCCAGCCGAAGCGAAAGTTACCGGTGAATCAAAAAAGTTTCCCTTATTGGATCTAGATTGGACATATGAAGTCTAATTTATTTAGAACATTTCTAAATGCTATTTAAATAAAATCTTTTATTTTATCAAAATATATAGATTTTATAGTTTAATTTAATTTATATACAGTTGTATGTGTGTGTGTCATATACACACACAGATGTACATACGTACATATGTGTGTGTATGTGTGTGTGTATGTGCATGTATAACATATCAACTCGTGCAAGGTATAACAGGCCTGTGTATAAATGTCAGGATTTAAATCACAACGGACACGTTTTGTCATCCAATGTGTAAGTATACATTGTCCAAATTTATGTATGCATATAAGCTATTATTTGATATAAATAATATATATATACATAAATATGTTGAATTAGTTTAAATAATTATATATATAATATATTTAAAATATATAAATAAATATTTGTACACATATTATCTTATAAATAAAATATTAATAATATGCAATACATAATTATAATATATCTATCTAAATATATAAATCATTTTGAATACTAAAATATATATTTATATTTTATAAGCATTGAACAATATGTATATATATATATATATATGTATGTATAATAGCCAAAAAATTATATACACAAACATAAATATATTAATAATATATGGATATACATGTTAATTGATAAATTATTCAAATTATTTAATTTCTAGGTCATGTGCATCGCCCAAAGAAATTTTTTAATTTAAAACTCATTTTATTTAAATACTTATTCAAAACTAAAAAATTAATTTCGAAACTTTTTTTCAAAGTTTAGAAATTTTCAACTGATGTTTTATGGTTCGAAGAACTTTTCCCACATTTTTTTGGCTTAAAATTATTTTTAATAATTAATAATTTTCGGTTTCCATAAGTAGTTAATTTTTAAAATTTTGCCTACAGTTCATATGATGCTAATAAAATTTGATAAAATTTAAAATATAATTTTCATTATAATTTTGAATCAATATAATTCATTAAAGAAATAAATTGATTTAAATAGTATTGAACAATAATAAAATATTTACAAAAAATTATTTTTTACTCCTAAAAGTTAATATTGCTATAATACATTATAAATTGGATTATACTACTAATGTGACGACCCACGATTCCATACCTTTTGAGCCGACAATAAATCACACATGTCCGACCCAAGTTGCACGGAATATGGATGATCAAGGGTAACAAAGAAAATAAGACAAAACAAAATCTCACACGAATGGAATAATATATAATATTGAACAATATCTTTACAGCGAAAAACTTTTAACTACATATATTAGAGTCTAACCTAATTTTAGCTTGGACAGTTATAAACATCTATCCTTACAATTGCTGACAACATCAAACTAAAACTAACAAACCACAGCGGGTAATAGAATATGTCCGTACGAAGATGAATATCTCCAGCTCTCCTCTGGAAACTTCAACCGTATTCAACTAAACCTTAAACTACTTGGATCTGACCCGAGTATTAAAAATACCCGGATCGGGCTTAATAAAGCAGCGTGAGAAACTCAAATATAAATGACATTGTCATATATCAGCCTTTGAATAAAATCCTTTGAAACAAAAGAGTATCTCATAAGACCAAGCCCACACATAAACACGGATGGGTTTTTATCTTATGATAACTAAAACACTTTTATATATCAAAACGTTTGATATTATTTCTAATATCATTCTTTGAAAACATTTGCAAATAAACTTATTAATCTTAGCCAAAATTGTTACCATTATTAAATTCCAACATACTAGGCTCTACAAACAAAACCGTAGGTTCTTATTGGAGGATGGATTTCCATACAAATGACCAGGTGAAGAGACTACCTTCCGATGGGTCACCTCTAGATGGATGTGTCGAAGAACCATCACAAAGCTTCTCTGCCAACATAAGACCGGCCTACCTCTATAACTAGATGGTACCGAATATGTCATCCCTCGGTTGTTAATGTCCTTTAAATTGGGCGCCCGAGCATACAAACCAGATTGATTTACATCCTGAATGTCATAGCAGGAAGAAATATATCTAAAAGGGGATGATCATACCCTAATTAGGATTGACCCACTTAGCCTTGCTGCATCTAACGCTGTTTTGGTTATTTCCGATTGATGAGGCTCGAGGCTACTATTACCTTTTCACGTAGCACATATCAGATCTCTGAATGCCACATTGCCATTTCCGTTGACTACTAATTGTCGTTCATAAAAATACAACCCTTGAGCCCGTACGTCTAAAAGGAGGGTGTTAAGCTAAGAGAAGTGGCCTTCTCCACCACCACTGATGTACGTTTGTAAAAACCAATGTACGTAAACTTTAGAAATGCAATGTCAAAAAAACGTCCATACAAGTTGTCCAGGAACAGGACAAACCGAAGGCACTCTTCTACTACCACTAGTAGCGAGTAGTCCTTGCAATCCGAAAAATCTCCACAACAAGGAGACCACTACTATAAATAACTCTATAATGAGAGCTACCCAGAGCATGTCAAAAGCAGTGATCATGCTATGAAGATCCACGGTCTTCAATAATTATCGTCTTCAACATATCTTCATATTCGAACGTATTCATTGGTTCGAAGTGGATTTTGGATAGGAATCACCCAAATCGGACCCTAGTTCCTTTGAATTCAAATATCGATTTAAAAGATGTTAAGTTCATATGTGGATATCAATCATCAATCAATTAATTCATCTTTTGTAAATTTTTCTTTCTTAGATATATTCTTTTCAATATATTCCATTTTCTTTTCAAGAGTATATGGAATCATTAAGCCTCGTTTTTCAAATCATTTGTTTATTTAAACCTTTCTTAAATCCTAAAATAATTCCAAACCATTTTCTCTTTTACTTAGGAAATTTTCTTTAAATCATTCATTAAATCTTAATCAAAGATTTCTTACATTCAAGCTATAACTTTTGACTTAGGGGAAATATTCCCAAATCATTTGTGATGGCCTGTAAATTTCGATAATTAAATTGGTTAATTTAATAAGATTTTTGTAATAAAATTTAAAGTGAAATAAAAACTTTATAATTTAAAATGAAGTGAATGTTAAAAATGGAAATGTATATTTTATTCAAGGATGAAATAAAAGAATGAAACCTAGTTGAATAAATTCATTGAGATTTTAATAAACGTATATATTTGAAAAATTGAATATAATTGAAAATAATAGTTAATAAAAAGGGAGTTAGAAACTTGAATATATTAGTGTAATGAAAGATAAAGAAATATTAACTAGGTTTACAGAGTAATAATAGACTAAATAAAAAGATTGGAATTGAATCTAAATCTGCTTAATTGAAATTAATTATAATTAATGGAAATTCAATTCATAACAAATAGATTTATTGTAAGAGAACGAAATTAATTACTATTCTAATTGGAATTAGAATGAATTGGGAAATATTAACGTAATAAATATAAACCAATGATAATTATACCTATAGGTTGACAATGGATTCAATAACAAGATTTAGAAATAAAATATATGGATTAATTGGGAATTTAAACTTATAATTTCTAAAGTAATTGAAATTGAAATTTAATGCTATATATTGTGAAATGTCCAATAATAAGTCAATAAGAGAATTTGTTTTAAAGGATTTTAAATTACTAAATAATCCAAAGTGATAGAAATTGGAAATAACGATAATTGAATGGAAAAGTGATTTAATTTAATTTAATATTAATTTATTTAAACAACTGAAAAATAGCCATTTTTTCCACTGACTCGCATTTCGACGAAACCAGTTTCATCGGATCCATAACAACGAATTATTGTAGGATTTCAAGTTTCATAATGATCGGGCTTGTCGTTTGATCGTACGGACTCGAAACGCCTAGAAGTCGATTTAATTGAAATCAAATTAAAATAACTTGATTTAAGAATGACATCTTCATACGATGGAATTTGGGTTTGAAAATTATTCCATTGATTTCAAAATATTTTAAAACATCTACTTTGATATATGGGTTGATCTATTTTCGTTCCGGAGTCGAAACGGGCTTTTGGGCTAGTATCATTCATCTGTCCAAACCAATCGTATATGTTCCTCTATTTCAGCTCTACCTATATAAATCCAGTTATAAACCCTAGCAGCCTTTCTATTTCTTATTACTGTACGTATAGAAATGTCTGTTGCTCCTCTTCCTCAGTGACTGAAAACCCTAAATTTTTCAATTCAATTCCAATTCAAATTCCAACAACAAAAATTCAAAACTCCTCAACTACATCGAATTGTATATGAATTTGAAGCTCTCGACGAGCGCAAGTCAAATATATGATTTGTTTTTCAATTTGGGTTTCGATGTGGTGAGGAATCGATGAAATATTCATGGCCATTTAATCGAGTTCGATCATCTTCATCTGATCATCAAATCGAAGGTGTTGTTTTGTAGAGGAGGCAGAGGGGATCGCATCAAGGTGGGTAGTTGGTCGAATCCACGAATTAATCGTGCTGTAGAATTGGATTAGGGTTTTATTTGCATGGCGGCTGGATGTTCTCGTGGTGGAACGGCATTATTGTTGGCCGGGATATGTTCGTGGGTGAGAGCAGAGTCGGCGGCGAGCCTGGCGGTGGTCGTGACGCGATAGGCATCGGCGAGGTGTCGTACGACGATCGACGGCTATGGTTTTTCATGCGTTCCTTCTTTACTATAGCCAATATATTCTGTGTGTGAAATAGATGTGGTGATGACGTGGTCTATAGGATGGTGAGAACGGTGGTTTTGTTATATTTATTTTATTTATTTCATTTTAAATCGTTTATCGTTCTAACTCACATAACTTTTACATACAAGGTCCAATTTGCACGCGGTTTCTTTTGTTAGGATCATATTGAAATTTCAAACATTTTGACGCTAGTTTGGGTAAATCTGGAGACTGTTTGAATTTTGGGTTTAAATTAGATTTAAATTCAAAAGGTGAGTGTTTCAACCCACTCACAACTTCTAAAATTTCTTATGTTTGCTAAATTGATTTATGATGTGATTAGAAATTTATTTATGACTGTTTGGCATATTTTGAACCATCATCTCAATTTATTTGAATTTATTTGGATAAAATAGTTATTTAATTTATTATTGAATATAAACTGCCAGTAAATACTTGTTATTTATTATCTGTTCTATATTGATGTTATTGATTGAATTGGATGATGATTGTGATCAATGTTTGATGATTGATATTGGATGAATGGATGTTGTATTTTATATTGTTATAAACTGCAAGTTGTTATGGATTTTTATTTCATTCGGGATTGCGGTTTGAAATGATATGTAACCATATTTTCTTTTTTAAATTACGGATTGAAATGATAAATATCCGTATCGCTTGACCATAGGATAGAAAATTATATACAGACACCGTGGTATATATATAAAAATATTTTGACATGATTTCTATGGTTTTGTATAGAAATATTTGTTTTACGTGTATTGATTTTAGATATTATATAATGTTATTTTATCCTTGATTTTAAGCTATGTATAATTTGTTTAATATAGAATAAGCTTAGTAATAAGTTTGATTTTTATTGAAGATAATAAGGTTAAGTATCTAAATTATATTGTAATATAGAATTTATAATGATTTAAATAAATTAAGGCTGGATGACAAATTTAAATTTATTTGAAATTGAATTTATTTAAGAAATAAACTCAAATAAGTTTGATGTGAAATTAATTAAATTTGAAATTCTAAAAGGTATGATTTTTATAACTTGATTTTGGTCTAAGGTGGATTAAATGAATAGTTCAAGTATAAATAAATTGAAGGAAATATTTAGTTATTTGTAGTTTGGGTTTATTTAAATGATAATGGATTTAATATGTAAAATATTTCAAACTAAATAATAGAAAATTGAATTGTTGAATACCTAAAGTTTGAAAATATTGGATTTGAAATGGTTTATTCTATGGATTAAATCTGTTTTGAAATCGATAAATTTGAAATAGTTTATTTGGAAACTAAATTGAATTGAAATTTATGATTTGGGATTTGGTCAAATATAAAATGTAAAAAATTCGAGTTGTGTTGGATCTGATTTGTGAAATTGAAGAAGCTATTTTATTATATAAAGTAATTTAAATGTTTAAAACATTTAAGTAGTGGAAGTTATGTTTCAAAGATATGACTTTCAAGGTATTATAATTTAAAAGTGTTATATTTAAGTGTTTTGATTTCAAAATGTTATAACTTTGAAAGTGTTATGATTTTAGAAAGGATATGTTTGAAATGAAAATGATATCGTATTGATTTGGTTTTGAAAGGGCCATGACATTTGGTTTTAAAGTATAAACTATTTTGAAAATGACCGTTATGATATAATAACGTTTGGTTGTTAAAGAGACCGGGATTGGAAGTTGTCATACTCTCTGCCAACTTCGAAAACCACTTTTAACAACCGTGTACGCGGTGGGTATTCCAGAATGAAGTAGGATGGTGGCGACTCTATTGAGGTATATATGTGGACCCGACTCCCGTGAGTTGGCTTAAGGTGGCTAAAATAGGAGCGCTTACAGGCCAGTGAGGTAGACCCTCTTATCGGACACACTCCTTCAATATTATATTCTGATTTTGAGATTGATTTGGTGGCCACTTTTGATTTTTGATTTTTGGAGGTGTGGCTCGAGGTGGGCGGTAGCTGCACGCTATGCGTCACCATCAGTCCGAATGCGTAATTAGTATATCTACCCTGACATTGCCTAGTTGTGTCGTGTCACCACCCTAGCATGCCTTGTACGAGTTTGGTTTTCTCCCGTAGCCCGTGGAGTATCCTCTGGTGGCTTCCCGATCAGGAGGAACCATGATACTGGATGGACTACTGGGACTATTACGTGTTAAGGAGAATATTGGGTCACTCCTTAACGCTATTTAAAAGTAAGTTTATTTTACTATAGACATTATTATAATAGCGAAATATTATTACATAGTAAGTAGTTTAACGGATCCTTAGGAGATGTAAATCCCAAGCATCTCTTAAGTTACTGCGCTCACGTTAGACACTGGATGAGAGATGTCAAATCCTGTAAACATCCCTGTTGGCGTTCCACTCATATTATATACTGTTGATTTAACTTACATAAGATCTTTTAGTTCTGGCTTGAGTGTTTTGTCTTTTCAATTCGCTCGGGTCAACCTGAGCATTTCAGGATTTGAAGACCCTATTGCTGGAGGAAGAATACGAAGATTGTATTATTATTTATTATATTCCACTACATCATATATTCCGCTGCATTATTTATTATTCTCTGGTTGTGTAACCCTAATCCGTGTTGTTTAAGTGTAATCGATTGTTTTTGTAAAATAGCTTCATGAACTGTTATTTGATTATTATATTTTGTCATTCCGCTGTTAGGTTCTGTTTTGTTTTATTTATTCCTCTGCTTTTCTAATTCACCCTAATAACAATCCGCTCTTTTGTATGGTTTGAGTCTGATGTGTGTGGTTTATCGTCGATTTAAAGCATACAAAAAGGCGAGATGTTACATCATTTATTAAATCTTAATAAAAGATTTCTTTCTTAGCTTCAAATCATATTCTTGCAAATCGAAGATTTTCAAAACAGAGTACTACTGCCACTTTATATATGGTAAATTTCACCTCCACGGACTAATGGCATGTAATCCTACATCATAAATATCTTTGTCTTCAATATAGACTATTTAGAAAATTTGTTTGAAGAGGTTTTTGGATGGTTTCGAAATCTCTTTATTTTGTCTTAAAGTAATTCTAAGAAACTCATTCTTTTTCTTTGGATAATATTTCAACTTCCCTTACTTAACTCTCGATCCAAATTCCTTAACTTATAGGCGGATCAAAAACAATGTTATTTAAGACATCATTTACGATACCTAAAATAAATCTTAGCAAGCATTATTGAGTAAATAGGATCATAGAAATCATTCTAATTTTACTCAACATCATTTTCCATATTCAACAAGTGCTATGGGAGGAATAACGGTGAAAGCACCTTTTAAATTCCATGAACAGGACGAGTTCCCTCTTCGGATTTTAATACCAAGTATAAGATGATTATCTCTATGCAATCTAGGTCGTAATTAATTCATTTTGGAGATCGCTTAAATTTTTGGATAATACTAATCTTTTACTATTTTGGAAACTTAATACTCCTTTTATTTTAGAGCATCCGGGCTTTTCTTTCGATATGTTCCACCCCTTGCCTAAAAAATGAAAACAATGGCCAGGTAAGTTGGCACTAGTTGGTCTATCCCTTATCTAAGTTAAACAACTTGTTTTATCTTCTTAGATCTCACAAGCAGGACAAATGTACTAGTCGTTTCCGTATACTTAGTTTGTTATAAAATTCAATCTTCTTCACTTTTTGTTTAAGAACAACTC
Organism: Allium cepa; assembly: GCA_030765085.1. Lineage (NCBI taxonomy): Eukaryota > Viridiplantae > Streptophyta > Magnoliopsida > Asparagales > Amaryllidaceae > Allium > Allium cepa. The sequence continues at coordinate 321,335,869 of CM060939.1, forward strand.
CAATTAACCATTTATTCAAAGTCTTAGTAAAACTCCCAAATCATCCTTAAATGACTTAATTATACTTTTAAAATAATTAATAAAATATATAGGAAAGAATTGTTATGTTTAAAACTACATTTAAAAAGTTATTAAAAACTGCTGCGAAAAGCGTTGCGAAAAGTGTTGCAAATAGTGTTTTAAAAGTTATATTCTTCAAAACGACTTTTATATCATTTAGATATCCATATTTTAAACTTAAATCACTTTTACAACATTTTAAAATATTTTTTGATTTTATTTCATATTTTTAAAACATTTAGATCATCAATTTTAAACTTTAGTCACTTTACTACGAAAAGAGCGATTTTTCGGGAAAATTGTTTTGGACATATTTAAAATGTACAAGATGAAACCTTGATTTTTCTTCCTTTATTTCTTTAAACATATTTAAATGTTTATAAATGTGATAACCCGGATTTTTGGGCATCAGATAATTGGATAATCATTTGATTTAACTGTTCAAAAATACTGATTTATAGATTGAACAAATGAATTTGATAATAAATATTTATATCTGGATATATATTTATTTGATAATCTCCTAATGTAATTACTTAAAATTTAAAATTATTCTTTTAAAAACAAATAATAATGATTGTTTATATATATAGATATAAATAGATTTTAAATAGAATTATTGTTTACAAATTGAATTTATGTTGGTTTAAATATATACACACACACATTTGAGTTGATTTTCAATTGGATTTTAAATTGAATTTGAATTTGAATTTTGATTTAAATTTGAAATTTAAAAGATTGATGTCTTAAAATGTTTTGGATTTAAAAATATATATGTATGATTTTTATTAGAATATGATTTGTTTTTTATTAGAATATGATTTGTTTTATATTATTTTCTTTAATGGGTTTTATTTATATAAATTAAGAAAAGTATTTATTAATTAGGAAATTAAATATAAAAGCTTTATAAACCATTTTAAAATTAATAAACTCATGCATAATTACAAATGTTAGTTTATAAATCTTTTAATAACAAGTGTAAGGTGATTAACTAATGTAAATGAGAAATGTTAGTGAATTAAACAAGTTTCAATCCTTTCTTTTTAGTTTTCTTTTATTTTAAAGATCATAAAATAATGTTATAAATAAATCTCTACATTACCTTCTCTATTTTTTTCTATTCTCATTTCTTCTATTTAAATCAAAAACTTAGCAAATTAAAATCTGGAAAACAAAACCAGATAAGAAGAAAAAAAATAAAGACAAAATAATTACAAACTCAAATCATAGGCAAAGATCTACTTCTAGATTTTTCACAAATCAAAGTAAAGATAAGTTTCTCAAAGTTGGAATCCAACAAGATTAAAAGCCACAGTTTCAACCTGAAGCAAAAGTTCAACATCAACTCAAACAAATTTCAATGTCTAAAGAAAACCAAGTTATAATTCAAAATCAAGCTTCAAATCAACAGTTAGGTTCTAGAAATAAGCTCCTCTGTTCAACAATGAAGGTGAGTAAACAATCAATTATTTTAATATGTTATATGATTTTGCTTGTGATCAGCAATTGAAGTAAATGATTGCATGGATAAATTTAAGTGTTTATGTGTATATAAATATATTTTTCTCAGCATGCCTGTGTATATATATATATATATATATATATATATATATATATATATATATATATATATAAGTCTCTGTATGAAACTGGCTCTTGCATATCCAAATTAATTCATTTCTTCTACATATGCTCAATCTTACGTTATGATCCTTAAAGGTAAATTGATAGTAACAACTAAATTGGATTTCTAAAAACATTACTAAGTAAATTAACAGAAGGATTGACTGGAAATAAATAGTGTCAGTAAGAATGGAATTCAAACTGAAAATTTGATTTTTAAATTTTCGAGCTTTGATCATATATACAAATTCGTATTATAAAATAGTGAATTTTGACAATTATTTCTTGATTATTAAGTTTGGGTTTAGGTAGAGGCAGCGAGTTGATCGAAAAATGAAATTGAGTCGATTTTTGGCGAGGTGGCAGATGATTGGAATCGGCATTTGGACAAGGGGTGGTTGCATAGCTAAAGAACTCGGGAAAAATCAATAATGATTTTTTCGATCATCGGAGTAATCGTCAGAGGGAGGAATAGGGTTTGGAAGTCAGTTTTAGTCGTGGTCAGTCCTTGGGTCCTACCAAAATCGAGGTGAGGAGTTGAGCGTGCGGTCCGTGGGGAATCGATGGAGGGGTCAATGACGTGCCTCTGGGTGAATTCCGATGGTAAGGATCGGGCTGTGGTAGCGGTGCAAAGGATTTTCGTGGCTAGTCTTTGGTTCCAGTGGTGCTCGACACCCTCTTTTTTGATTCGAGTGATGGTTTGTGAATCTGAGTGGTCAGGTTCAATGAGAAGCCGTCGGCGGTTTGGGAGACGGGGCGACGAAGGTCGGAGAGGCTCTGACCAAACGTGCACGCGTATTTTGGCGTTTTCGGTCTGTGTACTGCTGTGGTTAGTTTTGGAAGAGGAGAAGAAGTAGAAGGTAAGTGGTAAGAGGGAGATGGACTCGAGTAGGGGATCGGGTTTGCCTCAAAAAAACATGTTTGGGCTCGGGCCTGTATTCAAGCATTTTGGCATAATTGATAGGAGATTAATAAAACAAGTTTTATAAACAAAAGAAGAATTTTGTCAAGTTCAAAGCACGTTTTAAAAACCAATAGGAAAAAGTATTCAATGTACAAATATTTATCAAATTTTCAAGAGCGTGTTTCAAATATAAAGTATGGGTCTAACATTTTTAATTGTTTTGATTTAATATAATTATATAATTGGTTGATTATTTAAGTATATTTTTAAGTGTATCAAAGAGAATTTAAATGATAGTTAAAGTGGTTACATAAGATAAATGGTTTATCTTAAAAGTTAATTACGGTCCTTGGTGATTAAAGATAAATTAAATTAATTCAGTAATTAAAGAGTAAATCAATTAATTAATAATATAGAGTGATTAATTAATTAATAATTAAAGGTTAATTAATTAATTAAGAGTGAATAAATAATAAATGAATTAGAGATTAATTAATTAGTAATGGGAGATTAATTAATTGGTGATTAGAGATTAATTAATGCAAGTAATTGGTGGTTAATTACTTTAATGATAATTATTCAATGTAAGTAATTAAAGAAATTACTTAATGGAAGTAATTAAGGATTATTTACTTAGTGTCATAAATTAGAGGATTGATTACTTAAGGAAATTAATTAAAGGGTTGGTTAATTAATGAAGGTGATTAATTAAAGGATAATTAATCGATGTTAGTGATTATAGAATAATTAATTTGGGTAATTAATTAAGGTCAATGTAATTAATTATTGTTAATTAATTTATGAGAGTAATTAAATGTTAATTTATGTGAATGATTGAAGATTAATTAATTTGTGTAATTAATTAAAGACTAATTACTTAATGTAGTGAAAGTAATTATGGATGATTAATGGGTAATTAAAGGATGATTAATTAATGATTTGTAATTCATTAATGTTAGGTAATCAGGATTTAAAGCGATTGAATAATTAATTTAATTATTAGAAATGGTGTGACTAATTAATCTTGCTTATGGATGATTGAATTATATTGAATACCTTGGATTATTTGTTATCCCTGGTATGTGACTGTGATGTTATGTGAGATGATATGTTTGGGTTGAACCGTGATAATATAGATTATCTATCGGTAATGGAATTGCTATGTAAATTTGTTACTCTGAATATGAATTGAATTGTTTTCACTTAAACATTTGGCTTAAAAAATATCATTAGATTCGAAGAGACCGGGGTCGGGTATTGGTAAATACTTGAAACCACTTTGATTCGTAATCTACAATAAATTCTTTATGGATTTGATTTGGAATAAATAGGCTGGAAGGAAATAAATGATGTAAACTTGGTCATTTAATCTAAGTAGTAATGCTTAGATATGATTGTAAGATGTGTATTTGACTATGGCAAGTTAAGAATTCGTAGTAAGGTACGAGTTACCCCGTGTTTTGAATAAGTTTTATGCATTAGTATTGTAACGACCCGAGAAAATTTACTGCTAATAAATTGGACTCCTGCGGAAATTGACGGCAAATTTGAAACAAAAATTTTAATAACGTAAGAATCTGTCGTAAATATCTAGATTGTTTGGAATAAAAGAACTTTTAAATAAAATAACCTAGTAAACTATGGGTAACGTATATTTAAGAGCAATTTATATAAAAATATAATAACATCTGTTGTAGATTCCAGTAACGTTAAAGAAATAAAGTTGGATTTTTTTTGCTCAATTAGCGGTATCAGCGACTGCAAATTTCGTAAAATGAATATTTATTTGAAAGTCCAAACGTGATTTTTCTCTATAGTATTAGACTCGTACCGACAAGGCGAGCGCAACGATAACTTATTTGCTGAATTTGGATGTCCGATGTGTAAGTCACGCACTGTTTTGTGTGTATAGTGGGTCCGTAAAAATTTATTAGGTGTCGTTATAAACTGAAATAAATTGATTAGAAATTCAAATTTTAAATTTTTTGAGCGTGTTGAGCAGTTGTAATCTAGAAATTAATAAGTACGTTACAAAATTTAACGTACGTTACAAATATTTATGGTACGTTTTGAAAATTTAATCGGTCACCGTACATTTAGGCGTTATCTCTAATCTAAACTAATATAAAACAATATAGGCTCGTCATTTTCTTCTCACCAGAGAAAACAAAGAAAAAATTTGTGACAGCCGATCCAAATTTTTGCAAAACTATCCCCTTCGCCCTGCATCTAGTCGCCCCCACCCCACGTTGCCGACCACCGCAATGCACGCGCCCTACCTCTGCGTCAGCGCCGCCGCCACAACAGCTCCACTGTCCCGCTGAGCCCAGCTGACACGCCCTAACCCCGACCCACCGAAACAACCACCTCCCCACACGCTTCTTCTCTTCCACAGCCAAACACCGCCACCAATCTCCCCGACGCCGCCCGGCGCTACTGCCGCCTCGGCCCGTACAGTGAGTACTCTTCCTTTTTCTCCCCTTCTTGCTGCCGAGTTGCGTGAGTTATTTACAAAAAAAAAAAGAGAGGTGAAGATGATAACTTAGCCCTGCACACCTGTACGTTTACACATGTAGCATATATGTGCATAATCTAGTGAATAGGAAGTGTAAATTGTTTGATTCAGTGAGTTTTTTTTTTTCATCTTGTTTTTTTTAGTAACGTGATGAATTGGGGAATTGTGTGATACAGGGAGTTTTTATGTTCTTTCCTTCATGCTTCTTCGTAGTTCGTACCCATAAAAAAAAAAGAGAGAAGAATGGGAATTTGACAGTGAAACCTTGCTGAGTTTATGCAGGTCTGAGGCTTTTGTGTTTTTTTTTCTGCCTGGGTGCGTGCGTTCCAAAAAAAAAAAGAAAAAAGAAAGAAAGAAAGAAAAGGAGTTGGAAGCGATACATGACTAGGCCTATATGCAAATGAATGTAGTGTATTGCAAGATCAAATAAATGGAAAATGTTGTATTGGGTTTTCTGGAAGTCAAAACACCTGTAGGGAAAAAGGAAATTCAGTGAGCATGTTTATGCATATTTTATATACTTTCATTTATTCTTAGTTAGTGGAGATCTATGTTATGGGTATATACTAAAGGGTAAGGTTATATCTGAACACGTAAGTTGAATAGGGATTTAGATATAATGGTTGTATAATAGTTAGCTAGTTATATATGTACGCATGCTATTTGCAGAGGTCACTGTTGGCGGTAAGTATGATGTATACAATGTACATAAAGTTATACAAGTGTACATATTCATCTATCTGTTCATGAGCTTGATGCATACATAGTATTTACCGAGTCAGTTGTTGAAATAGTGCAGAGTTGTGTTGTACAAAGGTTTGTGCTATCGGATAATTTTAGGATAAATTTGCATAATAAGTTGTCTATAATCCGTTTAGCCGTACTGTTGTATTTAATCAAAGCGATTGAAGTCATTGAATACGAAAAAAAAAGAGAAGAAAAAAGGAGATAACCGTGAACATGTAATAAATTATTTTTTTTGAAATATATAGCGACGTAAATGTTAATTTATGATTTTATTTACGTTTTTCGCAGTCGGAACCCAATAACGTAGTAGTTATCTGTGCATCGTCTGGTCTGTGCTCTCCGTCGCTTCTGCTATCAAACATCTCTGTCCGACAAAAGGTGAGTAATCACTCACGGCTGTCATTCGATTAATAAGTGAATTTATTTTGATGAAATAACAACTGAACTGTTTCTCGTATTGTAGGCATGCATGTAGATTTAATGCTAAATGCATCATTGTCAACGAATAATTCATGCCATGTCACGTAGAATCATTTCATGTAGTATCATTCATGTAGCATCACTGCATGCACTGTTAGTTAGTAGCATCTGATTTATTCCTTGTTATGTTTAATCCCCGAATATATTTTTTTTGAAGCCCTTGATAGTTAGAAATCTCCTTCGGGTTGGAAGGATAAACCCGAATATTTCAAAACCTTGTTGGGATTTGCGGGTTGAAACGATATATACCCGTAAGTATAAATTAACGCGAATTGAAATGATATACATCCGTATCACTTGACCATAAGTTAGAAAACTTGTATACGGACACCATGGTTGAGAAATTTGGTTTTTGAAATTTATATGGTTGATAAGTATTTGAAATCCGGAAATTCTAAATGTTGTTGGAACCAAATATGATTGTTTTTAAACCTTATAGAGCGACAAAATTTTTGAAACCTACCAAATCATTATTTTCATAAATTATTATTTTAAGATTTCAAAAGCTTTACTCTAATTTGTTTAAATAATTATTTTCTTAAACTTTATATATAGATACATGGAAACGATTTGAAGATTTAAAAATGGAAACTTGATAAACCACAACTGTAAAGAAAAAATATATTTCCAAACTAAGGAATTTAAGTTATATATTTTGTAAATAGCCCAAAATTGTAAAACGATTTTGTAAAACCAACCATGGTGTGAAAAATATAACGATTGGTTGTTAAAGAGACCGGGATCGGATATTGTCCTATAGCCGGCCAATACCGAAAACCACTTTAACAACTGTGTACGCGGTGGAGATTCCAGAATGAAGTAGGATGGTGGCGACGTTCCCAAGGTATATTACGTGGACCTAACTCCCTTGAGTTGGCATAAATGACTAAAACAGGAGCTATACCGGGCTACACAAAGGGTCGCATCCTTTTATCGAGCATGCTTCTTCGAAAACCATTCTATTACTTGTGTGATTCGATTGGTTGCGCCACTTTGATTGGGGTATTGTTCGAGGTGGGCGGAAGCTGCTGGCTTGCCGTCACCACCGGTCCGGGAGTGCAAATGGTGTATCCACCCTGGCATTGCCTCGCGTGCCGTGTCATCTCCTTATAGCGAGCCCATTACGATTTTGGTTTTAAATATCCGACCGCGTTAAGGTTCACCATCCCCTTAACGCTATTTTCTATATGATTATACTTTACTGATTAGACATTACTATATATAGCGTATATTACTGGTTTAACGGATCCTTAAAGGATGGTGATCCCAACATTCTTTAAGTTATTTGTACATTTCAGTAGATGTTTTACTCGAGTTATTCACTTAGATGGGAATGTTAGTCCTGACTCGGGTGTTTGTTTATTTTTTCACTCGGGTCAGCCTGAGTTTGCAGCTTAGAGGAAATTATCCCTGAAGACGAAGTGCCGGAGCTATACTTGATGTTTTTTTTCTTAGTCCTCGGTTCTGTTTTATTTTGGACTTATATCATTTGGTTTGTACTAGAGATCTTTATGTACCTGGATATCTGTTGTATTAGTTAAACTCTGTTTGTCCCTGATTTTAAACTCTGGTCACACTAGTTCATTTACTCTACTGAAATATCAATACTCTGTGTCCGTGATCTGTGAATTTGTGATATGATTTTATTTTACCTCGAAATTTAACAACAATCCATCGTTTTGAATGATTTGAGTTGACTTATTGACGACTTAAATCGCTCGAAAGGGCGGGATGTTACATGTGGTATCAGAGCTGATGGTTTATGGGGTAAAAGCTCATTAGAGATAGGGTAGCAATACCCTAGAATGAGTAAAATTACATCACAGAATTTCCTTCACTCACAATGCATCTTACTTGCTAGAAATCTTCCATTGATTCGAAAATCTTTGATATCATCTTCACCTTTGTTCTAACCCTATTCTTGAACTTCCCAGATGGCTAACAGAAGAGGCACTAGGGGAAGGGAAAACGCTCAACCTGTTCCTGCTGCTGCACCGGTCCCAGTAGTTGCCCTAGTCAGATTTACCACTTTGTGCAAGGAGTATACCCAGCTAGGAGTAACCAAGTTCAAAGGTTCTGAGGGCATTATCGAGGCCCAGCAATGGTTGGAAAATGTAGAAATGATATTTACAGGGCTCAAGATTAATGATGCCCAGAAGCGCTAATTAGCGGCTTGGCAGTTGCAAGAAGCTGCTCGAGATTGGTGGAGATCCGTTACTGCCCAGGCGGTAGAAGCAGATATAACTTGGGACCAGTTTAGGTGACATCTAAAATTCAATCTTTATCCTTTTCCATTTTTTTTCACATCTATTTCGAATCTAGCTTAAAATCTTGAGTTTTCTTTAGGGACGCCTTTATCACCAAATGGGTACCAGAAGCGGGAAAATCGAGTCTTTATCGAGCTTTCGTGGACCTGGAGCAAGGCAACATGACTTTCACAGAATACGAAAGGAAATTCAATGAGTTGTCTAAGTATGGCCCCAATTTGATAGACACCCCGCTTAAGAAGAATGAAAAGTTTGCAAATGGTGCACGTCCTGAGTACTACGACCGATTGATACAGAATGTGCATGGGACTTTTACTAGCTTGGTAGATATGGCCACCTGATTTGAGAACCCAACTTGTAAGGGTAAGCAGGCTGCCTCCACTCAGAGTTCGCTTAAAACCACTACTAGTCCAATGAAGAAGAAGGATAAGTTCCAGCAACAGAAGAAGAAGTGGCAACTTTCTCAAGGCATTGGTTTTACTCCCCAGAAACAAGCTATCGACTTCTCCCACATCACATGCTTCAAATGTAACCAAAAAGGTCATTACTCAAACAGTTGTCCTTTTCCGACCGGAGCCGCTATTCCTCCTCCATCCCAAGCAACCAGAAACAACCTTTGCCACATCTGCTTGCAACCAGGTCACTTCAAAAACAATTGTCCCACTCAGCTAAAGGGAAAGACTTCTGGAGTTTTCGCTATGACTTCTTCCGACCCGACAACTGAGGATGCTCAAGGTACACACCGTTGCACCTTCACTCTACATTCTCATCCTGTTCGTGTTTTATTTGATACCGGAGCTTCCCATAGCTTTATTTCCACTGATTTATGCGATAAACTAAAACACCTATTAAAACTAGAATATTCCTTTGAGTCACTTTGTGTATCAAATCCCATTGGTGGTCCCGCAAATCTTAGAATGGTTTGTAAGGGAGTGAAACTCACATATGGCTTACATCTTTTCATTAGTAATTTTTATGTCCTTGGGTTCGATGCATTTGATATTTTACTTGGAGGCGACTGGTTGAGAAAATACAGTGCTCATATCTCTTGTAAGGAGCGGATTGTTTCCTTAGTTGATGATGAGGGTGATTCCTTAATAATTGAAGGTCAAATGCCTCAAGATTTTGCGGGCAGTTTCATCTTTTCGCTTGATGCTCATCCTAATGAACTTAATTCCACTCCTGTTGTTAAGAATTTTCCCGATGTATTTGGCGAAGTTACTTCTCTTCCTCCTCCACGGGAAATAGAGTTCCGTATCGACCTAATTCCTGGAGCCCGACCTGTAGTCCTTCCTTCACGAAGGATGGCCCCGAAAGAAAGGGCAGAGTTGAAATGCCAAATCGAAGACTTATTTTCGAAGGGCTTGATTAAGCCAAGCTATTCTGAATGGGGAGCAGCCGTAGTATTTGTCACTAAGTCTGATGGTTCCTTGAGGATGTGTGTAGATTATAGGGAATTGAACAAGCTTACTCTCAAAAACAGATACCCTATGCCACGTATTAATGATATGTTCGATCAACTCTATGGAGCTAAAGTATTCTCCCAACTTGATCTGGCTACCGGGTTTCACCAACTCCGTATAGCTGAGGAGAGCATTCCCAAGACAGCTTTCCGGGCGGAGAATGGGTTCTATGAATGGTTGGTCATGCCTTTTGGACTAACAAATGCACCCGCTTACTTCGTTGATCTTATGAATCGTGTTTTCCGTGATGTCCTTAATAAATTTGTGCTGGTTTTCGTGGATGATATTCTCGTCTTCTCAAAATCCGAACAGGAACACGAAACACACTTAACTTATGTCCTTGATACCCTTAGAAAACATAAATTGAAGGCTAAATTCTCGAAGTGCCATTTCTGGAGGGATGAAGTCCGATTTCTCGGACACATTGTTCCGGAAAATGGAATTTCCGTCGATCCGCTTAAGGTCACTGCTATCAATGATTGGAAGGACCCTAAGACCCCTACTAACGTCCGAAGTTTCTTAGGCTTAGCTGGTTACTATCGGAGATTCATAGAAAATTTCGCTAAGATTGCTGCTCCGCTTACGGCTCTGACTCGTAAGAATGTTAGATTTGTCTGGAGTGATAAGTGTAAGGCTGCATTCAAGGAGTTAAAGGACAAGTTAACATCTGCTCCAGTTCTTACCGTCCCAAATGGGAGTGAGGGATTTACGGTATTTACTGATGCTAGCCGAGAAGGATTGGGAGCCGTGTTGATGCAAGAGGGAAGGGTGATCGCCTATGCCAGCCGACAGTTGAAGACCCACGAAGTGAATTATGCTGCCCATGATTTGGAATTACTTGCGGTAGTATTTGCCTTAAAGTTGTGGAGGCGTCATCTTTTGGGGACTAGGTTCGAACTCTTCACGGACCATAAATCGCTGAAGCATATTTTTAACCAAAAAGATCAGAATCAGAGACAAGTGAGATGGCTCGAATTCTTAGCAGCCTATGACCTAGACATCAACTATACTCCCAGGAAAGCTAATGTTGTTGTCGACGCTCTGAGTAGGAAGAAGTCGATACTTTGTGTGATTATGGTCACCCCATCTCTTATGGATCGCATAACAGCTAAGTAGAATGAAGACCCAATGTTGGTAAAAATGAAGGCGAATGTTCGAAAGAGAAAGAGTGATAATCAAAGCGAAATGGATGCACAAATCGACAAATATGGGACTTTAAGAATTAAAGGTAGAATTTGTGTTCCGGATGTCGACAATTTAAGACAAGAGGCACTCAAGGAGAATCACCAATCTAGACTTTCCGTACATCCTGGAGTTTCGAAGATGTACCATGATATGAAAAGAATATATTGGTGGAACGGTATGAAGCATGATATTTCTTCTTTCATTGGTAGATGCGCCACGTGTCAACAGGTTAAGGCCGATCACCGGAAAACCGCTGGTTTATTACAACCTCTTGAGATACCCAATTGGAAATGGGAGCAAGTTTCGATGGATTTTATCGATGGACTACCTCGAACGAGAAAGGGAAATGAGAGCATTTGGGTCATTGTTGATCGATTGACTAAATCCGCTCACTTCATTCTGGTCAAGTCGAATCGTACCGCTTCGAGTTTAGCCGATATTTATATGAAGGAGATCGTCAGACTGCATGGAGTTCCGGTCAGTATTGTGTGTGATCGAGACCCAATCTTTACTAGCAAGTTTTAGAAAGCATTCCAAGAAGCTTTAGGTACAAGGCTGAATCTGAGCACCGCTTATCACCCTCAAACTGATGGACAAACAGAGAGAGTGAATCAGATTCTAGAAGACCTTCTTCGTGCCTGTATTCTTGACTATGGTGGTTCTTGGGAAGACCATCTTCATCTCGTTGAGTTCATTTACAACAATAGTTATCAGGTATGATCTAATTCAAATTCCAACTTATTTGAAATACAACTTGGTAATTTTCTATCCTTGAATTTAGGCTAGCATCAAAACATCTCCTTTTGCTGCTCTATACGGACGATCGTGCAAATCCCCATCATGTTGGATTGGAACGGGTGATCGATTAGTTCTTGGGCCCGACCTGATCCTTGAAGCTTCCAAGAAGGTCAAGGATATTTGGACAAAAATGAGAATTGCCCAAGATAGGCAGAAGAAATACGCAGATAGGAGAAGAAGGAAGTTGGAGTTTGCCGTAGGAGATCAAGTGTTCCTCAAGATTTCACCGCTTAAGAGCGCCATTCGATTTGGTCGGAAAGGGAAGCTAGTTCCCAGGTTCATAGGCCCTTTCCGTATCACTGAAAGAGTTGGTTCTTTAGCCTATCGTTTGGACTTACCAGAGAAACTTGCTAAGGTTCACAACGTGTTTCACGTATCTCATCTCCGTAGATATCTTCATGGTCCATCGCTTCATGTCCAACCCGCTTCGCTAGAGAATCTCGATGTTGAACCCAATCTAACCGTAGAGAGAAAGCCACTTCGTATTGTTGGTAGGGATACAAAGCAACTCAGGAGAAAGTCGGTTAATCTTGTTAAAATCCAATGGAGCAATGATGATCGTGACTGCACTTGGAAATCCGTGGACAGTATCCGTGCTTCAAACCCCGAACTATTTGAATAGGTATGTTATTCTAATCTTCTCTATTTTGATCTGATTTTTCCTTTGTTACACATCCCATTTGGCTTCATTCTTTTCGGGGAAGAAAAGTTTTGAGTGGGGGAGAATGTAACGATCCGAGAAATTTTACTGCTAATAAATTGGATTCCTGCGGAAATTGACGGCAAATTTGAAACAAAATTTTTAATAACGTAAGAATTTGTTGTAAATATCTAGATTGTTTGGAATAAAAGAACTTTTAAATAAAATAACCTAGTAAACTTTGGGTAACGTATATTTAAGAGCAATTTATATAAAAATATAATAACATATGTTGTAGATTCCAGTAACGTTAAAGAAATAAAGTTGGAATTTTTTTGCTCAATTAGCGGTATCAGCGACCGCAAATTTCGTAAAATGAATATTTATTTGAAAGTCCAAACGTGATTTTTCTTTATAGTATTAGACTCGTACCGACAAGGCGAGCGCAACGATACCTTATTTGCTGAATTTGGATGTCCGATGTGTAAGTTACGCACTGTTTTGTGTGTATAGTTGGTCCGTAAAAATTTATTAGGTGTCGTTATAAACTGAAATAAATTGATTAGAAATTCAAATTTTAAATTTTTTGAGCATGTTGAGCAGTTGTAATCTAGAAATTAATAAGTACGTTACAAAATTTAAGGTACGTTACAAATATTCATGGTACGTTTTGAAAATTTAATCGGTCACCGTACATTTAGGCGTTATCTCTGATCTAAACTAATATAAAACAATATAGGCTCGTCATTTTCTTCTCACCAGAGAAAACAAAGAAAAAATTTGTGACAGTCGATCCAAATTTTTGCAAAACTATCCCCTTCGCCCTGCATCTAGCTGCCGCCACCCCACGTTGCCGACCACCGCAACGCACGCGCCCTCCCTCTGCGTCAGCCGCCGCCGCCACAACAGCTCCACTGTCCCGCCGAGCCCAGCTGACACGCCCTAACCCCGACCCACCGAAACAACCACCTCCCCATATGCTTCTTCTCTTCCACGGCCAAACTCCGCCACCAATCTCCCCGACGCCGCCCTGCGCTACTGCCGCCTCAGCCCGTACAGTGAGTACTCTTCCTTTTTCTCCCCTTCTTGCTGCCGAGTTGCGTGAGTTATTTACAAAAAAAAAAGAGAGAGGTGAAGATGATAACTTAGCCCTGCACACCTGTACGTTTACACATGTAGCATATAGGTGCATAATCTAGTGAATAGGAAGCGTAAATTGTTTGATTCAGTGAGTTTATTATTATTATTTTTTCATCTTGTTTTTTTTAGTAACGTGATGAATTGGGGAATTGTGTGATACAGGGAGTTTTTATGTTCTTTCCTTCATGCTTCTTCCTAGTTCGTACCCATAAAAAAAACAAAGAGAGTAGAATGGGAATTTGACAATGAAACCTTGCCGAGTTTATGCAGGTCTGAGGCTTTTGTGTTTTTTTTTCTTTTTTCTGCCTGGGTGCATGCGTTCCAAAAAAAAAACAAAGAAAGAAAGAAAAGGAGTTGGAAGCGATACATGACTAGGCCTATATGCAAATGAATGTAGTGTATTGCAAGATCAAATAAATGGAAAATGTTGTATTGGGTTTTCTGGAAGTCAAAACACCTGTAGGGAAAAAGGAAATTCAGTGAGCATGTTTATGCATATTTTATATACTATCATTTATTCTTAGTTAGTGGAGATCTGTGTTATGGGTATATACTTGTAACAACCCTGTATTTTCTGATTATTGTAATTGTATATTTTAATCATTTTAATTTAAATTCCTAATTTAAAAAAAATTATGTTATTTATTAAAATGAATATATTTTGTTAATTGAAATATAAATGTTGATTTTGATGTGGATTAGAATTTCAATCATGCATAAATTGAATATTTCCAGAAAAGTGAATTTTGGTCAAAATGGTCAAACTTTGATTTTTAAATTTAAAATTTGAAAGGTTGAAAATTTAAATTTTATATTTTATTATGAAAGTAAATAAAATTTTAAGAACACTGCTTTTCGTTTTGTTGAAATCTGATTTATAATGTGAAAGTTATGCCTTTTTAACTATTGTGTGAAATTTGCTGTATTTAACAAAATTGTTTATTTTAAATTATATAAATAATCTTTTTAATTGTCATATCTTATTCTAAATTGTATTATATGCTATGTTACATATATTTTTACCTTTTAAATATTTTTAAAGTGATGTTTGAAATTTTTCCAAAGCTCATTGAATTTATTTTCTATTTTTAAAGGTTAGTTTCCATTTTTCTGTTATTTTCTTTATTTAAATTATATTTAATTAAAATTTATTTATTCATTTTATGTATGCATTTTATTTTTATGTTATTATCTTTATTTATAAATATGTTTCATGTACAAATTTTTTTTTCAAAGTTCATTTCATTTATTTTCAAATTTTCAAGCCCAGTTTACATTTTCTTTGCAATTTTCTTAATTTAATTATATTTAATTAATATTTATTTATTTATTTTTGTTTATTTACTATATTTTCGTGTTTTATCTGTATTTATACATATTTTACATGTATTTAAAATTTTAAAAGAAATTAGAAATTCAAAGAGACTAGACCTTTCATTTTCTAGTCTTTTCATCTCCTTGTCTCTTCATTTTCTTTCGGCTTTTACTCTCCTTTCTTTTGGCCGTACACTACTTACCTATAGCCATGTGTTTTCTCCAGAAATTCACGTGAAAATATTCTTCCCACCATCGAAAAACTCACGGCATTTGAATTTAAGAAAAAAAATGGCAAGTTCATGGTCTTCTTCTTCTACTTTTCCTTCTTCTTTTCATTGTTTTGCCTAGATCTCTACCTAACTTTGCTTGGCCTCTACCACCCACCATCACCACCATACTCTCCACCATCACTAGAAGAAGCAACCACCACCTATCCCCTCCTCCAGATCAGGCTGTGACCGTTGGATGAAGCCATAACCACAAAACTCCACAAAACATTGCAACACTCCTTGAAAACATTGTCTAGCCAAGCCTATCTTCGCTATCTCCTCCATATCTTGCCTTGGCCACCCCTACATCCACCACCACCTTCCTACATCACCTCTAACCATCAGCCACTCCACTGACCTGACCTGAAACAATGCATGACCGAGCCAAATATTGACATAGGTTGAGTCTATGTTGCTCCAAAACCTTCCATCCATTGACCCTTTGCTTACCTTTGCCACTCCATGCCTTTGCCTTCCATTTTCATGTACATAACCATATCTCATGACTCATGGCCGAGCATACATAACCTAGGCAGAGACTAGGTGTGATGAGATCAAGCCCTTTTGCATTTAGGCCAAGCCTATGTATCTTGTGCAAGTCTTTTGCTTCTAAGGTTCGATTATCTTTCATGTTTGCCATTGTTTTGCAAACTTAAGTTGTTGATTATATTTGTATGTAAAATATTTATATTTTGCACTTATGTATGTTATATTTTGTGTATTGTTTACAAGGCTCTCCATCCATTCAAATTAAATCGTGCTTTTCATGCCTTTGGAATCGCTCTTGTGTGTGTTGTTTGTCTCTAGCTTCGTAAAAGGTGAGTCTTTTTCACTCTGACATTTATACTTATGAAATAGTGAATTGATGACAAGTGTTTAGTAATATAAAATGTTATGCAAGTTAATGTTGATCATATGATATGCTATACCATGTTATTACCATGTTAAAACTGTTAATCATCACCTGACATCTGATATATGACATTATATTGTGACATTGACATTGTTTATATTGTTTATGCATATATTCACACTGCAAGTTCCCTGTTAGAATAGAATCATTATGGGTTGAAATGATACATACCTGAACGGACTTTAGAATAGTGAAAAATCGTTATGGGCTGAAATGATAGGCCTGACCGATTTTTATTGTATTTTATTTGACTTGGGATTGCGGGTTTGAAATAATAGAACCCGGGTTTTCTTTGTAAACTGCAGATTGAAATGATATATATTCGTATCACTTGACCTAGGTTAGAAAATTATATACAGACCCCGTGGTATATTTTTAAATGATTTTTATTAAAAATATGTATTTTCAAAAGTATGAAATTTTGATTTAAAATATATATATTATGGTTTTAAGAAAGTTAAATATTAAATCTTGAAATTGTGAATTTAAGTGAATTCAAGTATGTAAATTTAGAGTAAATGTGACGTTTGACTTTAAATTTTATTTTAAGATGTAAATAAATAATGGAAATTAAATTTTAAAGTTTTGAAATGATATTTGAAGTAAAATTTTATGTTTATTAAATTTATAAATTAATAAACAGTGAATTTTGACTTAATAAATGAATGGAGTTTGCAAAATTGAATATTTGATCTTAAAATTTTATTGTGTTAAATCATATGTTAAAATGATTTTAAATGTGAAATTTTGAAGTCTAGAAATATGATTTTTAAGTTGTAATAATAAAAATTTGGAGTTTTATTATTGTTTTTGAAAAGCTAAAATGAAATCTGGAATTTTATAGCATTTTCAAAATGCTGTAGTCTTTTGACAGCATTTTTAAACGCTATTGTTTTGAATCTAACAATGTTTGAAATAACTAAATATCTATTACGACATTTTATAAATGTCGCTATTCTTGAAATAAACCATTTTGGAAAATATAAGCTACGATAGCACTTTATAAATGCTGTCGTTGCTATAATTTGACAATGTTTTGAAATGTTATAGATTTTAACACTGTTTGGGCTATATTTTAAAGTGTTAAATAATTTAACTTTTGAAATGGATTATCTGTGGAATTTTAGAAGTTTTGAATATTTAAATTTGAATTTTTAAGGAATTTAAATTGAATTTGAATTTAAATAAAGTTTACTTGGTTATGTGTTAAACGGAATGAAATGTAATATAATAAATGAATTTTTGAATGGAATTTTGGAATGTATTTTTGGTAATGATGTTTGAAATAATAAATGAATGAAATATTTGATTTTCAAATGATATTTAAATTTGAATATTTAGATTTGAATTCAAATAATGATTTGATTATGAAGTTTTGAAAGGATGTAATATTTTAATGATTTTGAAATGGTTTGGAAATGATTTGATCTTTATTTTAATAAAGAATATGAATGTGAAATAATATTTGATTTTGATCTATTTGATAAAGGAATATTTGAAGTTTATATTTGTATGAAAAGGTATTTGGTTTAATTGTAATTCAAGTTTAGTTAAATAATATTGGATTTATGAAATGAATGAATATTTCAAAATTAAATACTAATGAAATTAGATTTGAGATATGAATATATGGAATTATAAAGTTTAGTTTTGAAATGTGGGATATTAAAGTTTGGAAATATATTAAAATTGGATTGTTTATTTTGTAGATCAAATCTATATTTGAAATTTGTAATATTTGAAATGTTTTGTTAGAAAAATAAACTGAATTGAAACTGATGGTTTGAATTGAATTAAATTGGAAATTTGAAATTTTGGTTTAATGGAATAAATTTGTAAAGTGTAAAGAATTAAAAGATTGATTTCAAATGTATAATTTCGGAATGTAATGATTTTCAAAGTGCAATTATTTCAAGTATTTTGGTTTCGGAAAAGTTATACTTTAAAAGTATTATGATTTTTTTTAAAGGTGAATATATGTTTGAAATGGAAATGATAAACTATTTGATTTGAATATAGTTTTGAAATGTTTTTGGTTTCGAAGTATAAACTATTTTGATTGAATAAATAGTTTTGAAATAAAAATAATTTTGGTTTCGAAGTATAAACTATTTTGATTGAATAAGTATTTTTGAAATAAAAATGATTTTGGTTTCGAAGTATAAACTATTTTGATTGAATAAATAGTTTTGAAATAAAAATGGTTTTGGTTTCGAAGTATAAACTATTTTGAAAGAAATATAGTTTTGAAATGAAATGATTTGATCCTTTTGAAATATAAACTATTTTGAAATGACCATGGCGTTATAATAACGTTTGGTTGTTAAAGAGACCGGGATCGAAAGTTGTCATACTCTCTGCCAACTCCGAAAATCACTTTAACAACCATGTACGCGGTGGAGATTCCAGAATGAAGTAGGATGGTGGCGACGTTCTTGAGGTATATTACGTGGATCCAACTCCCGTGAGTTGGCATAAGGTGGCTAAAACAGGAGCGATCTCGGGCCAAAGGAGGTAGCACCTCTGGTCCGACACATTCCTTCGATACTATACTCTTATTGGTGATTGATTAGATGGCCATCCTCCAATTTTGATTGGGAGTGTGTTTCAAGGTGGGCGTATGTGGCTGTTGCGTTACCACCAGCCCGTGTGCGTAATTGTAACGACCTTAGATTTTAATTTAATTTAAATTGATAATTAAATGAATTTTTGAATAAAAATTTATAAAATTAATTATAAATGGCAGCGAGTTACCCCGATTCAAACAGAAAATATATTAAGTCATATGAATTTGAAAATTTGTATATATGTGAATATATATGTATATATTGGATTTGAAATAAAAATTTAAATAAATGGTTTTAAAAATAAATAGAAATAGAAATGAGAATATTTATATATGATGAATTATAAATTATGAAGTAAATAAAATTAGATGAATTTCAAATAACATAGGGACTATAGAAATTTATTTACATTGTAAAGCAATGTACAAAGCAAAGAAATAAATATAAAGTGATGGCACTAGAATAAAATTTAACAACATGATTTAAAAAGTATAAAGCATGAAATCAGCAAGTCAACATGCAAAAGTATATAAAAACAAAACAAAGGAGATAATAATGTACAAAAGCATATCAAAGAAAGATGCATCAGCCGAGACAAGCAAGAGGAAAGCAAAGGAAGTATGCTTGTAAATAAAAACTGCAAACAAACTTAAATATAAAATCAAATGGATTTCTTATAAGCATAAGTACACATGAGCATGCATATACAAAGCAAGAAGTATACATACATAACAAATAGTATAAGTTGTAAACCAAAATAGGATTTGCATTTATTACCCCATCTCCTCAGTACAAAATATTTACATCTCAGCCGAAAACAAAGCATGGCTTAGTCAGTAAACAATTGAAAAAAAAAAATTTATTTTTTTTTTTGTCAAAAGAAAAGAAACATGTTCCAGTTAGAACTTCTCCTCTGTACAAGCCTTTCTTCTATATATACATATATATTTTCTTATTCCTGCTTGTTCAAGAAAACAACATGGTGAAACCAGGAAAAAAATATAAGCAATATCATTCAATTTAACGACAAAGCAAGATCAAAATAAAATCTGGAAACCCAAAGCAAACAGATTCAAAGAAGAAAGCAACTCTGCAGTTTTCAAAACAACAGAGGCCCTTTGTTCTTCTCTGTTTAAATCTTCTTCCATGTGAGTAAACATAATATAAATTTTATGTTAAGCTATGACCAGTGAATGATTTATGTTTATTATGGATGTTGAATATCTTCTTTGTTTTGACACTGTGTATATGAAACTATTTTGACAGTGTTGAGATGTCTGTTTTTTTTTTTGTTCAGGATGAACCAAATAGAAATAATTTCAATCCTCCATTTCTAATCACTTTCAAGCCTTGATATCTAAAGCAAAGTTGTGTATTTAAATAAGAACTATGATCTAAAAATAATCTCATGAAGTATAAATGTATACAAGAGGAAAGATTTAGTTTTTACAGATGAAACTCTAAATTTGGGAAATTTCGAATTTCATAAAACATTGATCCAAGCATGTAGCTTGAATCCTTACCTAAAACAATGATTTTTAAGATATGTTTGGTAATTTTTAGTGTTGAGTTTTCCGAGCAGTTCAATAATGAACGAAATTTGCACTTTGGCCGATTTCCGGCGACGCGATGAACTAGAGGTGTCGGGTTTGTTCGAGGTGGAGGAGGAGCTGATGGGTGTGGTAGGAGAAATGGTTGGAGGTGGCCTCAACCTCGGTGGCGAAGGCGGCGAGCATCTAAAGTCTAGAAACCTAATTTTGGACGAGGTTGGAAAAGGGGTCGCTGGGGTTTCGCGCGTGCATCGAGTTGCACATGGGTTTGTGGGATGATAGTATGGAAGGTGATGAGTTTGTAGCCGAAGCTCGAATGTCTCTGGTGGACCATGTGGTGGTGGCGAGGTGGTTTTGTGATGAAGGTTGAACTGCATGCTTCGAACGAAACGCTAAATTTCGTTTAAATTTTTCTGGAGGCGAGGCGAGTTTTGTTTTCGAATTATTGGACGATTTGTGACTCGCCTATGATGATGGAGTTCGCCAGAGGTCGTTTGTGCCGATGTGCACGTGCACGACATTGTTCAAGTGTCAGGAAAGTTTGGGCCTGGGGAAGAGGGGGAAAGACTCGAAAGAATGCTCGAGCACGAGATGTTTTGGCTCGAGTTTTTGTTTTGTTTTGGGTTTGCGTGAGCAACTTGTATTTTCAGATTTGAAATAAAAAAAAAAGAAGAAGGAGGATGCGACAGGGAGGGAAGAACGACTCGGGGGGGGGGGACTGGGAAGGAACGTGGGCTTTCTCGGGTAAACGAGCAGCTTGCCTCGAGTCCACTTCCTGATGAATTTGCCTAAAACACTAAGTATTTTGTTGTACAAAATTTAATATCAATTTGATAAATATTGTTAGTTAATGTTGAGTTAAGATTTGATCTAAAATTTATTAAAAGAAAGTTTTTAAAATGATTAATTAAGATAATTTTAATTATAAATTAAGTGTTTTAAAAGTTATTAAGAATGATTTATTTATAATGGTAGGTAAAGCTTGATTTATTGAATTTATAATTGTAATTCATTAGAGGTTTATCAATTTGCAATTAATAAATTGGTAAATAAATAATTAAGTGTTTAAATTATTTGTAATTAATAATTGTTAGTGATAATTAATTATGAAGATAGTTAATTAAAGATTTTAAATAAGTTAAGGGAAATTAATTAAAAGAATAATTGAATGATTAAAGGTTATTAAAAAAATAAATAAATAAATCAATGTGATTAATTTTAACAGTAAATTTGGATTTATTTAAATTAATAACAATCATTGTGTAATTGTTAAGTATGATTACTTAATATAAGTAATTGAGGAATGAATTGTTCAGTGTAAATAAGTGTGTTAATCAGATTAGTTTAAGTTATTTACTTGAGTTAATAATATGGAACAATCAGTTTACAAATTGAGAAAAATATGATTACTTAGAAAGTAAATCATAGGTAATTGGTGGATGTAGTGAATTGAATGATAATTAGAAATTGAGTATAATTATTTATTAATAATAAAAGAATTAATTAAAAATTGTGATTAATTAAGATAAATCAATTAATTTAAAGGTTAAATTGATTCATTAATTAAGATTGATTAGTTAGTAATTAATAGATAATTTGTGAATGTAATTAATTAAATGATGATTTTTAAATCAGAACATAAATTTTTGTAAATAATTAAAGGATTAATTAATAATGACAATTAAATTAAGATTAATTTAAAAAAAATAAAATTAAAGATTAATTGATTCATTGATTTAAGAATGATTAGTTAAAAATTAAGGGTTAACTAATAGATTTGGAAGAAAGATTTATTTCAAATAATTTGTGATTAAATTATGATAATTAACCCGGATTAATAATTGATACATCTGATTTAAATTAATAAGTTGATTAATAAATTCACTTGTGAATGTTTGAACTTGACTGAATAATTAATTTGTCTGATATCCCTGATATTGATGCTTTGTGATATATCCTAATTTGTGTTATGATGTGAGATGTAATTTATTTATCTGAGATAAATATAATTATTATCTGTGATATATATATCTGTGTTCTGTGAATAAAGGATAAGCGTTATGGGTTATATCGCTTATCAAATATAAGCGTTATAGTTTATACCGCTTATCAACTATATTTCTGTGTTTAATTTGTGATGATTGAATGATGTTGCACTAGTATGTTAAACCCCTGGACCACACCATACACACACAAATATGGATTTCACGAGGAAATCGATTAAGTCACAGATTTTGAAATGATTTATAAAAAATTGAATATTTGAATTCAAACGTTTTGGAAATGGAATCGGAATAAACGTGAAAAGCTTTTGGAAATGGAATTTCAAGTTAAAATTTATTATTTTTAAATTACTTGATTAAGTTTTGGAATTTAAATAATTTGATTTAAATTTAAATTCAATACTTGAAATTGAATTCTATGATTTGAAATTAGGGATTAAAGATGTTATATTGGTTATATAGGGATTAAACCACTTTTAAGTATTGTTTTTGGGAATTTGAATTTAACCCAAGGATTTAAACTCGTATAAATGAATCAGATTTCCAAAATAAAAAATTGTTGTTTTCAAATGATAAACACTTTTAGATAAGAACTGAGATTCCAGTTAATTAGGGGAATTTCAAGATTGAATAGAGAAATGGTTTTCCTAAGTTATGAATGAATTCTTTTTGAAAGCTATGAATTAAATCTGTTTATTTTTATCAGATTTTTGATGATTTGTTTAAATCAAATTGAAATGAAATTGTTTTGAAGGCTATAAGTTAAATCTTTGATTTAAAGATTTAACGAGTTAACCAAATTGAAATGAAAATTGATTTGGAAAATCTGTGAATGAATCTTTTGTTTAAAAGATTAAAATGTGAAAACTGTTTAAACCGTTAATGGTTGTGAAAATGAATCTTTTTGTTTAAAGATTGAAATGGTAATTGGATTAAACCATTTGAAATAAAGTTTTGAATTATTAAGTTGTGACTTAATTGAAATCCCATTATCCATTTGTTTTTGAAATATCATGCTCACTATTCGGGTTAGCCGGGAAAGGACCTTTGTGTCGTATAACCCATTCCGAATATGTGATTCGACGTTATGGACAACATTTGAAGACCGGTGATGAAGACTGGGTATTTGCGAAAGCGATAGGATGACCTATCGATTGTTTCTGCACCGAGTCGCGCCGGTATAGAAACTCCCTAAGTGATGGGAAATCCGATCGGGATTGTGAATATCCGGATTTGCAAGGACTTCTTTGTAAGTGCCTTCGGTTCTATTCGATCCCAGAACAGACTTGTATGGATTGTATGCCTGACATTACAAGTTGAGATATAAAGCCCATTTCTTTCAAATATATTTCTGTTGGTGGCGGAGAATTTATTCTCTTAGCTTAACACCCTTCTCTTAGACGTACGAACTCAGAGGTTATATAGTTGAAGTTATCAGCAATATATTCCCAATTTGGTAATGTGACATACTGAGTGTTGCTGTGAAATGATCATTGTGTTGATTATTTATGATAGGATCATTTATTTGATCGTCTATCTTGGTGATCATTTCTATGATCCTTTGTTGACCCAAAGCATGGCTTTTGTATAAAGTATGTTTTTGTGGACGTGACTTCGTCGAGCCTCACACCCCGTGAATGGTCAAAACAGGAAAGAAGCAGCAAGGTTATGAGGGGTAGCGCCCTTTAGGATATGTGCATTTCCTTCTGGAAAAGGGTGGTATCATGGTATGGAGCCCAGATACTTACTCATGTTGAAAACACTTTGTTATGATTGTGTGAATTGATTAGAGAGCTCTCGGATAAAGGTCCCAAAGGACCGGGGGATGGCATATTCGGTCAGTTGTTACTCAGTTAGGGGTAACCCGGCCTTGTGTTGGTAGAGATCCGGTTTGGTTCTCGGGGATGTCCATCCAGAGGCATTCTCATGTGGCAATGGGAAGTTCCTTGGCCTGATCATTCGTTGGAAATCCAATTCCCAATACGGAACTTGTACGGTATTAGTTGTAGAACCTGCTATTCACTTATGGTGGTCACCACTGTTTGGATGGTAGCTATAGTAGGCATACGATAATGGTCGTATGTTGGCTAAGATTTATATTCTACTTTCGAAATGAATTTTTCCTACACTATGCACTAGTAATAATATAAAATGTTATTTTAAATGCGTATCAAGCATCTTTGACTATCATAAGGAGAAATCTCCTCCGATTCTGCGTTTGCATTGTGTGTGTGTGCGGGAGGCCTTATGGTAGTCTCATTTTTAAAAAAAAGCATTGCGAATTGAATTTAAAAATATTCCTCTATTTTGATTTTAAAGTTAAGTAAACTGTTTTGAGTTCTCACACCAGTCACATGACTGACTCGGAGTTTATTGTTTTCCTTCCTAAACTCTGGGTGCTCATTATTTTCTATACGAGCAGTCTAGAGTTGGGTTTTTCAGATAGTTAGATATAGTGGATTATCTGGAGTTAGTTCAGTCTTTGGATCGCACCAGTCTTGCCTAGCTTGGTGCAATGTTATGGGGAGTTCGAGCTATTGCTGGATTGATTCTTGGAAATGGAGTTGCAGTTATTTCTGGAGTTCTTCCTTGAAGACTATCTTGGAGTTATTTGTTTCGCTGCTAGATGTTATCTATTTTCTTTTCCGCTGCTATTTTATTGTATCATATCTCTGATGTATATTGATATCTATTGGATCATCTGTTGTATCAGATACTGTATCAAAGCTGTATATCAATGTATTATTCTTCTATTCCTCTGTGTTGTTTACTTAATGATTGTTATAAGCTCCGGCGAATCGGATTTGAACGATCGAATCCACGACATTCGAATACGATTTGAAGTATGGGTGTCGATTTTCGAGCGCGCAAAATCCGACTCGTTACATTTGGTATCAGAGCTAAGGTGAAACTTTAGCTCAGGAGTGTAACACATTAAGTAACTTATTAGAGATAGGGTGAAGTATCCCTAGAATGAGTAATCCCTAAGGTATCTGTTCGAATGCCTCAGTAAATTCTCTTACTATCTGCTAATAGTGAGTATGAGTGCAAGAAGAGAACAAGATAGGGGACAAGGAAATACGACTATAATTAGTCAAAAGCCTGTAACAACAGTGGAAACATCTTTCTTATCAATTTTCTTTGATTCGTTTCCAAATTCTTTTGATTGCTTCGTACCAGCTCTAGGAAGAAGTTCCGGTGCGATGATGACTCTACGAATCGTTGTAGAAATTCTTTCTTCATATTTCATCAGTTTCTTTTCAGTTTTTGGATTTAAACCTTAATGAATTTGGAATTGGAAATTTTAATTGAATTAAATTGATTAATAGAATATGGGGATAATTTGAATAGTATCAATAATGCGATTTCGTTTAAAATCAAAATTTGAAATTCTGTTGTAATTTCTTGTGAATACCAAGGTCCGAAGAGGGACAAATTGGTATATAATTTGAGATATTCCGACTTGAATTTGAAATGCATATCTTAAGTTGAGGAATTATAGGAGATCGAATCTGTCTATCTCTGTGTTGTTTTCATGCCTGCGAATTTCGAGGACGAAATTCTTTTAAGGGGGGAAGTTTGTAACGACCTTAGATTTTAATTTAATTTAAATTGATAATTAAATGAATTTTTGAATAAAAATTTATAAAATTAATTATAAATGGCAGCGAGTTACCCCGATTCAAACAGAAAATATATTAAGTCATACGAATTTGAAAATTTGTATATATGTGAATATATATGTATATATTGGATTTGAAATAAAAATTTAAATAAATGGTTTTAAAAATAAATAGAAATAGAAATGAGAATATTTATATATGATGAATTATAAATTATGAAGTAAATAAAATTAGACGAATTTCAAATAACATAGGGACTATAGAAATTTATTTACATTGTAAAGCAATGTACAAAGCAAAGAAATAAATATGAAGTGATGGCACTAGAATAAAATTTAACAACATGATTTAAAAAGTATAAAGCATGAAATCAGCAAGTCAACATGCAAAAGTATATAAAAACAAAACAAAGGAGATAATAATGTACAAAAGCATATCAAAGAAAGATGCATCAGCCGAGACAAGCAAGAGGAAAGCAAAGGAAGTATGCTTGTAAATAAAAACTGCAAACAAACTTAAATATAAAATCAAATGGATTTCTTATAAGCATAAGTACACATGAGCATGCATATACAAAGCAAGAAGTATACATACATAACAAATAGTATAAGTTGTAAACCAAAATAGGATTTGCATTTATTACCCCATCTCCTCAGTACAAAATATTTACATCTCAGCCGAAAACAAAGCATGGCTTAGTCAGTAAACAATTAAAAAATTTTTTTTTTTTTTTTTTTTGTCAAAAGAAAAGAAACATGTTCCAGTTAGAACTTCTCCTCTGTACAAGCCTTTCTTCTATATATACATATATATTTTCTTATTCCTGCTTGTTCAAGAAAACAACATGGTGAAACCAGGAAAAAAATATAAGCAATATCATTCAATTTAACGACAAAGCAAGATCAAAATAAAATCTGGAAACCCAAAGCAAACAGATTCAAAGAAGAAAGCAACTCTGCAGTTTTCAAAACAACAGAGGCCCTTTGTTCTTCTCTGTTCAAATCTTCTTCCATGTGAGTAAACATAATATAAATTTTATGTTAAGCTATGACCAGTGAATGATTTATGTTTATTATGGATGTTGAATATCTTCTTTGTTTTGACACTGTGTATATGAAACTATTTTGACAGTGTTGAGATGTCTGTTTTTTTTTTTGTTCAGGATGAACCAAATAGAAATAATTTCAATCCTCCATTTCTAATCACTTTCAAGCCTTGATATCTAAAGCAAAGTTGTGTATTTAAATAAGAACTATGATCTAAAAATAATTTCATGAAGTATAAATGTATACAAGAGGAAAGATTTAGTTTTTACAGATGAAACTCTAAATTTGGGAAATTTCAAATTTCATAAAACATTGATCCAAGCATGTAGCTTGAATCCTTACCTAAAACAATGATTTTTAAGATATGTTTGGTAATTTTTAGTGTCGAGTTTTCCGAGCAGTTCAATAATGAACGAAATTTGCACTTTGGCCGATTTCCGGCGACGCGATGAACTAGAGGTGTCGGGTTTGTTCGAGGTGGAGGAGGAGCTGATGGGTGTGGTAGGAAAAATGGTTGGAGGTGGCCTCAACCTCGGTGGCGAAGGCGGCGAGCATCTAAAGTCTGGAAACCTAATTTTGGACGAGGTTGGAAAAGGGGTCGCTGGGGTTTCGCGCGTGCATCGAGTTGCACATGGGTTTGTGGGATGATAGTATGGAAGGTGATGAGTTTGTAGCCGAAGCTCGAATGTCTCTGGTGGACCATGTGGTGGTGGCGAGGTGGTTTTGTGATGAAGGTTGAACTGCATGCTTCGAACGAAACGCTAAATTTCGTTTAAATTTTTCTGGGGGCGAGGCGAGTTTTGTTTTCGAATTATTGGACGATTTGTGACTCGCCTATGATGATGGAGTTCGCCAGAGGTCGTTTGTGCCGATGTGCACGTGCACGACATTGTTCAAGTGTCAGGAAAGTTTGGGCCTGGGGAAGAGGGGGAAAGACTCGAAAGAATGCTCGAGCACGAGATGTTTTGGCTCGAGTTTTTGTTTTGTTTTGGGTTTGCGTGAGCAACTTGTATTTTCAGATTTGAAATAAAAAAAAAAAGAAGGAGGAGGATGCGACAGGGAGGGAAGAACGACTCGGGGGGGGGGGGGGGACTGGGAAGGAACATGGGCTTTCTCGGGTAAACGAGCAGCTTGCCTCGAGTCCACTTCCTGATGAATTTGCCTAAAACACTAAGTATTTTGTTGTACAAAATTTAATATCAATTTGATAAATATTGTTAGTTAATGTTGAGTTAAGATTTGATCTAAAATTTATCAAAAGAAAGTTTTTAAAATGATTAATTAAGATAATTTTAATTATAAATTAAGTGTTTTAAAAGTTATTAAGAATGATTTATTTATAATGGTAGGTAAAGCTTGATTTATTGAATTTATAATTGTAATTCATTAGAGGTTTATCAATTTGCAATTAATAAATTGGTAAATAAATAATTAAGTGTTTAAATTATTTGTAATTAATAATTGTTAGTGATAATTAATTATGAAGATAGTTAATTAAAGATTTTAAATAAGTTAAGGGAAATTAATTAAAAGAATAATTGAATGATTAAAGGTTATTAAAAAAATAAATAAATAAATCAATGTGATTAATTTTAACAGTAAATTTGGATTTATTTAAATTAATAACAATCATTGTGTAATTGTTAAGTATGATTACTTAATATAAGTAATTGAGGAATGAATTGTTCAGTGTAAATAAGTTTGTTAATCAGATTAGTTTAAGTTAATTACTTGAGTTAATAATCTGGAACAATCAGTTTACAAATTGAGAAAAATATGATTACTTAGAAAGTAAATCATAGGTAATTGGTGGATGTAGTGAATTGAATGATAATTAGAAATTGAGTATAATTATTTATTAATAATAAAAGAATTAATTAAAAATTGTGATTAATTAAGATAAATCAATTAATTTAAAGGTTAAATTGATTCATTAATTAAGATTGATTAGTTAGTAATTAATAGATAATTTGTGAATGTAATTAATTAAATGATGATTTTTAAATCAGAACATAAATTTTTGTGAATAATTAAAGGATTAATTAATAATGACAATTAAATTAAGATTAATTTAAAAAAAATAAAATTAAAGATTAATTGATTCATTGATTTAAGAATGATTAGTTAAAAATTAAGGGTTAACTAATAGATTTGGAAGAAAGATTTATTTCAAATAATTTGTGATTAGATTATGATAATTAACCCGGATTAATAATTGATACATCTGATTTAAATTAATAAGTTGATTAATAAATTCACTTGTGAATGTTTGAACTTGACTGAATAATTAATTTGTCTGATATCCCTGATATTGATGCTTTGTGATATATCCTAATTTGTGTTATGATGTGAGATGTAATTTATTTATCTGAGATAAATATAATTATTATCTGTGATATATATATCTGTGTTCTGTGAATAAAGGATAAGCGTTATGGGTTATATCGCTTATCAAATATAAGCGTTATAGTTTATACCGCTTATCAACTATATTTCTGTGTTTAATTTGTGATGATTGAATGATGTTGCACTAGTATGTTAAACCCCTGGACCACACCATACACATACAAATATGGATTTCACGAGGAAATCGATTAAGTCACAGATTTTGAAATGATTTATAAAAAAATTGAATATTTGAATTCAAACGTTTTGGAAATGGAATCGGAATAAACGTGAAAAGCTTTTGGAAATGGAATTTCAAGTTAAAATTTATTATTTTTAAATTACTTGATTAAGTTTTGGAATTTAAATAATTTGATTTAAATTTAAATTCAATACTTGAAATTGAATTCTATGATTTGAAATTAGGGATTAAAGATGTTATATTGGTTATATAGGGATTAAACCACTTTTAAGTATTGTTTTTGGGAATTTGAATTTAACCCAAGGATTCAAACTCGTATAAATGAATCAGATTTCCAAAATAAAAAATTGTTGTTTTCAAATGATAAACACTTTTAGATAAGAACTGAGATTCCAGTTAATTAGGGGAATTTCAAGATTGAATAGAGAAATGGTTTTCCTAAGTAATGAATGAATTCTTTTTGAAAGCTATGAATTAAATCTGTTTATTTTTATCAGATTTAAATTGATGATTTGTTTAAATCAAATTGAAATGAAATTGTTTTGAAGGCTATAAGTTAAATCTTTGATTTAAAGATTTAACGAGTTAACCAAATTGAAATGAAAATTGATTTGGAAAATCTGTGAATGAATCTTTTGTTTAAAAGATTAAAATGTGAAAACTGTTTAAACCGTTAATGGTTGTGAAAATGAATCTTTTTGTTTAAAGATTGAAATGGTAATTGGATTAAACCATTTGAAATAAAGTTTTGAATTATTAAGTTGTGACTTAATTGAAATCCCATTATCCATTTGTTTTTGAAATATCATGCTCACTATTCGGGTTAGCCGGGAAAGGACCTTTGTGTCGTATAACCCATTCCGAATATGTGATTCGACGTTATGGATAGCATTTGAAGACCGGTGATGAAGACCGGGTATTTGCGAAAGCGATAGGATGACCTATCGATTGTTTCTGCACCGAGTCGCGCCGGTATAGAAACTCCCTAAGTGATGGGAAATCCGATCGGGATTGTGAATATCCGGATTTGCAAAGACTTCTTTGTAAGTGCCTTCGGTTCTGTTCGATCCCAGAACAGACTTGTATAGATTGTATGCCTGACATTACAAGTTGAGATATAAAGCCCATTTCTTTCAAATATATTTCTGTTGGTGGCGGAGAATTTATTCTCTTAGCTTAACACCCTTCTCTTAGACGTACGAACTCAGAGGTTATATAGTTGAAGTTATCAGCAATATATTCCCAATTTGGTAATGTGACATACTGAGTGTTGCTGTGAAATGATCATTGTGTTGATTATTTATGATAGGATCATTTATTTGATCGTCTATCTTGGTGATCATGTCTATGATCCTTTGTTGACCCAAAGCATGGCTTTTGTATAAAGTATGTTTTTGTGGACGTGACTTCGTCGAGCCTCACACCCCGTGAATGGTCAAAACAGGAAAGAAGCAGCAAGGTTATGAGGGGTAGCGCCCTTTAGGATATGTGCATTTCCTTCTGGAAAAGGGTGGTATCATGGTATGGAGCCCAGATACTTACTCATGTTGAAAACACTTTGTTATGATTGTGTGAATTGATTAGAGAGCTCTCGGATAAAGGTCCCAAAGGACCGGGGGATGGCATATTCGGTCAGTTGTTACTCAGTTAGGGGTAACCCGGCCTTGTGTTGGTAGAGATCCGGTTTGGTTCTCGGGGATGTCCATCCAGAGGCATTCTCATGTGGCAATGGGAAGTTCCTTGGCCTGATCATTCGTTGGAAATCCAATTCCCAATACGAAACTTGTACGGTATTAGTTGTAGAACCTGCTATTCACTTATGGTGGTCACCACTGTTTGGATGGTAGCTATAGTAGGCATACGATAATGGTCGTATGTTGGCTAAGATTTATATTCTACTTTCGAAATGAATTTTTCCTACACTATGCACTAGTAATAATATAAAATGTTATTTTAAATGCGTATCAAGCATCTTTGACTATCATAAGGAGAAATCTCCTCCGATTCTGCGTTTGCATTGTGTGTGTGTGCGGGAGGCCTTATGGTAGTCTCATTTTTAAAAAAAAGCATTGCGAATTGAATTTAAAAATATTCCTCTATTTTGATTTTAAAGTTAAGTAAACTGTTTTGAGTTCTCACACCAGTCACATGACTGACTCGGAGTTTATTGTTTTCCTTCCTAAACTCTGGGTGCTCATTATTTTCTACACGAGCAGTCTAGAGTTGGGTTTTTCAGATAGTTAGATATAGTGGATTATCTGGAGTTAGTTCAGTCTTTGGATCGCACCAGTCTTGCCTAGCTTGGTGCAATGTTATGGGGAGTTCGAGCTATTGATGGATTGATTCTTGGAAATGGAGTTGCAGTTATTTCTGGAGTTCTTCCTTGAAGACTATCTTGGAGTTATTTGTTTCGCTGCTAGATGTTATCTATTTTCTTTTCCGCTTCTATTTTATTGTATCATATCTCTGATGTATATTGATATCTATTGGATCATCTGTTGTATCAGATACTGTATCAAAGCTGTATATCAATGTATTATTCTTCTATTCCGCTGTGTTGTTTACTTAATGATTGTTATAAGCTCCGGCGAATCGGATTTGAACGATCGAATCCACGACATTCGAATACGATTTGAAGTATGGGTGTCGATTTTCGAGCGCGCAAAATCCGACTCGTTACAGTAATTGGTGTATCTACCCGGGCATTGCCTTGTGTGCCGTGTCACCTACCATACCGAGCCTTTACTACGAGTTTGTTTTTCTCCTGTAGCCCGTGTGGTATCCTCAGACAGTCACCCAGAGTGGATATGGCATGATATTGGATGGACTACTGGGACTATTATGTGTGAAGGGTGATATGGGTAGCCCGGAACGCTATTTAAAAGTATGTTTATTTTACTGTAGACATTATTATAGTAGCGCAATATTACTACATAGTAAATAGTTTAACGGATCCTTAAAGGATGGGCGATCCCAGGCATCCTTTAAGTTACTGATGCATTTTGTTACTGTTCATTTGAGTTGATTTACAGTTCATAAGTATTTATGTCCTGACTCGAGTGTTTTGTGTTTTGCTTTATGCTCGAGTCAGATTGAGTGAGTTAGCATTAAAGATTCACCTTCGGAGTTGGAGCTTTCCTTGAAGATCCAGCATCTATTTTGCTTTCTATATCCAGTGATTTCAGTGATGTATTTTGATTTGTATCTGATGTATCTTCTTACTCTTCTGTTGTATCTTGTTTAACTCTGATGTATCTTATTTTTATATAGTAGCTTCATGAACTACTATCTCTTTTATTTCTGCTGCATTATTATTTACTCTGTGTCTGTGATATGTGATTATGTATTTACTGTATATTCTGAGATTTGCCAAATTTTATTTACAATGCGGTATTTTGAGCAATTCAAGTCCGACATGTGCGGATGCGAATGGTTGAAAATATCGGGTTGTTACAGTTGGTATCAGAGCTTTGGTAGCTCTAGGCAAAACTCAGTATATAGGGTAAATGTATTTACAGAATCACTTTCATTCGAGTTTAAACCTCGTCCTTTTTGACTCGATTCCTTTGAATTTTGGAACATTCCCTATGGTTCCAAAATCCATTTGTGTCCCTCACTATTTATCTTCTTTTGTTTCTGGA
Source organism: Allium cepa (assembly GCA_030765085.1). Classification (NCBI taxonomy): domain Eukaryota; kingdom Viridiplantae; phylum Streptophyta; class Magnoliopsida; order Asparagales; family Amaryllidaceae; genus Allium; species Allium cepa. Next base: position 321,369,213 of record CM060939.1, read on the forward strand.
GTATCCCATAACTCCACTTCAAAAGATCTTCATAATGTGTCGGCAGGCTCGCCAACCTCAAATTTATTTGTAAAGGGGGAATACTCCTTTACAACAACATCGATTCACCAGAGATTCTATATCCTCGGTTTAGATGCTAGTATCTCTTATAATTTCGAACTCTACATCTTGAGATCTAATGTTGATTTACCCAAGAAATCCACATCGGTCTTATTCTTTAAGTCACGGTTGACCCGGTTAAGGTTGCCCGCGATTTATATAAGCTTATCCATCTTTATATTCTGTTATTTAATTATCTCATCTTTGTTTCCAACTTATCTTCAAATTATTCTTGAAGTGTAATTTTAAAGTAATATTTAAAATGTTTTATATATTGTGTTTTCTGAGTTGTTGATGTTGATTTGGGTTTCTAATCGATTCGTCTAATCAACGCTATCGATAAGATTTCCAAAACACTTGAACAGAGCAAACTGACACAATATGTTTTAAAATTTAGTAATGAAATAAATTTTGTGAAATAAATTTTGTAACTATATTATAAATATTTATCTGGATTTTATTTGAATTGGTTGTTAAGAAATAATATTTGATTTTATATATCATTTTCTATTGTTCCATATATCTAATTGAACTATAAAACATGGTTATAAATTTATTTGAAAATTTAAAATGAATGTAAAACAAGAATTTGAGAATTTAATTTCCGATGGATTTCAAACTTTGTGTTTAAAGTTTTAAAGGATATATTATTTAAAGTATTTTCGAATAGAGATTTGTTTCCAAAGAATTTTAAATTTAAATTTAGTGCTTCTCTCCTTATCGCTGGAAAATAATTTCGGTGATGACTGCAGCATCATCGACATTCATTTTCGAGTTTCGAAGTGAAGAGACCATTCTACAGTCTTGCTACAGTTTTGTTTTGGAAAATTTAATTGATTTTAATTTCTAAAATAAGAATGGATTTACAACATATGCTGATATATGATTTAAATTTAAATGGATATATATATATATATATATAGTATATGAGCATTTATTTATCTCCAAATAGTTTGGAATTTATCGAAAATTTAATTCCAAAATTTTATCTTCAAAGATAATTTCTAAGTATAATTTAAAGATTTGGATAAATATTCAAGCTTGAAATAATTTAATTAGAAAGTTTTATTTGTATAATACACAATTTCATTCCAATATAACATACCTTAATTTTCAGAAGTCGAATATGTAATTGGATAATGTACAATATATATTAAAAAAAGATTTTATAAATAAAATTTGAGTGGTTATTATAAATGTTATATACTTAAATTTTAGTTATAAAAGGGATTAACAAAAGTAAATAAAGAAAAGGGTAATGAAATAATTTACAATATAAAATGATGTTAAAGAAACGGAGAATAAATTATAGCAGTTATAATTAGTATAAATATATTTAACATGGGTGATGAGATATATTTAGAGAAATAAACTTAATTTTAATTAGAAATGAGGAAGAATTAAATTTTATTTGGTACATTTTGAGTATAATAAAAGATTTTTCAAGTACATGATTTTAGAGATTTGTTAATTTAAGATAATTGGATGATAAGATAATGAAATTAGAGATGCTTAAGATTTATTTGGCTTATGTAAAATTAATTTTCAGTTGAAATTTTATGGTTTCAAATTTATTATTTTATTTTGTTTTTCAAACTATCTTTTGGTTGTCCTAATTTCCCTTATCTTGCTACAGAATGGGAGGCTATTGCATATACCAGTCTGTTAAGAAATCTTTCTATAATCTTTAATAATCTTTGGTACTCATCTTTGAATCTAAGCACTGCTAGCCATCCACAGACCGTCGGTCAAACGGGAAGGGTGAATCAGATTCTAAAAGATTTTTTTTCATGCTTGTGTTCTTGAATTCTGGAAGATCTTGGAAAGATCATCTCCACATTGTTAAACTTACCTATAGCAACAGTTATCAGGTATAATTTTAATCTTCTTGTCATCTTTTCTTAATACTATTTCATTCTGTTTCTGCGCTTTTCCGTACCTCATTCCTTTTCGGGGACGAAAAGTTTTGAGTGGGGGAGAGTGTAACAACCCTGTATTTTCTGATTATTGTAATTGTATATTTTAATCATTTTAATTTAAATTCCTAATTTAAAAAAATATATTTTATTTATTAAAATGAATATATTTTGTTAATTGAAATATAAATGTTGATTTTGATGTGGATTAGAATTTCAATCATGCATAAATTGAATATTTCCAGAAAAGTGAATTTTGGTCAAAATGGTCAAACATTGATTTTTAAATTTAAAATTTGAAAGGTTGAAAATTTAAATTTTATATTTTATTGTGAAAGTAAATAAAATTTTAAGAACACTGCTTTTCGTTTTGTTGAAATCTGATTTATAATGTGAAAGTTATGCCTTTTTAACTATTGTGTGAAATTTGCTGTATTTAACAAAATTGTTCATTTTAAATTATATAAATAATCTTTTTAATTGTCATATCTTATTCTAAATTGTATTATATGCTATGTTACATATATTTTTACCTTTTAAATATTTTTAAAGTGATGTTTGAAATTTTTCCAAAGCTCATTGAATTTATTTTCTATTTTTAAAGGTTAGTTTCCATTTTTCTGTTATTTTCTTTATTTAAATTATATTTAATTAAAATTTATTTATTCATTTTATGTATGCATTTTATTTTTATTTTTTTATCTTTATTTATAAATATGTTTCATGTACATAAAATTTTTCCAAAGTTCATTTCATTTATTTTCAAATTTTCAAATTTTCAAGCCCAGTTTACATTTTCTTTGCAATTTTCTTAATTTAATTATATTTAATTAATATTTATTTTTATTTTTTTTATTTACTATATTTTCGTGTTTTATTTGTATTTATACATATTTTACATGTATTTAAAATTTTAAAAGAAACTAGAAATTCAAAGAGACTAGACCTTTCATTTTCTAGTCTTTTCATCTCCTTGTCTCTTCATTTTCTTTGGGCTTTTACTCTCCTTTCTTTTGGCCGTACACTACTTACCTATAGCCATGTGTTTTCTCCAGAAATTCATGTGAAAATATTCTTCCCACCATCGAAAAACTCACGGCATTTGAATTTAAGAAAAAAAATGGCAAGTTCATGGTCTTCTTCTTCTACTTTTCCTTCTTCTTTTCATTGTTTTGCCTAGATCTCTACCTAACTTTGCTTGGCCTCTACCACCCACCATCACCACCATACTCTCCACCATCACTAGAAGCAGTAGCCACCACCTATCCCCTCCTCCAGATCAGGCTGTGACCATTGGATGAAGCCATAACCACAAAACTCCACAAAACATTGCAACACTCCTTGAAAACATTGTCTAGCCAAGCCTATCTTCGCTATCTCCTCCATATCTTGCCTTGGCCACCCCTACATCCACCACCACCTTCCTACATCACCTCTAACCATCAGCCACTCCACTGACCTGACCTGAAACAATGCATGACCGAGCCAAATATTGACATAGGTCGAGTCTATGTTGCTCCAAAACCTTCCATCCATTGACCCTTTGCTTACCTTTGCCTCTCCATGCCTTTGCCTTCCATTTTCATGTACATAACCATATCCCATGACTCATGGCCGAGCATACATAACCTAGGCAGAGACTAGGTGTGATGAGATCAAGCCCTTTTGCATTTAGGCCAAGCCTATGTATCTTGTGCAAGTCTTTTGCTTCTAAGGTTCGATTATCTTTCATGTTTGCCATTATTTTGCAAACTTAAGTTGTTGATTATATTTTTATGTAAAATATTTATATTTTTCACTTATGTATGTTATATTTTGTTTATTGTTTACAAGGCTCTCCATCCATTCAAATTAAATCGTGCTATTCATGCCTTTGGAATCGCTCTTGTGTGTGTTGTTTGTCTCTAGCTTCGTAAAAGGTGAGTCTTTTTCACTCTGACATTTATACTTATGAAATAGTGAATTGATGACAAGTGTTTAGTAATATAAAATGTTATGCAAGTTAATGTTGATCATATGATATGCTATACCATGTTATTACCATGTTAAAACTGTTAATCATCACCTGACATCTGATATATGACATTATATTGTGACATTGACATTGTTTATGTTGTTTATGCATATATTCACACTACAAGTTCCCTGTTAGAATAGAATCATTATGGGTTGAAATGATACATACCCGAACGGACTATAGAATAGTGAAAAATCATTATGGGTTGAAATGATAGGCCTGACCGATTTTTATTGTATTTTATTTGACTTGGGATTGCGGGTTTGAAATAATAGAACCCGGGTTTTCTTTGTAAACTGCGGATTGAAATGATATATATCCGTATCACTTGACCTAGGTTAGAAAATTATATACAGACCCCGCGGTATATTTTTAAAAGATTTTTATTAAAAATATGTATTTTCAAAAGTATGAAATTTTGATTTAAAATATATATATTATGGTTTTAAGAAAGTTAAATATTAAATCTTGAAATTGTGAATTTAAGTGAATTCAAGTATGTAAATTTAGAGTAAATGTGACGTTTGACTTTAAATTTTATTTTAAGATGTAAATAAATAATGGAAATTAAATTTTAAAGTTTTGAAATGATATTTGAAGTAAAATTTTATGTTTATTAAATTTATAAATTAATAAACAGTGAATTTTGACTTAATAAATGAATGGAGTTTGCAAAATTGAATATTTGATCTTAAAATTTTATTGTGTTAAATCATATGTTAAAATGATTTTAAATGTAAAATTTTGAAGTCTAGAAATATGATTTTTAAGTTGTAATAATAAAAATTTGGAGTTTTATTATTATTTTTGAAAAGCTAAAATGAAATCTGGAATTTTATAGCATTTTCAAAATGCTGTAGTCTTTTGACAGCATTTTTAAACGCTATTATTTTGAATCTAACAATGTTTGAAATAACTAAATATCTATTACGACATTTTATAAATGTCGCTATTCTTGAAATAAACCATTTTGGAAAATATAAGCTACGATAGCACTTTATAAATGCTGTCGTTGCTATAATTTGACAATGTTTTGAAATGTTATAGATTTTAACACTGTTTGGGCTATATTTTAAAGTGTTAAATAATTTAACTTCTGAAATGGATTATCTGTGAAATTTTAGAAGTTTTGAATATTTAAATTTGAATTTTTAAGGAATTAAAATTGAGTTTGAATTTAAATAAAGTTTACTTGGTTATGTGTTAAACGGAATGAAATGTAATATAATAAATGAATTTTTGAACGGAATTTTGGAATGTATTTTTGGTAATGATGTTTGAAATAATAAATGAATGACATATTTGATTTTCAAATGATATTTAAATTTGAATATTTAGATTTGAATTCAAATAATGATTTGATTATGAAGTTTTGAAAGGATGTAATATTTTAATGATTTTGAAATGGTTTGGAAATGATTTGATCTTTATTTTAATAAAGAATATGAATGTGAAATAATATTTGATTTTGATCTATTTGATAAAGGAATATTTGAAGTTTATATTTGTATGAAAAGGTATTTGGTTTAATTGTAATTCAAGTTTAGTTAAATAATATTGGATTTATGAAATGAATGAATATTTCAAAATTAAATAATAATGAAATTAGATTTGAGATATGAATATATGGAATTATAAAGTTTAGTTTTGAAATATGGGATATTAAAGTTTGGAAATATATTAAAATTGGATTGTTTATTTTGTAGATCAAATCTATATTTGAAATTTGTAAGATTTGAAATGTTTTGTTAGAAAACTAAACTGAATTGAAACTGATGGTTTGAATTGAATTAAATTGGAAATTTGAAATTTTGGTTTAATGGAGTAAATTTGTAAAGTGTAAAGAATTAAAAGATTGATTTCAAATGTATAATTTCGGAATGTTATGATTTTCAAAGTGTAATTATTTCAAGTATTTTGGTTTCGGAAAAGTTATACTTTAAAAGTATTATGATTTTTTTTAAAGGTGAATATATGTTTGAAATGGAAATGATAAACTATTTGATTTGAATATAGTTTTGAAATGTTTTTGGTTTCGAAGTATAAACTATTTTGATTGAATAAATAGTTTTGAAATAAAATGATTTGATCCTTTTGAAATATAAACTATTTGGAAATGACCATGGCGTTATAATAACGTTTGGTTGTTAAAGAGACCGGGATCGAAAGTTGTCATACTCTCTGCCAACTCCGAAAACCACTTTAACAACCATGTACGCGGTGGAGATTCCAGAATGAAGTAGGATGGTGGCGACGTTCTTAAGGTATATTACGTGGATCCAACTCACGTGAGTTGGCATAAGGTGGCTAAAACAGGAGCGATCTCGGGCCAAAGGAGGTAGCACCTCTGGTCGGACACATTCCTTCGATACTATACTCTTACCGGTGATTGATTAGATGGCCATCCTCCGAATTTGATTGGGAGTGTGTTTCGAGGTGGGCGTATGTGGCTGCCGCGTTACCACCAGCCCGTGTGCGTAATTGGTATATCTACCCTGGCATTGCCTTGTGTGACGTGTCACCTACCATACCGAGCCTTTACTACGAGTTTGTTTTTCTCCCGTAGCCCGTGTGGTATCCTCTGACAGTCACCCAGAGTGGAGATGGCATGATATTGGATGGACTACTGGGACTATTATGTGTGAAGGGTGATATGGGTAGCTCGGAACGCTATTTAAAAGTATGTTTATTTTACTGTAGACATTATTATAGTAGCGCAATATTACTACATAGTAAATAGTTTAACGGATCCTTAAAGGATGGGCGATCCCAGGCATCCTTTAAGTTACTGATGCATTTTGTTACTGTTCATTTGAGTTGATTTACAGTTCATAAGTATTTATGTCCTGACTCGAGTGTTTTGTGTTTTTCTTTACGCTCGAGTCAGATTGAGTGAGTTAGCATTAAAGATTCACCTTCGGAGTTGGAGCTTTCCTTGAAGATCCAGCATCTATTTTGCTTTCTATATCCAGTGATTTCAGTGATGTATTTTGATTTGTATCTGATGTATCTTGTTACTCTTCTGTTGTATCTTGTTTAACTCTGATGTATCTTATTTTTATATAGTAGCTTCATGAACTACTATCTCTTTTATTTCCGCTGCATTATTATTTACTCTGTGTCTGTGATCTGTGATTATGTATTTACTATATATTCTGAGATTTGCCAAATTTTATTTACAATGCGGTATTTTGAGCAATTCAAGTCCGACATGTGCGAATGCGAATGGTTGAAAATATCGGGTTGTTACAATACTAAAGGGTAAGGTTATATCTGAACACGTAAGTTGAATAGGGATTTAGATATAATGGTTGTATAATAGTTAGCTAGTTATATATGTACGCATGCTATTTGCAGAGGTCACTGTTGGCGGTAAGTATGATGTATACAGTGTACATAAAGTTATACAAGTGCTACATATTCATCTATCTGTTCATGAGCTTGATGCATACATAGTATTTACCGAGTCAGTTGTTGAAATAGTGCAGAGTTGTGTTGTACAAAGGTTTGTGCTATCGGATAATTTTAGGATAAATTTGCATAATAAGTTGTCTATAATCCGTTTAGCCGTACTGTTGTATTTAATCAAAGCGATTGAAGTCATTGAATACGAAAAAAAAGAGAAGAAAAAAGGAGATAACCGTGAACATGTAATAATTTTTTTTTTGAAACATATAGCGACGTAAATGTTAATTTATGATTTTATTTACGTTTGTCGCAGTCGGAACCCAATAACGTAGTAGTTATCTGTGCACCGTCTGGTCTGTGCTCTCCGTCGCTTCTGCTATCAAACATCTCTGTCCGACAAAAGGTGAGTAATCACTCACGACTGTCATTCGATTAATAAGTGAATTTATTTTGATGAAATAACAACTGAACTGTTTCCCGTATTGTAGGCATGCATGTAGATTTAATGCTAAATGCATCATTGTCAACGAATAATTCATGCCATGTCACGTAGAATCATTTCATGTAGTATCATTCATGTAGCATCAATGCATGCACTGTTAGTCAGTAGCATCTGATTTATTCCTTGTTATGTTTAATCCCCGAATATTTTTTTTTGAAGCCCTTGATAGTTAGAAACCTCCTTCGGGTTGGAAGGATAAACCCGAATATTTCAAAACCTTGTTGGGATTTGCGGGTTGAAACGATATATACCCGTAAGTATAAATTAACGCGGATTGAAATGATATATATCCGTATCACTTGACCATAGGTTAGAAAACTTATATACGGACACCATGGTTGAGAAATTTGGTTTTTGAAATTTATATGGTTGATAAGTATTTGAAATCCAGAAATTCTAAATGTTGTTGGAACCAAATATGATTGTTTTTAAACCTTATAGAGCGACAAAATTTTTGAAACCTACCAAATCATTATTTTCATAAATTATTATTTTAAGATTTCAAAAGCTTTACTCTAATTTGTTTAAATAATTATTTTCTTAAACTTTATATATAGATACATGGAAACGATTTGAAGATTTAAAAATGGAAACTTGATAAACCACAACTGTAAAGAAAAAATATATTTCCAAACTAAGGAATTTAAGTTATATATTTTGTAAATAGCCCGAAATTGTAAAACGATTTTATAAAACCAACCATGGTGTGAAAAATATAACGATTGGTTGTTAAAGAGACCGGGATCGGATATTGTCCTATAGCCAGCCAATACCGAAAACCACTTTAACAACTGTGTACGCGGTGGAGATTCCATAATGAAGTAGGATGGTGGCGACGTTTCCAAGGTATATTACGTGGACCCAACTCCCTTGAGTTGGCATAAATGACTAAAACAGGAGCTATACCGGGCTACACAAAGGGTCGCACCCTTTTATCGAGCATGCTTCTTCGAAAACCATTCTATTACTTGTGTGATTCGATTGGTGGCGCCACTTTGATTGGGGTATTGTTCGAGGTGGGCGGAAGCTGCTGGCTTGCTGTCACCACCGGTCCGGGAGTGCAAACGGTGTATCCACCCTGGCATTGCCTCGCGTGCCGTGTCATCTCCTTATAGCGAGCCCATTTCGATTTTGGTTTTAAAGATCCGACCGCGTTAAGGTTCACCATCCCCTTAACGCTATTTTCTATATGATTATACTTACTGATTAGACATTACTATATATAGCATATATTACTGGTTTAACGGATCCTTAAAGGATGGTGATCCCAACATTCTTTAAGTTATTTGTACAATTCAGTAGATGTTTCACTCGAGTTATTCACTTAGATGGGAATGTTAGTCCTGACTCAGGTGTTTGTTTGTTTTTTTCACTCGGGTCAGCCTGAGTTTGCAGCTTAGAGGAAATTATCCCTGAAGACGAAGTGCCGGAGCTATACTTGATGTTCTTTTTCTTAGTCCTCGGTTCTGTTTTATTTTGGACTTATATCATTTGGTTTGTACTAGAGATCTTTATGTACCTGGATATCTGTTGTATTAGTTAAACTCTGTTTGTACCTGATTTGAAACTCTGGTCACACTAATTTATTTACTCTGCTGAAATATCAATACTCTGTGTCTGTGATCTGTGAATTTTGTGATATGATTTTATATTACCTCGAAATTTAACAACAATCCATCGTTTTGAATGATTTGAGTTGACTTATTGACGACTTAAATCGCTCGAAAGGGCAGGATGTTACAAGTATTTCATGTTAGTTGGGTTTACTCATGCTGGTTTCCAGCCTGACCTGGGTATTACTTTGTTGTAATACTTGGGTCAGACAGAGTATGACAGATTTTCAGGTTAGGACGTTCATGAGCTCACGAGGCAGGCTGGATGGCAGGAACGTATGGAGTTTACCCCTATGTATTAGAATTGTATTGATAGTAGTCTGGGATAAGTGTACAACTATCCAGTTTATATGTAAATGGATGTAAATCTGATGAATTGTAGGTAATCTAACAATTACAGCTTTCCTTTGTATAAGTGCTGTTATTTGTTATTATATTCAATCCGCTGCGAATGTGAGATGCTGTTATTCTCTGTTCTTTTTCTTCCTTCTTCCTTCTTTTCTTGAACAATCTGAAATTTCCGGCGTTTGATTTCTCGGCACTTGTACAGCGAACGTATTAGTGTCGAATTTTTGAGGTCAAAATTTTGGTCGTTACAATAAAACATTTCTAACTCATTTTAAAACTATTTCCAAAAGGTTTATGCATTCTATATACACCATTTCATTTCCAAAAGGAAAGTGATTTCCTTTGTGCTTATCGACGTGTATAACGTGACTTGGTAAAATAATTTAACAATCATATCAAACAATCAATAATTGATGATCAAAGCATGTATTAGCATCCATAGCGATCATAACACATCATCAAACATGTATATATGTAAATAAAGATGTTATATAGAGTATCTCACCATAAACCAAAGCGATTAACTTCCTACCAACATTCTAATCAACCAAAACTTTACTAATTAATCCATACTCCATTTAAAAACTAGAAAATGACTTTCCCTTCCTTCGAAGTGCTCGGCCAAGGCTTGAGATGGAGGTGGGCTGAAAGTATAGAGAAGAAGTCGTAGAGCTTTGACCTTGAATTCTCAAAATTAGACCCGAAAAATAGGTCATCTTCTCTCTTATTTTTGACTCTCTTACTCTCAAATTTTGAAAAACTTGTTAACTGAAAAGTTGTTGAAAATTATTCTATCTTTAATTTAAAAAAGAATCACTTGATTTTGATTTGTTTTGAGTAATATATGACAGAATGAAGAAGATATATTGTAGGATTGACAAAATTGACTCCCGAAAATGCACTTTAAAGAATTGAGTTTCAGGTATAGTAAACCTCCAAATTGGAAAAAAAGATCGACATAAAAGTTGTATCCACTAGAAGAAAATTGTGACGCCCCACCTCTATACCCACGCTAGCCAAGAACACTACGGTGTAATGCTGTCAACTAGCACGGAGAATAAGGCTGTTGAGGAGCGGCCATCAATAGTTGGCCTTACACTAGTATTGGTTATCTCGATGGGAGTGATATAAATATATATATTCTTTCATTTTTCATCTCTGATTTATTTTCTCCCATCGACATACCCCAATTCCAGTATAAAACGAACTACGATGGTTCGTAATAGTTTAGAACAGTAAATATAAAATAACAACACAGATAATATAAATGCGGAACACAGATGAAACAGAAAGTCTCATATATATATAATAACTGATGTCAGTTACAATACATTCACACGGTACATATGATACAACTACAACAGTCGACTAAGGAAGTTACATATACAAGTACATTAAGTATATAATATACATGAATACATATCTTCCTATACAATTTTACATACTACTACAAATGACGACGACTACTCCAAAAGATATGAAAGAACTTCATAGCTCTAGCAGCAACCCAAAGCAGAATATCTACAACCTGAAATACTCGGTCTGACCCGAGTATTAAATTCAAAAGAAAATAATACTCGGGTCAGTCTAATTCAAACTCAGTTATTAGTGCACAGAAGCAATAATAATTAAATAATGAATAGACGACAGTAATTAAACCAAATCAGAATGCAGTTCAGAATATTGAATTGAAATAAACAAAACAGTTCAAACCATTGAAATATCAATCAAAATATTAATTCCAGTAGGGCTGCAGTACACGCACGCGTGCACTGCCTCGCCACTACGGAATATGAAATACGCAAAAAGATCCATAAGTCAAAACAAATAGAATATCATACACGCCATACCGTGTGGCTGCAGTTCACGCTTGCGTGCACTTCCTTGCCACTATAGTGATGTCGTACCCAAAAACTCAATACCGTGTGGCTGCAGTGCACGCACGCGTACACTGCCTCGCCACAACGGCATATACCGAAATAGCAACAAAGCACAAAGGCCAATGCATAAGAATTCACAGTCCAAACAAATGCCATAAGTAAGTGACAGTAGTGAAAAGGCTCCAACATAGTGAATATGCAGTATGTACACAAGAGAATGTACATAACAATCTGCACATGAACAAAATGAACCAGAGGTGTATGAGTCAATGCAATGCTACAGATTGTAAAGTGGCCAAGTATCTGCATATTCAATACACAATACAAAAGTGGCAGTGAAACAATAAAATATGCTCAAGTGTCTGCATATATATATGAAGTAACCAAAGTGGCAGTGAACAACAAAGAAATGCTCAAAATGGTCCCAGACTAAAGCAAATATACTGCAATAATATGGTTGCAGTGAATCAGGCAGCTCGACCAAACCCAACAATTATATGAATGCATGCATAAGTAACTGTACAACAACAAGTTCAGACCAACAAGCAATGCAAGTGTAGTAATGGGTACAAATGTGCAACACAGTGAAGGTGACAGATACAACATAAACATCCAGATCAAATGCACAATACCAAAGACACAAAGGCAACTAACCCATTGCCAGAGCTCAGTGATACTCAAGCACCAAATCAAACTGAAATAGCAATATGGAGGGGATGTTTTGTTTGAACTGTTTGGTTTTTATAGTTGATGAGGCAGCAAGACTGTGTTAGTGATGCAGGTAGGCAAATGATACCAAATAAAACCAGACTACAAAAGCCAATGCCGAAGTCATTCCAGCAAGATGACAATAAATCAAGTGACTTGATGAAGAGATATCAACAAGCACATAAATGAAACAAGTGATTATGCACCACTGACCATGAATGCAGTAGGAGTCAATTTGAATGCAAGTATTTCAAAAATGTACAAATGGTCAGTGTATCTGTATATTAATTATGCAAACACAGGTTGCAATGAGGACTACACAATACTCAAAGATAAGGCAAGGCAGCAGCGACACAGAGGTGGCAGCATGGTGCTACAGGCCCAAAAAAAACACCAAAAACAAATGTACACAAAATGCATATATGTACTACTCGAATAAACAATTTAGAAGAGCATAGACGAGTGACAATGAACAAGTAAGAGTCAAAGCACTAATGCATATTGACTCGCAGACCAATTGAGGAATCAACTATAAATGGTACTGCCTCACAATTAAAAAGAACAACATCGTGGCCACCGTGAACAAAGTCAAGGCAGCAAGTTTTAATCATAACCAAGTGTATCTCCCAAAATACAACATATATACAACTGTAACTGGACAGGGCTAACATCACGATAAAGAACAAGGCACAGTGCCGAAGAAAAGGCAAAGGCCAGCAATTAACAGAATTACGAGGCGGTGTCAACATAAAAAATGAGGACCAGGCAGTAGGCGTAAATGCAACAAAGTGTCAACTGACTCGAGTAACTCAAGTCAGAAATCAAGTTTACAATTCAAGAGAGACACTCAAAATTTCATGACCGCAGACAATTGGAGCCGTAGTGGCCTCGAAAACCAAGCAGTGCCGAAACACCCAAACAAAAAGTAAACAAAAAGAACGAATTGAATCACTGAAATCATAAATCATCGCAACCAGAAATCAAATCCATCAAGTGCTTAAACTCGAGTGAATTAAAACCATTTAAATCATCGGCATTCCAACAAAAAGGAAACGGTCGAAGCAAGAGTTGAATTAGATGTGAGTAAACTCACCTTGTCGACGAATTTAGGAGAAGCCGAGCACGAGATCATCGATCGACGCAGCCACGAGCAAGATTTCCACTCGATCGACCAATTAAAGCCAGCGCTTCCCAAGCCCTAGCTTCGAAAAGAACGATAGGAATGGCCGCCATTGTTTTCGTTTATTCGCGTTTGTTTTAGGGCTAGTGAATGGGGAAGAATGAAAATAAAAAAGGGGGAAACGGGTTACTTTATTAAATTTTTTTCACGGCCCAAATAAGTAAATAGAAATAAAAAAAATAAAAAGAAAACTTTTATTTAAAGTCCTAAATTTCTTTTATCAATTTATAAATCAATTTTAATTCAAAATTTAAAAACTTCAAATAGAAGTTTGTGTCAATATTAATCGTTTAAATTGTTGATTATAATTGATGCAAAATACCGGGTTGTTACAGACTCCCCTCCTTAAAGAAATTGCGTCCACGCAATCCTAAGGAATAAATGGACAAAAGGTAACAACCTTAAGAGCATGAGAAGGTAAGCTTTTAATTTCATAAGAGAAATTCTCAAATTCTCAACAAAGTTTGATCATCAAATAGATAATCAGAATAAAGAAATCTTAAAACAGCAAAATCAGCAAATCTAATTATCAACAAAGATAATTAGAAAACACAAATATCTAACTATCAAAAACGATAACCAGGAATTACCTCAACGGTAATCAAATTCCAAATCAGCAAATATTCAATCATCAAAACGATAATCAAATCTTGAATCACAAATATTTAATTATCACAAACGATAATTAAATCTCAAATATCTAATTATCACAAGCGATAATCAGGAATAATAAATATCTGATTATCAAAAACGATAAATCAGAAATCACCACAACGGTAATCAAATTTCAAATCATAAATATTTAATTATCACAATTGATAATTAAATCTCAAATTGCAAATGTTTAATTATCACAAACGATAATTAAACCACAAATATCTAATTATCACAAACGATAATTAGAAACAATAAATATCTGATTATCAAAAACTATAATCAAAAATCATAAATATTTAATTATCACAATTGATAATCAAATCTCAAATCGCAAATGTTTAATTATCACAAACGATAATTAAACCACAAATATCTAATTATCACAAACGATAATTAGAAATCATAAATCAACGAATATTTAATTATCACAACCGATAATCAAATTTTAAATCGTAAATATTTAATTATCACAAACGATAATTAAATCTCAAATATCTAATTATCACAAGCGATAATCAGGAATAATAAATATCTGATTATCAAAAACGATAAATCAGAAATCACCACAACGGTAATCAAATTCCAAATCATAAATATTTAATTATCACAATTGATAATTAAATCTCAAATTGCAAATGTTTAATTATCACAAACGATAATTAAACCACAAATATCTAATTATCACAAACGATAATTAGAAACAATAAATATCTGATTATCAAAAACTATAATCAGAAATCATAAATATTTAATTATCACAATTGATAATCAAATCTCAAATCCCAAATGTTTAATTATCACAAACGATAATTAAACCACAAATATCTAATTATCACAAACGATAATTAGAAATCATAATCAACGAATATTTAATTATCACAACCGATAATCAAATTTTAAATCGTAAATATTTAATTATCACAAACGATAATTAAATCTCAAATATCTAATTATCACAAGCGATAATCAGGAATAATAAATATCTGATTATCAAAAACGATAAATCAGAAATCATAAATATTCAATTATCAAAACGATAATTAAATCTCAATTATCTGATTATCACAAGCGATAATCAGAAATCACAAATTTTCAATTAACGAGTCCGAAATTAACCGAAATAGCAAACGCACATGACCCATAACCACGAGTTTTACTAAATCGTTTAATTCACTTCATCGTTTCCTTGAAAGTGCAAAATTGTGTATTTTAAATAAATAACATTTTACGTTCTCAAACGGACAAGTCCGGAATTAAGCGAATCAGTAAAAGAAAGGGGTCATAGTCCTCGATTTTTTTTTTTTGAAACGTTTAATTCGCTTCCTCATTCTTTTGAAAGCGCAAATCGTAAAAATTTTGAAAACAATTTTGATTTATATTTTGAAATATTTTGAAGAATAACAAATTTTTAAAACACGTGATTAAAATAGCAATGTCAGTAGCAACTTCGACATACGTCAAAATTTCATCGAAATAATTGGCATCAAAATATAATACCAATGAATTTTCGTTCATCAAAAATGTCACAAGAATCTTCTCAAAGATAGAAAGGGATATCATACCCTAAACTTGTATTCATAACAAGTCAATAACACACGAATTCACCAATGCACAAGAATTGATAAAACTTATCAATAGAAATCACGAAAGTTGGTGAAGGACAAATTCTAGAAATCTACACAAGAAATCCAGAAATCACAAGATAAGAGTATGAAAACTCGAACGGAGTATGAAAACTCGAACGGAGTATAAAAACTCGAACGGAGTATGAAAACTCGAACAGAGTATGACATAGAATAAAAGATATGGCATAACATAAAATATCCATAATGACATACTACTATAAGTATGTAAATAATGATCAACAGGAGATCAACCGATGAGAGGTATGGCATAAATATGAAATATCCATACTGACATACGACTATAAGTATGCAAATAATGATCAACAGGAGATCAACCGATAAGAGATAATCAATATCACAAGAATCTTCTCAAAGATCCAAAGAGGTAACATACCCCAAATTTGTACTCATGACAAATCAATAACATATGAATTCACCAATGCACAAGAATAGGTGAAGCATAAAATTTCCAGAAACCAACATAAGGAATCTAGAAATCACAGAAAAAGGGAAAGAGGCCTATCACATGACGGTCCGAAGACCATGGGGAGCTACCCCGCATGTGTGAATGGAATCACATAGATTGAGGTCAAGACTAACCAAAAAGCAGAAAGGTATGTGTGAATGGAATCATACAAGTGGTGTCTAGTCTGACCATCAGAACGATCATCATGATCAACGAGGAGTGTCAATTACACTAAGCATGTGTGAATGGAATCACACAGATTGAGGTCAAGACTAACCAAAAAGCAGAAAGGTATGTGTGAATGGAATCACACAAGTGGTGTCTAGTCTAACCTCGCAATGAAAGAGACATCGCGCAATTGCTAGCCTAATTCATAAAACGATCATCAAGATCAACGAGAAGTGTCAATTACACTAAGCTAGTAAATATAAAAGTTTAGCTTCATGTCCCATAACCACTAGCTTAACTTAAATATTTACGAACAAACTGTAGATCTTCACTAGAAAAATGTCACAAGTGGTTCAATCGAACAAGTCCAAAAATTAACCGACGAAGTAAACGCAAGCGTTTCATACCACTTGTTTTGCTAAGCCGTTTAATTAGATTTCACATACGAGTGAAATAAAGGTTTGTATATACTAATAGATTGGAAAACGGTTTAGGAAAAGATTTTGATATTGAAAATAGAGTTGAAAACATTTTGATAAAAGAGTTTTGATATTTACTACTAGTATTGAAACATTTATATTTTTAAAGTGACAAATCACAAAAATGATTGCAGAAACAATCAACCACAAGAATTCACATACGAAGACGTGAATAGAATCCAAAGAAATCGATACTGTATCCATCCAAAAGTGTGTTCACGAAAATCCCGAAGAAAATGTTATCAAAGTTGCTAATAAATGATAGCAATAAATCGGGAAATTAACAAGAATCGATTAAATTTGGAAACCAAATCAATTCACTAAAATTCACCTTCGAAGACGTGAATAAAATCCAAAGAATTCGATTCTAAATCCGTCAAAGTAGGAATATCCAAAAATTCCAGAAATAGAAGTTTTCAAAGTCGACAAAGATGACAACAACTAATCGGAAAAGAAGAATCGATTGACAAATGGAATAATGAAACCAAACGAGCATAAATGCATAAATGACTTCAACAAAAAAATAAAAATCAAGTCAATGCCGAAGTCAACAATTAATGGCCATAATAGAGTACAAAACGATTCAACATCATCAACAAAGAATTCAACGGCAAACAATGTCAGAGTCTTGGAAATCAAGAATTTAGAAATTTCTCAAAACAAAGTGACTGAAGTCGAATGGAAATCAATCAGAGGAAAACATAAAATATCAAATTCGGAATCACTGAGATTCGAACAAAAAGCAATCATCAGCTAAATCAAATCAAAGCCGAAAACACAAGAATCAAAATCAAATGCATATGAATAAGCGTTAGGAATTCATACCTAACAATCAAAGACAATCATATGCAAATACGAGAGATTAGACGTCGACAAATAGTTGTAACATATGTTCCATCCAAGTTATGTTTTATATTTGTTCTAAACCCCAGGCTCTGATACCAAGCTGTGACGCCCCACCTCTATACCCACGCTAGCCAAGAACACTACGGTGTAATGCTGTCAACTAGCACGGAGAATAAGGCTGTTGAGGAGCGGCCATCAATAGTTGGCCTTACACTAGTATTGGTTATCTCGATGGGAGTGATATAAATATATATATTCTTTCATTTTTCATCTCTGATTTATTTTCTCCCATCGACATACCCCAATTCCAGTATAAAACGAACTACGATGGTTTGCAATAGTTTAGAACAGTAAATATAAAATAACAACACAGATAATATAAATGCGGAACACAGATGAAACAGAAAGTCTCATATATATATAATAACTGATGTCAGTTACAATACATTCACACGGTATATATGATACAACTACAACAGTCGACTAAGGAAGTTACATATACAAGTACATTAAGTATATAATATACATGAATACATATCTTCCTATACAATTTTACATACTACTACAAATGACGACGACTACTCCAAAAGATATGAAAGAACTTCATAGCTCTAGCAACAACCCAAAGCAGAATATCTACAACCTGAAATACTCGGTCTGACCCGAGTATTAAATTCAAAAGAAAATAATACTCGGGTCAGTCTAATTCAAACTCAGTTATTAGTGCACAGAAGCAATAATAATTAAATAATGAATAGACGACAGTAATTAAACCAAATCAGCATGCAGTTCAGAATATTGAATTGAAATAAACAAAACAGTTCAAACCATTGAAATATCAATCAAAATATTAATTCCAGTAGGGCTGCAGTACACGCACGCGTGCACTGCCTCGCCACTACGGAATATGAAATACGCAAAAAGATCCATAAGTCAAAACAAATAGAATATCATACACGCCATACCGTATGGCTGCAGTTCACACTTGCGTGCACTGCCTTGCCACTATAGTGATGTCGTACCCAAAAACTCAATACCGTGTGGCTGCAGTGCACGCACGCGTACACTGCCTCGCCACAACGACATATACCGAAATAGCAACAAAGCACAAAGGCCAATGCATAAGAATTCACAGTCCAAACAAATGCCATAAGTAAGTGACAGTAGTGAAAAGGCTCCAACATAGTGAATATGCAGTATGTACACAAGAGAATGTACATAACAATCTGCACATGAACAAAATGAACCAGAGGTGTATGAGTCAATGCAATGCTACAGATTGTAAAGTGGCCAAGTATCTGCATATTCAATACACAATACAAAAGTGGCAGTGAAACAATAAAATATGCTCAAGTGTCTGCATATATATATGAAGTAACCAAAGTGGCAGTGAACAACAAAGAAATGCTCAAAATGGTCCCAGACTAAAGCAAATATACTGCAATAATATGGTTGCAGTGAATCAGGCAGCTCGACCTAACCCAACAATTATATGAATGCATGCATAAGTAACTGTACAACAACAAGTTCAGACCAACAAGCAATGCAAGTGTAGTAATGGGTACAAATGTGCAACACAGTGAAGGTGACAGATACAACATAAACATCCAGATCAAATGCACAATACCAAAGACACAAAGGCAACTGACCCATTGCCAGAGCTCAGTGATACTCAAGGACCAAATCAAACTGAAATAGCAATATGGAGGGGATGTTTTGTTTGAACTGTTTGGTTTTTAAAGTTGATGAGGCAGCAAGACTGTGTTAGTGATGCAGATAGGCAAATGATACCAAATAAAACCAGACTACAAAAGCCAATGCCGAAGTCATTCCAGCAAGATGACAATGAATCAAGTGACTTGATGAAGAGATATCAACAAGCACATAAATGAAACAAGTGATTATGCACCACTGACCATGAATGCAGTAGGAGTCAATTTGAATGCAAGTATTTCAAAAATGTACAAATGGTCAGTGTATCTGTATATTAATTATGCAAACACAGGTTGCAATGAGGACTACACAATACTCAAAGATAAGGCAAGGCAGCAGCGACACAAAGGTGGCAGCATGGTGCTACAGGCCCAAAAAAAACACCAAAAACAAATGTACACAAAATGCATATATGTACTACTCGAATAAACAATTTAGAAGAGCATAGACGAGTGACAATGAACAAGTAAGAGTCAAAGCACTAATGCATATTGACTCGCAGACCAATTGAGGAATCAACTATAAATGGTACTGCCTCACAATTAAAAAGAACAACATCGTGGCCACCGTGAACAAAGTCAAGGCAGCAAGTTTTAATCATAACCAAGTGTATCTCCCAAAATACAACATATATACAACTGTAACTGGACAGGGCTAACATCACGATAAAGAACAAGGCACAGTGCCGAAGAAAAGGCAAAGGCCAGCAATTAACAGAATTACGAGGCGGTGCCAACATAAAAAATGAGGACCAGGCAATAGGCGTAAATGCAACAAAGTGTCAACTGACTCGAGTAACTCAAGTCAGAAATCAAGTTTACAATTCAAGAGAGACACCCAAAATTTCATGACCGCAGACAATTGGAGCCGTAGTGGCCTCGAAAACCAAGCAGTGCCGAAACACCCAAACAAAAAGTAAACAAAAAGAACGAATTGAATCACTGAAATCATAAATCATCGCAACCAGAAATCAAATCCATCAAGTGCTTAAACTCGAGTGAATTAAAACCATTTAAATCATCGGCATTCCAACAAAAAGGAAACGGTCGAAGCAAGAGTTGAATTAGATGTGAGTAAACTCACCTTGTCGACGAATTTAGGAGAAGCCGAGCACGAGATCATCGATCGACGCAGCCACGAGCAAGATTTCCACTCGATCGACCAATTAAAGCCAGCGCTTCCCAAGCCCTAGCTTCGAAAAGAACGATAGGAATGGCCGCCATTGTTTTCGTTTATTCGCGTTTGTTTTAGGGCTAGTGAATGGGGAAGAATGAAAATAAAAAAGGGGGAAACGGGTTACTTTATTAAATTTTTTTCACGGCCCAAATAAGTAAATAGAAATAAAAATAAATAAAAAGAAAACTTTTATTTAAAGTCCTAAATTTCTTTTATCAATTTATAAATCAATTTTAATTCAAAATTTAAAAACTTCAAATAGAAGTTTGTGTCAATATTAATCGTTTAAATTGTTGATTATAATTGATGCAAAATACCGGGTTGTTACAAATTTTTTTTTTCTTAATTTGGACCAATTATGATTAAGTTATAATCAAAACAAATTGGACTATTCTCTGGCTTAAAATCTGGGTCAGAAAATGCATTGAAAAACAATTGTATTTTTGGCATCGTTAGCTTTAGAATGAGACAAATTGGTCAACATCAAAGTAGTAGCCACTGGAAAAATACATTGTTTTAAAATAATAATTTTGCATTTTGACTCTATTTTAAATCATTTATGGCCGAGAGAAGAAGAGGTAAATGTTGAGAAAAGTGGAGTTTGATTTGAAGAGAATGAACATTGATTTCTTTTAATATTATGTAAATATTTTGGCATTATCTCTTTCTAATTTTTTCCTATGGCTTGGAATCCATTAAAGAGAAGAGGATGAATATGAAGAAGCATGAGAAAAGAAAAAGGAAAAATGTGAACGAAAGCGAAGAAGGAGGTGGGTATTTATAGAAAATGAAAGAAGTGGTAAATTTACCAAAATAACTTCTTACCAAATTAACAAAATAAACTTACTTCAACCTAAAGCAATCTCCACTTTTTCAATACTTAACATCATATTTCACATCCTTACTTTATGTCTTAGTCACGTAAAGAATAAGAATAGAATACCGTAATTATGTTGGCTTTGATTTGATGTGATTTTTTTTATATTTACTTTTACTTACTTTCGTTAATTCTTACTTACTTTTATTAATGACTTCTAGAAGTTTTCTAATCTTATTTAGTAAAAGTAAACATGTTTATTTATTAAAATATGTAACATGTATGTTAAACATGTAAACAAAGGTGCGATAATGTTGTGGGAACTTTTTTGAGCAAAACGTTGATTTTCGTCAAAACGTTTTAAGGTCATATTTTGACGTTTTTGTTAAACTATTTATCTATGTAAACCAAACTTCAAAATTGATTTGCTATTATAAATAAATAATTAAAACAAGTATATTTGACTTATAAAATTGTAACAACCAACAAATCTGTTCCCATTTGAGCCGACAATATTCTCCAACAGTTCAACTCGAAGTGGATGGAAATACTAACCATTAGGGTTAAAGAAGAAAGAGGTTGAAAAAGAAACAGAAAGCAACATCAGAATATCACAAACGCAGCGGAAAAATATATAATAGATAAAAGACTGATCTTTAAACAAAAAGAACTATATATGTTTTATATATTACATCATTAGAGTACAACAAAATTCATAGAACACAACTGGGCAGCTATCATAACCTATCCTCACAAAAAATGACTATGCAGTTAATCATGCACAGAGGAATATACATCAAATACGTGTGATAGGTCTTGCCATCCAGCTCGTCTCCTGAGCTCCACACCTGTCCATCCAGAATCTATAATTTATAATACTCGGTCTGACCCGAGCATTATAGTAAAATAACACCGAGTCAGTCTGAAAAACCAGCGTGAGAAAATACACTCAATTGGATTATTAAAGATTTCGAAAATCCTTTGAAATCAAAGGTATCTCATACGACCACGCCATAAATAAACATGTTGGGTTTTTACCTTACGATAACCAAAACATTTTTATCAAAATCGTTTGATACTATAATAGTGTCTATAGAAAGTAAAATAGAATCTAGCTGAAATGCTTGTATCTCACGTTCCAGCAATAGTTGGGCACAATCAAAACCGTACTGGCGCTTATTAGAAATTGGATTCCATATAATGGCAGGGCTACTGGGGTACCACCCATCACAGTACGTGGTTTAGATCACCGTATCGAGGATCCACCCTAATCCCCTGCTACATAAGACCGGAGCTACCCCTTACTGGATAGTCCGTATAAGATCACCCCACGGTTGGGATCAGCAACCGCCCACACAGCCGAAAAAAGAGACATCTAGACAGGGATGACCAATGTAACGTTTGCGATTTTTCGTTGCTGAAAAACCGAAATGTTATGGGTTTTAAGAAAGAAGAAAGGAAGAAGAAGAGAAGAAGGTAGAAGATGGAGAGAAGAAAGAATAGAAAAATAGAGGGAAGAGAAAAAAACAGAAAATAGAAATTTTATACTTTAAACAAAGAACATAGAACAGAACAGAAAAACAACAGAATAATAACAGAATCTCACAATTCGCAGCGGAACAACATATAATAATAAATGAATAATCTTTAAACAAAGAACTATATCAGTTATTACATTTTATACTTTACATCATATCATCATCAGAGTGTAAAACAACAAACAATGCAGCGGAAAAAGAAATACTATATAAACTAGTAATACGCCATGCCATCCATCTTGCCTCCAGCAACTCCAGAATATCCAGAATATCCTGATAAACCTTAACTCTTGACTGCCCGTGTGGAAATTGGTGGGCACCCAGAGTTTAGGAAGGAAAACAATAAACTCCAAGTCAGTCATGTGACTGGTGTGAGAACTCAAAACAGTTTATTTATCTTTAAAATCAAAATAGAGGAATATTTTTAAATTCAATTCGTAATGCTTTTAAAAATGAGACTACCATAAGGCCTCTCGCACACACACACATGCAAACGCAGAATCGGAGGAGATTTCTCCTTATGATAGTCAAAGATGCTTGATACGCATTAAAAAGAACATTTGATATTATTACTAGTGCATAGTGTAGAGAAAAATTCATTTCGAAAGTAGAATATAAATCTTAGCCAACATACGACCATTATCGTATGCCTACTATAGCTACCATCCAAACAGTGTTGCGACACCATAAGTGAATGATAGGTTCTACAACTAAAACCGTACAAGATCGTATTGTTTCTTTGGATTTCCAACGAATGGTCAGGCCAAGGAACTTCCCATTGCCACATGAGAATGCCTCTGGAAGGACATTCCCGAGAACCAAACCGGAACTCTGCCAACACAAGGCCGGGTTACCCCTAACTGGGTAACTACTGACACGAGCACGCCATTCCCCGATCGTAAACGACCTTTCTCACGGGATCCCGATAACCAACAACCACAAAGTAATAAATTCGCAGTAACCACATAGGCTAAATATCTGGGCTCCATACCATGATACCACCTCTATCCAAAAGGAAATGTACATACCCTAAAGGGAGCTACCCCTCATAACCTTGCCGCATCTTTTCTGTTTTGACCATTTCCGGGGTGTGAGGCTCGACGAAGTCACGTCCACAAAAACATACTTTATACAAAAGCCATGCTTTGGGTCAACAAATGATCAATACAATGATCACCAAGATAGACGATCAAATAAACGATCCTATCACAATAATCAACACAATGATCATTTACAGCAACACTCAGCATGTCACATTACCAAATTGGGAATATATCGCTGATAACTTCAACTATATAACCTCTGAGCTCGTACGTCTCATAGAAGGGTGTTAAGCTAAAAGAATAAATTCTTCGCCACCAACAGAAATATATTTGAAAGAAATCGGCTTTATATCTCAACTTGTAATGTCAGACATACAATCCATACAAGTCTGTTCCGGGCTCGAACAGAACCGAAGGCACTTACAAAGAAGTCCTTGCAAATCCGAATAATCTCTAATCACGTTCGGATTTCCCATCACATATGGAGATCTCAATACCAGGGATCAGCCAGTGCAGAGACAACCAACAAGAAACCCTTTCGTTTTTGAAAATATCCGGTCTTCAACACCGATCTTCGAATGCAATTCATAACGACGTATCACATATTCGGAATGGGTTATACGACCCCAAGGTCCTTTCCCGGTTAACCCGAATAGTGAGCGCTTATTTTAAAAAAATAAGTGTGGCATTCAAATTCAAACAAATCACAACAAATACCTATTTAAAGGTAAATATTGATAGTCGGTTATTGAACTATCAATAGATATGCCAACATCACCAGATTCTAAATAATTTTCCAAATTATTTATTTCCCAAAAATATCTTTATAAGATATACATTCTCCATTCTTTAAAAATAAATCAATATTTATTTTTAAACTCATTCTCCAAATTTCATTTATAAATTCCATATTGAATTTACATTCCAAAATATTTATGAATATACGATTTCCATTCGATTTCTAATATTCATTTTCAATTTATCTTCTAAAAAAAAATTCCAAATATTCACTTAATATTGGAAAAGCATTTCTATACTTAATAAAAATAAGTAATTCACAGATCTTTTTATTTTCTATACTTAGAAAATATTTAATATACCTTAATCGAAATTAAGTATATATTTCATTCTTTAAGGAAATCATTCACTTAACCATATTAATTTGGGCCAAAACGAATGTTGCGTAAAACATCGTTACGACAACCCAAAATCACTAGTATAGGGATTCGAAATTAAAATAGATATATAAATCCCAATACTATACAAAACATTTCCTTTCGGAAATCATTTACTATAACAATAGTGTTATAGTCCATTATTTCCTTATATTTCTCGAAAACATCTATTTCAACAA
Organism: Allium cepa; assembly: GCA_030765085.1. NCBI lineage: Eukaryota > Viridiplantae > Streptophyta > Magnoliopsida > Asparagales > Amaryllidaceae > Allium > Allium cepa. Next base: position 321,394,766 of record CM060939.1, read on the forward strand.
CAAATGTTGAAATCTATGGTTTCAAATCTCAATACAGTTTAAAACATCTTTAGATCGTTTTAATTCTATTTAAAACATCACATCTAAAATAATTTCTTTAACATAATATTCACTATTCAAAAACGTGAATACACTTGTCAATAAATTTCATCACTTCTATTCATTTTATTTTAAAGAATTATTCACTGTCTAAAACATGAATATAATTCCATAAATAAATTACAACAATTCCTTATCAAAATAAGTCGTTGCAGATTTATAAAACAATGTTTATAAATTCTATTTCTATTTATTTTATAACAACTTCCTTTATAAATTTCCTTTATAAATCTATTCAATTTCATATCTCAATGATATACTAAAATTTCATATTATAAGTCAAATACTTATAATTTATTGGTTTACAAAATCGTTCCTTTAAACTTTCCAAATTTATAAATCTTATAACTTATAAGATTCATTTATTTATCCACATCTATTTCCTAAATAACTTTATAAATTTTTATTTATAAAATTCTATTTATAACTTCACCGTTATAATTCTATAAATTTCATTCATTAGTGAAATTCATTCACAATTCTTTCTAATACTTATAAAAGCTCATTTTATAATTCCAATATTTTTAATTTATAAATATCAATTTATAAATCTTTTAATATAAAACAATTTATATTACTATTTTAAAACGTCTTTAAACTCTTTTATGATTTCATCATTCTGATTTACAAAATAATCAAATTTCATAAATTCTATAGATTTCATTCCTTTATGGAATTCATTTACGAATCATTCTATCACTTATAAAAGCTCGTTTTATAATTCAAGATATTCTAAATTTATAAATATCAACTTATAAATCTTTTAATATAAATCAATTTATATTATTACTTTAAACATCTTTAAACTCTTTTATAATTTCATCATTCTGATTTATAAAATAAAATTTTTATAAATCCTATTTTTAGACTTCTTATAATAAATTCAGAAATCCCAGTTCAAACTATTTTATAAAATCACTAATCCCATAATTTCAAAAATTAACTTTTAACTGTATTTCTCAAAAATCATAATTTTTATAATATTAAAATTATAACGTTTATTTATTTAAGATGAATCAATTCCAAAAATATTTTATAAACGTACATTTTCAAAAATTATTTTAGAAATCAAAATAGTTATTTTTAAACTTCAAAAATTGGATCCGATGATGCAACACATCAATAGTCAATCACAACTTTCAAACATCATATATCATCCATGATAACAATCAAATATCACAATATATGAAATCAAATAAATATTTGTGAGGAATCCAGTTGGATCCCTCCAACCTATTTCCCTGCATCCACTGACATTAGCACAATACCATTCCGTTTCAAGACGGAATATCTCGGTACATGGGATTTTATAAATATATATCCGCTTACTAACGGCGCAATAGGGTCTCATCCGCTATACAAATGCGGGAAATCAATCAACTGCAATATATACATATGCCAATATATATATATTGCTATATATATAATATAATACCAATTCCACTTCGAGGTGGAATATCGCGGTATATGTGCGTAATAAATAACCTCCGCTTACTAACGGCGTATAGGGTCTATTCACATCCAATATATATATATATATATATATATATATATATATATATATATATATATATATAACAATCATCATTCAAGCATTCAATCAATAAAGTCAAGCAAATTTTAAATCTAACTATTTAAAATTTAAATAAACAATAAAATTTCTTTTGAGTGAGAAGTTCTCACCTTTATTCCCGTTTGCAATCCACTTCCAATTCAACTTGTTTTTTTCATTTATACCTTGTATAAATATTTACACAATTTATTAATATTCGAATCAATCGAATAAATTAAATTTCATTCTTGATTGTTTAATTAATCAATAGTTTTATTTAAACCAATCTCTTCTTAAATAAATTTATTTTAACTAATTATTTTACTTTAAATTAATATCTTTAAATCAAATTCTTTCGATAAATTTATTTAACTAACCAATTTTATTTTTTTTAAACAAATCTCCTCCTTTTTTATACAATATCTTTATTATCTTTCAATTAAATTTTGAACAAATTCTCCTTTTGTAAATTTAATTTAAATTAACCCATGATTTCCTTTAATATTTGAAAAATTCAAATCACCAATTTTCGTTCAATAGATTTAATTAACTAATTATTTAAATCTAAATTTAAAAATAAGCAGACTGTAATCCTTTATTACATTTTCAAAATATCTTAGTAAATCGATATTTCCAAATTCTCGTATATATATGTATATATATAATTTAGAAACTGCTTATGTATATATTTCTTTATTTTCAAATCTTCCTTTAAATAATTTAATTAATTATAGATTTAATTTTAACTAACTAATTCCTTTTTAAAACAATTTCTTTTCTATGGATTAAATTGTTTAACGATTTTAAATTTGAACAAATCTAACAATTAATTTTTTCGTTTATAAATTTATTTAAATTAATAACTATCTATTTAGTTCTAAACAAATGATTTACATTTTAAACTAATGCTTTTAAATTTTTAAATCATTTCCTTTTATAAATTAAATCAACTAACACATTTTTGGTTTTAACTATTAAATTTGTTATAAATAAATTTTCCTTTTAAATAATTCTATTCAACTACAATTTAATTTTAAAACTAAATTTTCTTCTTAAATAGATTTAATTAACTTACCCTTAAATTAAATTTATCAACTAATTATTTCAATCTCAAGTTAATGATTTCTATTTTAAACTAAAAATTAAAGATTCAAACTGATTTTCTTTTTAAAATAATTCTAACATCTTGCTTATATAAATTTTCTTAAATCTTTTAAAATTCCTTTGTTTAATAAATTATTTTAACTAAAATTTTAATTTAAATTAACCAAACTCACTTTCAATAAAATTGTCTAATTGAAGATTTAAATCCTAAACTAGAATTCTTTTAATTTATTTCTTTATTTAATTTAAAGATCAAATTTCCTTAAATAATTCATTTTATCAAATGAATTTGAATTCTTAACAAATTTTCTTTTTAATTTTTTTACACAGATTACTCTTAACAAATTTATTTAATAAAATTTAAATTTCAACTAAATTTACTTAAATAAATTTATTTAACTACAATTAAATTTTAAAACTAAATTCTCTTCTTTTAATAAATTATTCTTAACCCATTTTTCCAAAAATATATAATATTTCTTTTGATAAGTCATTTTATTTAATAATTTAAATCTCTAACAAATTTTCTTTTACCAAATATCTTCCATTTGAAGCTAAAATTTTAAAATAACTTCTTTTAAATAATTAAATTCATCTAACAAATGATTAAATTCTCCCTTTTATTTTAATAAATGTGATTAGCTAAAAATTAAATTTTAAACAAAATTTTTTTTTTTACTGTAAACAAAATTTCTCAAAACATTCTTCTCTGTTTAAACTTTCTTTTTCTTTTTTTTTTTCTTTCTTTATCAATTCATATACGTTATATAAAAAAAATAAAATAAAAATAAAAATAAAATAAAAATAAAATAAAACTACCTTACTGTAAAAATCGAAACCCCTCTTCGATTTCGATCGCGAGTTCACCACGGCCTGCAGCCGTCGCCATCGAATCGCGCGCACGCGTGTGAGCGTTGCCGCCGCACCTAGCATCGCCGCCTTCACAACCATCGCCTCCATACTCCGCGCGCCCACTGCTTCTTCACGCGCGAGCACCACCTCGAACACACGCGCGCCGCCTCGATGTTGATCGCGCGTCGCCTCCCTAGGCGATGATTTCCAGGCCGCCGCTTCGTGCCTCGAACCCTAGCCACCCCTGCATCGCCTCCTACGCCTCGCGCACGCGCTCGAACGCGAGCGACCCCCACAGACTCGCGCGCCTTAGTTTTTGATTTGGGATGAGGCTGTGATTTTTAAATTTGAGGGCGGCCATTGTTTTGTTTTCGTTTTTAGAAGAGAAGGGGGATTATGATTTAGGGCTTCGGTTGAATTTTGAACGAGAGGGAGATGATATTTAAAATTAACAGAGGCATGTTTATCACGATCTTCTTCCATGATTTTAGGCTGAAACAAAGGAGCGTGATGTTCTGCGTGTTTTAAGGGAAGACGTGTATTTGTTTGACTGAATTTAAATTCAAATTTTTAAATTTGAATTCGATTTTTATTTCAGCGCGTTCACTCAACGTGTGATCACATATCAACTCCGAAAAATACGAAATTTGAAATCCGGTAATAATTCAATATTACGGACCCAATGGAACTGGTTTCGTCGAATTTCGAGACTGTGCCTCGGACGGCTATTTTAAATATCGATTCAAACGATTAAATTTCAAAACTGAACAAATCACTTTCAAAAAAAATTCTGAAGCTTCTATTATCTTTAGTATTATCAATATGAATTTTACAAGCCTTTGAAATATTTTTAATTGGCTTAAATTTGAAGATTCAAATTTTTATTCAACTTTCAATAGATTAAATTCTATAATTTAATTGTTATATTCATTCTGATAATTTGAAATTCAATTCAAACCATCATTTAAATATTTAAAATTAATTAAATATTCTCAAAATAAATTATTTAAAATTCTGGGTCGTTACAATCTTCCCTCCTTAAAAGAATTTCGTCCCGAAATTACAAGTTAAGAAGAATGCCCTTATCCCATTTATTATTTTTCACAATCCAAATAGTTTTATCAACTTACTAACCTAAATCTTTTTACTAGAGATTCATTATCATTTCAACTAGCTTTCCAACTTCAATTATAAGTTCCAAACAACATTGTTCTCCTTACAATTCAAATTTAAATTCAAATTCAAATTTCAAACTTTCAAAATTCCCCAAATTTTTTCTAACACCCTAAATTTTCGAAAAATTTCGCCAGCGTCTCCTTTGCGCGGCTAGCTCGGTACGACTACAAAATGGCACCACGGCCCCTCAGAATCAAAAAGAAAAGAGAAAAGCCAAGTGGCTAGAGAAGAAAGTCATCAAATTTCATACTGAAATTGAAATACGTACCTTTTTGTCGAGCAATTCAATTTTAACTTTGAAATCAAAATCTCAACTCCTTTATATACCTGTATAACCTGCTAACAGTAGTATCCGTTTCTAACATTCAGACTATTTTGCAAATTCATTACAAAATTTTCAATATATGCTTCTTATACATTTTTACTTCACTATTGAAATTACATATCCATTCTTATTCAATTTCACATTTCAATTCAATTCACAATTTCATTTGAATTCAATTCTCAATTCTAAATATTGAATTCTATCGATTAACTTTTATTTACTAATTCCTTTCAATTAGTACATTCACTAATTCATTTCAATATTTCAATTCATCTCGAATTTACTTAATTGCTCAATTCAATTTTATTCACATTCTATATTCATATTCATTCCATTTGAGAATTATTTCACAAATAAATAAATTATCAAGTTAATTTACTTGAATTCAATCCATTTTATTTAATCCCATATACTAATGATAATAATTTTATATTATTACTTCCTAACAATCATGCAACCATATATTATAATAATCCATAGAAAACCATTCCTTTTCTATACAAAATAGTTTTGGGCAAAATTATCTTATTTACCCGTTTCAAAACAATTTTATATTCACTAACAAATACGCTCTCATAGCTATTATTACACTCAAACTCATTCTAGAGTACTGCTGACTCTATCTCTAACGAGTAACACCCAACAGAACCATGGTTGTCGCTTAACCATATGCTCCGATACCAAATGTAACGTTTGCGATTTTTCGTTGCCGAAAAACCGAAATGTTATGGGTTTTAAGAAAGAAGAAAGGAAGAAGAAGAGAAGAAGGTAGAAGATGGAGAGAAGAAAGAATAGAAAAATAGAGGGAAGAGAAAAAAACAGAAAATAGAAATTTTATACTTTAAACAAAGAACATAGAACAGAACAGAAAAACAACAGAATAATAACAGAATCTCACAATTCGCAGCGGAACAACATATAATAATAAATGAATAATCTTTAAACAAAGAACTATATCAGTTATTACATTTTATACTTTACATCATATCATCATCAGAGTGTACAACAACAAACAATGCAGCAGAAAAAGAAATACTATATAAACTAGTAATACGCCATGCCATCCATCTTGCCTCCAGCAACTCCAGAATATCCTGAATATCCTGATAAACCTTAACTCTTGACTGCCCGTGTGGAAATTGGTGGGCACCCAGAGTTTAGGAAGGAAAACAATAAACTCCAAGTCAGTCATGTGACTGGTGTGAGAACTCAAAACAGTTTATTTATCTTTAAAATCAAAATAGAGGAATATTTTTAAATTCAATTCGCAATGCTTTTAAAAATGAGACTACCATAAGGCCTCCCGCACACACACACATGCAAACGCAGAATCGGAGGAGATTTCTCCTTATGATAGTCAAAGATGCTTGATACGCATTAAAAAGAACATTTGATATTATTACTAGTGCATAGTGTAGAGAAAAATTCATTTCGAAAGTAGAATATAAATCTTAGCCAACATACGACCATTATCGTATGCCTACTATAGCTACCATCCAAACAGTGTTGCGACACCATAAGTGAATGATAGGTTCTACAACTAAAACCGTACAAGATCGTATTGTTTCTTTGGATTTCCAACGAATGGTCAGGCCAAGGAACTTCCCATTGCCACATGAGAATGCCTCTGGAAGGACATTCCCGAGAACCAAACCGGAACTCTGCCAACACAAGGCCGGGTTACCCCTAACTGGGTAACTACTGACACGAGCACGCCATTCCCCGATCGTAAACGACCTTTCTCACGGGATCCCGATAACCAACAACCACAAAGTAATAAATTCACAGTAACCACATAGGTTAAATATCTGGGCTCCATACCATGTTACCACCTCTATCCAGAAGGAAATGTACATACCCTAAAGGGAGCTACCCCTCATAACCTTGCCGCATCTTTCCTGTTTTGACCATTTCCGGGGTGTGAGGCTCGATGAAGTCACGTCCAAAAAAACATACTTTATACAAAAGCCATGCTTTGGGTCAACAAATGATCAACACAATGATCACCAAGATAGACGATCAAATAAACGATCCTATCACAATAATCAACACAATGATCATTTACAGCAACACTCAGCATGTCACATTACCAAATTGGGAATATATCGCTGATAACTTCAACTATATAACCTCTGAGCTCGTACGTCTCAGAGAAGGGTGTTAAGCTAAAAGAATAAATTCTTCGCCACCAACAGAAATATATTTGAAAGAAATCGGCTTTATATCTCAACTTGTAATGTCAGACATACAATCCATACAAGTCTGTTCCGGGCTCGAACAGAACCGAAGGCACTTACAAAGAAGTCCTTGCAAATCCGAATAATCTCTAATCACGTTCGGATTTCCCATCACATATGGAGATCTCAATACCAGGGATCAGCCAGTGCAGAGACAAACAACAAGAAACCCTTTCGTTTTCGAAAATATCCGGTCTTCAACACCGATCTTCGAATGCAATTCATAACGACGTATCACATATTCGGAATGGGTTATACGACCCCAAGGTCCTTTCCCGGTTAACCCAAATAGTGAGCGCTTATTTTAAAAAAATAAGTGTGGCATTCAAATTCAAACAAATCACAACAAATACCTATTTAAAGGTAAATATTGATAGTTGGTTATTGAACTATCAATAGATATGCCAACATCACCAGATTCTAAATAATTTTCCAAATTATTTATTTCCCAAAAATATCTTTATGAGATATACATTCTCCATTCTTTAAAAATAAATCAATATTTATTTTTAAACTCATTCTCCAAATTTCATTTATAAATTCCATATTGAATTTACATTCCAAAATATTTATGAATATACGATTTCCATTCGATTTCTAATATTCATTTTCAATTTATCTTCTAAAAAAAAAAAATTCCAAATATTCACTTAATATTGGAAAAGCATTTCTATACTTATTAAAAATAAGTAATTCACAGATCTTTTTATTTTCTGTACTTAGAAAATATTTAATATACCTTAATCGAAATTAAGTATATATTTCATTCTTTAAGGAAATCATTCACTTAACCATATTAATTTGGGCCAAAACGAATGTTGCGTAAAACATCGTTACGACAACCCAAAATCACTAGTATAGGGATTCGAAATTAAAATAGATATATAAATCCCAATACTATACAAAACATTTCCTTTCGGAAATCATTTACTATAACAATAGTGTTATAGTCCATTATTTCCTTATATTTCTCGAAAACATCTATTTCAACAACAAATGTTGAAATCTATGGTTTCAAATCTCGATACAGTTTAAAACATCTTTAGATCGTTTTAATTCTATTTAAAACATCACATCTAAAATAATTTCTTTAACATAATATTCACTATTCAAAAACGTGAATACACTTGTCAATAAATTTCATCACTTCTATTCATTTTATTTTAAAGAATTATTCACTGTCTAAAACATGAATATAATTCCATAAATAAATTACAACAATTCCTTATCAAAATAAGTCGTTGCGGATTTATAAAACAATGTTTATAAATTCTATTTCTATTTATTTTATAACAACTTCCTTTATAAATTTCCTTTTTAAATCTATTCAATTTCATATCTCAATGATATACTAAAATTTCATATTATAAGTCAAATACTTATAATTTATTGGTTTACAAAATCGTTCCTTTAAACTTTCCAAATTTATAAATCTTATAACTTATAAGATTCATTTATTTATCCACATCTATTTCCTAAATAACTTTATAAATTTTTATTTATAAAATTCTATTTATAACTTCACCGTTATAATTCTATAAATTTCATTCATTAGTGAAATTCATTCACAATTCTTTCTAATACTTATAAAAGCTCATTTTATAATTCCAATATTTTTAATTTATAAATATCAATTTATAAATCTTTTAATATAAAACAATTTATATTACTATTTTAAAACGTCTTTAAACTCTTTTATGATTTCATCATTCTGATTTACAAAATAATCAAATTTCATAAATTCTATAGATTTCATTCCTTTATGAAATTCATTTACGAATCATTCTATCACTTATAAAAAGCTCGTTTTATAATTCAAGATATTCTAAATTTGTAAATATCAACTTATAAATCTTTTAATATAAATCAATTTATATTATTACTTTAAACATCTTTAAACTCTTTTATAATTTCATCATTTTTATTTATAAAATTAAAATTTTATAAATCCTATTTTTAGACTTCTTATAATAAATTCAGAAATCCCAGTTCAAACTATTTTATAAAATCACTAATCCCATAATTTCAAAAATTAACTTTTAACTGTATTTCTCAAAAATCATAATTTTTATAATATTAAAATTATAACGTTTATTTATTTAAGATGAATCAATTCCAAAAATATTTTATAAACGTATATTTTCAAAAATTATTTTAGAAATCAAAATAGTTATTTTTAAACTTCAAAAATTGGATCCGATGATGCAACACATCAATAGTCAATCACAACTTTCAAACATCATATATCATCCATGATAACAATCAAATATCACAATATATGAAATCAAATAAATATTTGTGAGGAATCCAGTTGGATCCCTCCAACCTGTTTCCCTGCATCCACAGACATTAGCACAATACCATTCCATTTCAAGACGGAATATCGCGGTACATGGGATTTTATAAATATATATCCGCTTACTAACGGCGCAATAGGGTCTCATCCGCTATACAAATGCGGGAAATCAATCAACTGCAATATATACATATGCCAATATATATATATATTGCTATATATATAATATAATACCAATTCCACTTCGAGGTGGAATATCGCGGTATATGTGCGTAATAAATAACCTCCGCTTACTAACGGCGTATAGGGTCTATTCACATCCAATATATATATATATATATATATATATATATATATATATAACAATCATCATTCAAGCATTCAATCAATACAGTCAAGCAAATTTTAAGTCTAACTATTTAAAATTTAAATAAACAATAAAATTTCTTTTGAGTGAGAAGTTCTCACCTTTATTCCCGTTTGCAATCCACTTCCAATTCAACTTGTTTTCTTCATTTATACCTTGTATAAATATTTACACAATTTATTAATATTCGAATCAATCGAATAAATTAAATTTCATTCTTGATTGTTTAATTAATCAATAGTTTTATTTAAACCAATCTCTTCTTAAATAAATTTATTTTAACTAATTATTTTACTTTAAATTAATATCTTTAAATCAAATTCTTTCGATAAATTTATTTAACTAACCAATTTTATTTTTTTTAAACAAATCTCCTCCTTTTTTATACAATATCTTTATTATCTTTCAATTAAATTTTGAACAAATTCTCCTTTTGTAAATTTAATTTAAATTAACCCATGATTTCCTTTAATATTTGAAAAATTCAAATCACCAATTTTCGTTCAATAGATTTAATTAACTAATTATTTAAATCTAAATTTAAAAATAAGCAGACTGTAATCCTTTATTACATTTTCAAAATATCTTAGTAAATCGATATTTCCAAATTCTCGTATATATATGTATATATATAATTTAAAAACTGCTTATGTATATATTTCTTTATTTTCAAATCTTCCTTTAAATAATTTAATTAATTATAGATTTAATTTTAACTAACTAATTCCTTTTTAAAACAATTTCTTTTCTATGGATTAAATTGCTTAACGATTTTAAATTTGAACAAATCTAACAATTAATTTTTTCGTTTATAAATTTATTTAAATTAATAACTATCTATTTAGTTCTAAACAAATGATTTACATTTTAAACTAATGCTTTTAAATTTTTAAATCATTTCCTTTTATAAATTAAATCAACTAACACATTTTTGGTTTTAACTATTAAATTTGTTATAAATAAATTTTCCTTTTAAATAATTCTATTCAACTACAATTTAATTTTAAAACTAAATTTTCTTCTTAAATAGATTTAATTAACTTACCCTTAAATTAAATTTATCAACTAATTATTTCAATCTCAAGTTAATGATTTCTATTTTAAACTAAAAATTAAAGATTCAAACTGATTTTCTTTTTAAAATAATTCTAACATCTTGCTTATATAAATTTTCTTAAATCTTTTAAAATTCCTTTGTTTAATAAATTATTTTAACTAAAATTTTAATTTAAATTAACCAAACTCACTTTCAATAAAATTGTCTAATTGAAGATTTAAATCCTAAACTAGAATTCTTTTAATTTATTTCTTTATTTAATTTAAAGATCAAATTTCCTTAAATAATTCATTTTATCAAATGAATTTGAATTCTTAACAAATTTTCTTTTTAATTTTTTTACACAGATTACTCTTAACAAATTTATTTAATAAAATTTAAATTTCAACTAAATTTACTTAAATAAATTTATTTAACTACAATTAAATTTTAAAACTAAATTCTTTTCTTTTAATAAATTATTCTTAACCCATTTTTCCAAAAATATATAATATTTCTTTTGATAAGTCATTTTATTTAATAATTTAAATCTCTAACAAATTTTCTTTTACCAAATATCTTCCATTTGAAGCTAAAATTTTAAAATAACTTCTTTTAAATAATTAAATTCATCTAACAAATGATTAAATTCTCCCTTTTATTTTAATAAATGTGATTAGCTAAAAATTAAATTTTAAACAAAATTTTTTTTTTACTGTAAACAAAATTTCTCAAAACATTCTTCTCTGTTTAAACTTTCTTTTTCTTTTTTTTTCTTTCTTTATCAATTCATATACGTTATATAAAAAAAAAATAAAAAAAAAAAAATAAAATAAAATAAAATTACCTTACTGTAAAAATCGAAACCCCTCTTCGATTTCGATCGCGAGTTCACCACGGCCTGCAGCCGTCGCCATCGAATCGCGCGCACGCGTGTGAGCGTTGCCGCCGCACCTAGCATCGCCGCCTTCACAACCATCGCCTCCATACTCCGCGCGCCCATTGCTTCTTCACGCGCGAGCACCACCTCGAACACACGCGCGCCGCCTCGATGTTGATCGCGCGTCGCCTCCCTAGGCGATGATCTCCAGGCCGCCGCTTCGTGCCTCGAACCCTAGCCACCCCTGCATCGCCTCCTACGCCTCGCGCACGCGCTCGAACGCGAGCGACCCCCACAGACTCGCGTGCCTTAGTTTTTGATTTGGGATGAGGCTGTGATTTTTAAATTTGAGGGCGGCCATTGTTTTGTTTTCATTTTTAGAAGAGAAGGGGGATTATGATTTAGGGCTTCGGTTGAATTTTGAACGAGAGGGAGATGATATTTAAAATTAACAGAGGCATGTTTATCACGATCTTCTTCCATGATTTTAGGCTGAAACAAAGGAGCGTGATGCTCTGCGTGTTTTAAGGGAAGACGTGTATTTGTTTGACTCAATTTAAATTCAAATTTTTAAATTTGAATTCGATTTTTATTTCAGCGCGTTCACTCAACGTGTGATCACATATCAACTCCGAAAAATACGAAATTTGAAATCCGATAATAATTCAATATTACGGACCCAATGGAACTGGTTTCGTCGAATTTCGAGACTGTGCCTCGGACGGCTATTTTAAATATCGATTCAAACGATTAAATTTCAAAACTGAACAAATCACTTTCAAATTAAATTCTGAAGCTTCTATTATCTTCAGTATTATCAATATGAATTTTACAAGCCTTTGAAATATTTTTAATTGGCTTAAATTTGAAGATTCAAATTTTTATTCAACTTTTAATAGATTAAATTCTATAATTTAATTGTTATATTCATTCTGATAATTTGAAATTCAATTCAAACCATCATTTAAATATTTAAAATTAATTAAATATTCTCAAAATAAATTATTTAAAATTCTGGGTCGTTACAGATGACCTTACCCTAATTAGTTGCTAGCCACTTGGCCTTGCTGCACTCCCATGTTTTAGCCATTCCCGTTGATGAGGCTCGAGGCCATTCGTTGCCTTTTTTAGAACACGTTTCACTTAGAATGCTCATCATCCTCCTTACGATGTTCTGATAACATTCATCCATACAAGTCTGTTCCCGGTCCGAACAGAACCGAAGGCACTTCTCCTACTACATCCATTTTGGAATCACCCTCATGATTAGTAGCGATTAGCCCTTGCACTTCACTGCTCCATCTTCGACTCCAGGCTCTTGTCTTCCTCACGAAAACATTCAAACCGGATTGAAGTGGTTTTTGGAAAATTAATCCCGATTTCGGTCTCTTCAAAATGATCAACGCATTGGCCAATATTGATAGACGGTTATTTAACTATCACATAACATCCATAAAACAACCATCGGGTCTTAATATTTTTCCCAAATAATTTATTTCAAAATATCTTAGCAAGATATTTTTCCACACTACAACCCTTTGAAAATAGTTTTCAATCACCTTTTCTCTCGCAAAATAAATTTCCACCCAATTGTTTTATTTCCGTTGAAACTCAGCAAGTCTTAATACTTTAGGTTTTTAAATAATTTAAATCACTTTATCCAAAAATATATACTTTAAAACATTTAAAATAAAAACTACTTAAAACACTTTATTTAAAATACTAGTTATAAAATTTTATAATAATTACACATGTAATTAAGGCAAAACTAAATTTAAAAAAAAGTTATTCTATAAGGTATAAATTTTAAATAATTATCTTTTAAATCAAAATACTAGTTACTTTAAAATAATTTGCTTATATAAGTAATTTAATAAATATTTACTTTCAAAAATTTTAAACAACTTAAATAATAATTTCTCAAAAACATTCTTTTTAAACAACTTTAAAACTTTTAACTTTTACTTAAAAACCTACTTTGAAAACCTACTTGGCTTTTTCAGGAAAATACAATTCCCATTCCAATATAGTCCATCTAATCCTTTAGATATCTTGCTCGATTTATCCCAATTAATTTACGTCCTAATCCCGTAAATTTCCTCTAACACTTTATAAATAAAACCACTATTTACTTTTAAAACAAATTACCCTTTCCTTTCCAAATTCCCACCGTGAATTTATACTTCCAAATATCCACTGATATCTAATTTCACTTTTTAAACCCAGTTTATAAATTCCATAATCTCATTCTCCTTTTAAAACACATTTTCAAACATTAAATCAATTTCCAAATCGATTTTCAAAATTTACTCCATTTTAAAATTAATTTCCTTTACTTAGCCCATTTATTTCAAAACACATTAATTCATATTTACTCCTTTATTATGATTTAAAATCTTATTTAAACCGAAGATACCAATTTCATACTTTATTTCAAAATTCTTCTTTTATTTTCCCAAACTCATTCAAATCTTGAATTTTAAAAATATATTTCTTCATACTTACAAAAAAATATTTCTTAAGCCCTTATTTTAAAAAAAAAATCCTTTTTTATTCAAAATCCCTATTTTTTCCCATCCTTGAATTTATTATATAGGATTTAAAATCAAAACTTTATTCCTTTCCAAAATTCATTCCATTAATTTACTTGAATTCACTATAATTATTTTACTTCAAAATTTCCCTTTTTGTTTCCTTTAAAAATCCAAACTTTATATATATTACATTTTTTCTCAAGTACCAATATATATTCAACAAAGCCATAGCATTCAATAAATTTCAGTTCCCAATATAATCAATATAGTCCATCACAGATTATCACATAAATCACATTACTGAATATAAAATAAATTCAACATTTTGAGGAATCCAGTTTGATCCCTCCAACCTGTTTCCCTGCATCCACAGACGTTAGCGTGATATAAAATACCAATCCCACTTCAACGTGAAATATCATGGTATAAAGGATCATCCGCTATTATGCGGGGCGCATACGGTCTCATCTGCTATATAATGCGGGAAATCAATCACTCCTATATATATATACTACTATATATAATATTACATCCAGTCAGTTTAATCATTCAACCAATAATTCAAATTTAACTATATAAATTTAATGGTAATCCAAATGAGTGGGATTAACTCACCTTTGACTTTTAGTTTTGCAATCTGATCCACACCGACTTGCTTTCCTTTAGATTTTGACCTTGTATAAACATTTATACGGTTTATTAATATTTGAATCGATCGTACAATTAGTTACCATTTAATTAACTAACAATTTAATTTAACTAAATAATTTCCCTTTTAAATTTCTTTTTTGTAACTAAAATAATTAAATAAGTTAATTGAATAAATTTATCACCTTGATATGTTATTTTTAACATAACTTAGTAAATCAAAATATATGTATGCATATTTATTTTCTTTAGGACTACATATGTGTGTATATACATACATACATACATACATATATATATATATTTGTAAAATAATCTATATAGGTTTCACAAAATCCCAATTTATATAAACTTTACAGCCTATAAAAAAGTTCCTATTTTTTCCAAATTTCACCTACATATATAAATCTGTTTTTAGTTCACATATTTACTAAATAAAATTTAAATTGAAGAATAGAAAATAGCAAACCTCTCTGACATCAAACCCATTGGCTTCCCAATCGACCTCGATCCCAAGCCCTAACCTTCCAACCGTAGCTCGGCCTCCTGCAGCATCACGTCTTCGACGAACTTCATCTTGACCTACGTCGTCATGCTGCCCTTCCTCCGCTGCCGTGCAAGGTTCCACCGCCGCATCTCATGGGAACATTCCATCGCATATCCCACGTCGCCAATCCTCCCCACCTTCGCACGCTTCCACTGCGTCCCCAGCCTCACCACAAGCGTCTCCTCCTCCTCGACCGAAGTCACTCACGCCGCGCAGCCTTGATCGAGTTGAACAAGACGATTGGCTCTCATCTCAAACAAGATTTTCGATTGGATTTATTTGGGAGCCACGAGCTTGAATTAGAAATGAGGATAGGGTAAAGTATAATGGAGATAGAAAATTTAAAGCTCGGTCCTTTAATTTTAATTTTATTTTTGATTTGGGTTTTAAAATACTTGGTTACTAATATAAAGAAGAAGGGGACATCTATTCGTGATTTGGAAAGGCAGGGGAACAAGTGTTGTTAAGGAGAAACGTGTTAAATTTGTCTATTGTATGTGAATATATGTATGTAATTTAAATTTAAATTCAAGTCAACTTTAACTCGAAGCTTAATTTTTTTACATCCTATCGAGGCGTGTTGCTAGGCGTTTATAATGTTATACCCCTATTTCGATTGCAATGGAAAAGGTTTCGAGTTGTAATTTCGATCATATGGAGAAGTTAGCTTTTTAGACCCAGTCATTATATTGAATTTTCGATGTAAATTTTAACGCGTTTACTTACTGCACGACCTCACGATAACTCCAAACACTACGAAATTTGAAATCCGATAATAATACACTATTACTGATCCAATGAAGCTGGTTTCATCGAATTCCGAGACTGTGCCTCGGAAGACTATTTTTAAACGTTAATTTAAACGATATATTTTCAAAATTGAACAGATCCCTCCCAAATTCAAATTTAAAGCTTGCATTATCTTCAGTTAATTTTACAAGCCTTCGTAATATTTTAACCAGCTTAAAAATCAAGATTTCATATTTTACCCAAGTTCCAATCATTTAAATTCAATAATTTAATTGCCAAATAAAAATGATATTTGAAATTCAAGTTAATCTAGCTTTCAAATATTCAAAATCAATTAAATATTTTAATTTCAAATATCCAAAAATTTCAGGTCGTCACATTCATCCCCCTTAAAAGAATATCGTTGTCGAAATTGCTAGTTAAGAAGAATGGTCCACAACCCGTTTAACTTTTACCCCAAAACCAAACAGTTTAACAACACCCAAACAATCTTTTTATTAAAGACACACTATCACTCTTACTAACTTTTCCAAACTCATCCATTGATTTCCAATAATATTATCCCCTTGATAATTCAAATTATAGTTTAAACCAAATTTTAAAGTATCAAAATTTTCTCAAAATTTTTCTAACTCTCTAAATTTTCAAAAAATTTCGCCAGTCTCTCCTTTGCGCGGCTAGATCGGTACAACTACAAAATGCCTCTACGGCCCCCTAAAATTCAAAAGAAAAAAAGCCAAGTGGAAGGATCAGAAAACCATCTAATTTCATATGGAAATTTTAAATACATACCTTTAGTTGAGCAATTCAATTCATCTTTTGAAATCAAAAATCCCGATTTATCAATTGCCATTAACATACGTGTATCCTATTTAGCAATATGTCCAATTACAACATTCAAAATCATTTTATGCATGTCTTTACAAAAGTTTCAATGTCTATTTTATTCAAGTCTGTACGATGCACATATATCATCCGTATGCAATACCAAATTCGATCACTCACTCGATCATACAATTTCACTTCTGAAATAGTATCGTCCAACCGACTTCCTAATGCGTACTCAGATCTGATTTCTTGATCAGAAACTGTCATTCTTCTTATATAGCCACAGCTATGATAGAAAATTTCCAAAATCAATCAAAAATCGATATCCAGGGTTTGCCGTCGAAAATCGAGTGAAAAATTCCAACTCGAATCGATATAACCATCTCGAAATTCTGTGATCGAATTTGGATCAAATCATTATGCGAATAAAATAATATATGTACATCTTACGTATTAATGTCCAATTGATCATTAGCTATATCAATTTTCTTTTTATTTACATTTATTTTGATTTCCATTCACTTATTCTCAATCACCATTTCACAACTTTACCTAACCTTTATTCAGCAATAACTTAGAATATTTTCCCAATACCAATTTTACTTTACCATTAACCTTCCTTTCTTAAGCTCAAAATAAATATTTCACCCACTTAAAAATTTACTTTCGCTTCACTACTTAATCTTTCACATCAATTTTCATTTAACTTAAATTTTTGATTCCATTCTGAATTCGATTTACCTTTCGTTTTAAATATTGAATTCCATTCATCTTATCTCAATCCATTTTTGTTTCCAAACTTTTATTATTTTTATTCCACTTCAAATTAATTCTATAACTTCACTTTACTTTGCACAATTTAAATTAAATATCACCCCTATATTCAATTTTAATTTATTAGCTTATCATTTAAATCAATTAGTTTACTTATAAATTTTAATTTCAATACTTTGTTTTGTTTAGTCCAACATGACTAATTTTTCATTTTACTTTATTTAACACCATTCAAATTTAATTCCAATTTCAACTTCCATTTTACTTACTTACAAATGTAAATTCCTTTGTTACTCTATATATTTGTTAACAATCTTAATAAACTTATTTTCAATAATCATTTTCCTCAAAGCTCACTTTTACTTAACTAGATTCACTTACATTCCGATTCAATTTAATTTTAACTTCTATAAGTTTTCCACTTGTTTAAATTCAATTTGCTAACTTCTTTTAATTCACTTCAATTAATTAGCTTACCTTCCAACTTATTTTGTTTCCACACTTACTTTTATTTACTTTTTATAAGTTAATTCTATTCTAGGAAATTTCCAAACTTATAAGTTTCCAAAACTGTTTATAATCCATAGACATTTTTAGTTAAACTTCCAGAGTTTAAACCCATTATTTAAACATTTTAATTAAACTCCAGAGTCTTTAGCAATCACTTAAGTATTACAGTATCACTTTTGAAATCAATTATATATACATAATTCATTTTCATATCAAATTATCCTTTGAATTTTAAAATATTTAGGCAGCAATTCCTCTTTTGGAAACTCGAAAATGAATCTCGACGATGCTGTAGTCATCACCGAAATTATTTTCCAGTGACTGGAAAGAGTTTAATGCTTTTAAATCTTTTTTTTATAAAAAATTTCAAATATTTTTGCTTCCATATCTCACCAGCTTTCATATCCAGTTCAAAAATATTTTCCAAATAATATCACAATTATTTGTCCAAAACCCTTGAAAATCATTTTCAAATCCAAAGGAATTTAAATTTCCCAAATTTTCAAACTTCAAAACCTTCCAATCTTTATTCAAATATTTCTCTGGAAGTTCAAATTATAAATCCCATTTATAATTCACACTTCAAATCCCATTCTATCATATGGGTTAATTTCTTATCCTTTGATTATGATTTCAATTTCTTATTCAATTTTCACACAACAATGATAATAATTTAATATTATCATTCCCTAACAACTAAGCAACCATATACTATAATAATTTACAAAAATTATTTCTTTTATATACAAAAATAATTTAGGCAAAATTATTTCATTTACCCACTTCCAAAAACAACACTGTGTCGCTTTGCCTAGTTTAAGAGTTTAGAAATCCCTATCGATGACATGGCATCCTACATATCGACCAGAATCCATAAATACTCAACCGATAAGTCAACACAATATAAAAACAATTTTTATATTCATAACAAATACGCGTTTATATCTACTAATACACTCAAACTCATTCTAGAGTACCACTGACTCTATTTTTAATGAGTAATCCCCACCAGAGCCAACGTTCTTGCTTAACCTTCAGCTCTGATACCAACTGTAACAACATACAAATCCATACCCCTTTGAGCCGATAATATTCTCCAACAGTTCAACTCAAAGTGGACGGAAATACGAACCATTAGGGTTGAAGAAGAAAGAGGCAGAAGAAGAAATAGAAAGCAACATCAAAATCTAACAAACGCAGCGGAACTATATATAATAGATAAATGAATGATCTTTAAACAAAAAGAACTATATCTGTTTTATACATTACATCATCAGAGTACAACAAAATTCATAGCACACAACTGGGCAGCTATCATAACATGTTCTCACGAAAACTGACTATGCAGTTAATCATACACAGTGGAATACACATCAAATACGTGTAATACGTCTCGCCATCCAACTCGTCTCCTGAGCTCCACAGCAGTCCATCCAGAATCTGTACTTTATGATATTCGGTTTGACCCGAGCATTATAGTAAGATAACACCCGAGTCAATCTAAAAAACCAGTGTGAGAAAACACACTTAATTGGATTATAAAAGTTTTCAAAAATCCTTTGAAATCAAAGTATCTCGTAAGACTACGCCATAAATAAACATGTCGGGTTTTTACCTTATAACCAAAACATTTTTATCAAATTCGTTTGATATTATAACTGTGTCTATAGAAAGTAAAATAGAATCTAGCTGAAATGCTTGCATCTCACGTTCCAACAATAGTTGGGCACAACCAAAACCGTACGGATGCTTATTGGAGATTGGATTCCATACAATGGCAGGGCTACTGGGGTACCGCCCGTCATAGTACGTGATCTAGATCACCGTACCGAGGATCCACCCTGATCCCTTGCTACACAAGACCAGAGCTACCCCTTACTAGATAGTCCAAATAAGATCACCCAGCGGTAGGGATCGGCAACCACCCTCATAGTCGAAAAAAGGGACATCTAGACAGGGATGATCTTACCCTAATTGGTTGCAAGCCACTTAGCCTTGCTGCACCTCCCATGTTTTAGCCATTCCCCGTAGATGGGGCTCCAGGCTATGTGTTACCTTTTTTAGAACATATTTCACTTAGAATGCTCATCTTCCTCCTCATGATGTTCTGATAGCATCCATCCATACAAGTACGTTCCCGGTCCGAATGGAACCGAAGGCATTACTCCTACTACATCCATTTTGGAATCACCCTCAGGATTAGTAGCGATCAGCCCTTGCACTTCACTGCTCCATCTTCGACTCCAGGCTCTTGTCTTCCTCACGAAAACATTCAAACTAGATCGAAGTGGTTTTCGAAAAATTAATCCTGATTCTGCTCTCTTCGAAACGATTAGCGCATTGGCTAATATTCATTGTCGGTTATTTAACTATCATATAACATCCAAAAAACAACGATCAGGCCTTAATAATTTTCCCAAATTATTTATTTCAAAATATCTTCACAAGATATTTTTCCACACTTCAACACTTTGAAAATAGTTTTCAAATCACCTTTTCTCTCGCGGAATAAATTTCCACCCAATTGTTTTATTTCCGTTGAAAATCGCCAAGTCTTAATACTTTAGGTTTTTAAATAATTTAAATCACTTTATCCAAAAATATACACTTTAAAATCACTTTATACAAAAATATACACTTTAAAAAATTTAAAATAAACTACTTAAAACACTTTATTTAAAATCCTAGTTATGAAATTTTATAATAATTTCTCATGTAAAACTTAAGGCAAAACTAAATTTTAAAATAAAAGCTATTCTGTAAGATATAAATATTAAACAATTATCTTTCAAATCGAAATACTTGTTAAACCTTTAAAATAATTTACTTATATTATTAACTTAATAAATATTTACTTTCAAAAATTTTAAACAACTTAAATAATAAATTTCTCAAAAACATTCTTTTTTAAACAACTTTAAAGCTTTTAACTTCTACTTAAAAATCTGCTTTGAAAACTTACTTGGCTTTTCCAGGAAAATACACTTCCCATTCCAATATAGTCCATCTAATCCTTTATAAATCTTGCTCGATTTATCCCAACTAATTTACGTCCCAATCCCGTAAATTTCCGTTAACACATTAAAAATAAAAACACTATTTATTTTTAAAACAAATTACCAATTCCTTTACAAATTCTCATCGTGAATTTATACTTCCAAATATCCACTTATATCTTATTTCGCTTTATAAAACCAGTTAATAAATTCTGTAGTCTCATTCTCCTTTTAAAACACGGTTTCAAACACTAAATCAATTTCCAAATCGATTTCCAAAATCTACTCCATTTTAAAATTAAATTCCTTTATTTAGTCAATTTATTTCAAAACCCATTAATTTCCGATTTACTCTTTTACTATGATTTAAAATCATATTTAAACCGAAAATACCAATTTCATACTTTATTTCAAAATTCTTCTCTTATTTTCCCAAACTCATTCAAATCTTGAATTTTAAAAATATATTTCTTCGTACTTGCAAAACAATATTGCTTAAGCCTTTATTTAAAAAAAAAAACCTTTTCCCATTTATTCAAAATCCCTATTTTTTCCCATCCTTGAATTTATTATATAGGATTTAAAATCAAACCTATATTCCTTTCCAAAATTCATTCCTTTAATTTATTTGAACTCACTATAATTATTTTACTCAGAAATTTCCCTTTATATTTCCTTTAAAGATCCAAACTTTATATATATTTCATTTTATTCTCAAATTCCGATATATATTCAACCAAGCCATAGCATTCAAGAAATTTCAATTCCCTATACATTCAGTATAATCCATCAAAGATTATCGCATAAATCACATTACTGAATGTAAAATAAATTCAACATTTTGAGGAATCCAGTTGGGTACCTCCAACCTGTTTCCTGCATCCATAGATGTTGGCATAATATAAAATACCAATCCTACTTCGAGGTGGAATATCGCGATGTAAAGGATTATGCAAGGCGCATAGGGTCTCATCCGCTATATAATCCGGGAAATCAGTCACTCCTATATATATACTACTATACATTATATCACATCCAGTCAATTCAATCATGCAACCAATAATTTAAATTTAACTATATAAATTTAATGGTAATCCAAATGAGTGAGATTAACTTACTTTTGACTTTTAATCTACAATCCGATCCACACCGGCTTGCTTTCCTTTATATTTTGACCTTGTATAAACATTTATACTATTTATTAATATTTGAATCGATCGAATAATTAATTACCATTCAATTAACTAATAATTTAATTTAACTAAATAATTTCCCTTTTAAATTTCTTTTTTCGTAACTTAAATAACTAAATAAGTTAATTGAATAAATTTATCGCCTTAATAAATTATTTTAAACATAACTTACTAAATCAAAATATATGTATGCATATTTATTTTCTTTAGGACTATATATATATAAATATTTATTTGTAAAATAATCTATATAGGTTTCACAGAAGTTCAATTTATATAAACTTTACAGCCTTTAAAAAAAATCCTATTTTTTTCAAATTTCACCTACATATATATTTCTGTTTTTAGTTCGCATATTTATTAAATAAAATTTAAATTGAAGAATAGAAAACAGCAAACCTCTCTGACATTGAACCCAATGACTTCCCAATCGACCCGTTCCCAAGCCCTAACCTCCCAACCCTAGCTCAGCCTCCTACAGTATCTCGTCTTCGACGAACTCCATCTTGACCCACGTCATCGTGCTGCCCTTCCTCCGCTGCCGAGTAAGTTTCCACCGCCTCATCTTCACGCGAATGTGCCATCACACATCCCACGTTGCCAGTCCTCCCCACCTTCGCATGCTTTCGCTGTGTCCCTAATCTCACCACAAGCGTCTCCTCCCCCTCGACCGAAGTCACTCGCGTCGCGCAGCATCCATTGAGTTGAACGAGACAATTGGCTCTCATCTCAAACAATATTTTCAATTTGATTTATTTATGAGCCGCGAGCTTGAATTAGAAATGAGGATAGGGTAAAGTATACTGGAGATAGAAAATTTAAAGCTCGGTCCTTTATTTTTATTTTTATTTTTGATTTGGGTTTTAAAATACTCGGTTGCTAATATAAAGAAGAGGGGAACATCTGTACGCAATTTGGAAAGGCAGGGGAACACGTATTGCTAAGGAGGAAACGTGTTAAATCTTTCTATTGTATGTGAATATATATATATATATATATATATAATTTAAATTCTGTTAACTCCACTTTTTCAGCATGGCCGTGATATCAAAAATCGACCGAGAAACCAATGATAGTTCATCTCGAAGAATAGTCAACTCAGCATCCCAACAAAGCAAGTTCTGTTGAATGGCTTTTCAGATAAGATCCCCTACGGAGGGAGGTTCCAGGGGGGTGCCAACCCCCCAAGGTGGGGGTGCGGGGGCAACGCCACCGCTACGGTGATCGACCTGCCCGGTCAGGTCGCAGGGGTCCAGGGGGCAGCGCCCCGTCCAAAACGGTATACGACTTAGAAAATGGAGCGACCTATCTTCTACTCGAAGTCAACGACCTAACTGATGAAGCGGGTTAACGAGCTAACAAGTGGCACGACTTACCGACTTAATAAGGTTGCCGACTTAACAAGGTTGCCGACTTAATAAGGTTAACGACTCAACTGGTTACGACTTAATTAGCTGACGAGTTAAGGTTCACGGCGACTTAAAGGAATGGAACGACTCATAGGGATTAACGGTTCATGAGACAGGCCGACACAGTGAGTTACCGACTCAACGAAGTTTACGACTCATATGAGATGACTCAAGGCCTAGACCGACTCAACGACTCAGGGCCTGTAACGACTCAGTGGATCAACGACTCAACTGAACTGAGGAGTTGCACGAGTTAAAGAATTGCGCGACCCACGACTTATGGGGATGAACGACTCAACGAGTTAATGCCTTAGAGGAGCAGAGTGGCTTAACTAGTTAGTGGTTTATGGGGCAGACCGACTCAGGGTTTCCAACGACTCAAGGCGACTAACGACCTATCGTAAGTCGCTGGCGACCTAAGCATATGAGGAACAAGCTCAATGCCGTTTCAGTTATGTCGCTGCCTGCTGACTCGTGATATGTGAGTCGGTCACGGCTCATCTTGAGTCGGTCACGGTTCATCCTGAGTCGGTCGCGACTCATGACTTGGTCAACCATTCCAACCCAGAAATTGGCCTATAAATACATGGCCACCTCCAATATTCAAAGGACTTTTGGCTCATTCATTTCAAGCGCCGTTACTCTGCTGCATTCCGAACTACTTCAACACTTAAAGCTTTTGAGATATAAAGAACGCCTCAAGGAACTTCACGAAGAAATGATACATGTCCAACATGAGTTCAAAGATTTGGATCGACACTGAAGTTTAGGCTACTTGTTCTAAGTCACTTGTAACTCGAAGTGTGTTGTAATCAAAGTGTAATTGCATCGACTTGTAATCAAATCGTCAATACAGATAATCAAAGTGGACGTAGGCTCTCTCTTAAGCCGAACCACTATAAAATTGCTGTTGTTTACTGCTTTTCCGCTATTATCTGCTTATAATCTATTCCCGAGCTATCGGGTGGTGCTTTCACAGTCTCACTTCATACACCGGGGTGTTAGCGTTCAAATTTTAGCGTTAACAAATTCAAATTCAAATTGACTTCAATTCGAAGCTTAAAATTTTTACATCCTGTTGAGGCGTGCTGCTAGGCGTTTATAATGTTATACCCCTATTTCGATTACAATGGAAAGGTTTCGATTCCTAATTCGACCGTATGGAGAAGATAGCTTTTTGGACCCAGTCATTATATTGAATCTTCGATATAAATTTTAACACGTTTACTTACCGTACACCTCAAGATAACTCCAAACACTACGAAATTTGAAATCCAATAATAGTATACTATTATGGATCTAATGAAACTGGTTTCTTCTAATTCCGAGACGGTGCCTCGGAGGCTATTTTTAAACGTTAATTTAAACGGTATATTTTCGAAATTGAACAGATCCCTCCTAAATTCAAATTTAAAGCTTGCATTGTCTTCAGTATTATTAATATAAATTTAACAAGCCTTTGAAATATTTTTAACTAACTTAAAAATCAATATTTTATATTTTACCCAAGTTCCAATTTTAAATTCAATAATTTAATTGCCAAACAAAAATGATATTTGAAATTCAAGTTAAACTAACTTTCAAATATTCAAAATCAATTAAATATTTTAAATTTCAAATATCCAAAAATTCTGGGTCGTCACTAAAATAATATAAAAAAATATCCAAATCATTTTGTAAAAATACGACATTGATTTATCGTTACGCGACAAAATTTGTTAACTTTATAAAACAATTTTTATATATTTATCGAACCATTATAAATTAAATTACTATTATTATCATATGAATTTGATATCGATTACATATATATATATATATATATATATTTAAAAGGAGTTATTTATCCTTTAAACAAATTTCACGAATATTTATCCTACTTTATTAGAATCCGACTTTTGTCAATTTTACAATGGAAATCCAAAATCTTTATTTAACATCAAAAATAAGTTTACCATTCTTATATATCATATAAAACTTAATTATTTAAGTTTGAAAATTCTACATTTGAATATTTAAATAAATTAAATATTCCATTTCAATGTGGTAAGTTTTGCGGGTCCTTACATTCTCCCCTACTTAAAAGAATTTGGTCCCCGAAATTACCCTGAACCTAAACCCACTATAATTTACCTAAATCATTATTTCACAAACTTAAACCCATAAGATGTACCCAAATCATCCGTAAATAATATCTGATTTGATCTTCTATTAGAATCCACAACTTTATTTCCGAACTAGTATCAATCTCCTCATCCTCTTATGCGGACTTTGATCAAGCTTCAAGATCAGATACAATTGCTTTCCTTGCATAGCTCTTAACTATGATAGAAAATCCGAGTAACTAACCAAAAAACATCAACAATGCTCGCCGTTAAGAAATCGAGTGATAATTCTTTTCCCAATCAATATAAGGACCTCAAAGTTCTGTTCTTGGATATTAGTTCAAAATTTGTGTGACAAAATTACTATTGGTTTTTCTCAGTTATACTAAATTCTCTTTATTCACATCCTTTACTTTTTTTCACATTCCTTTTATGTTTAACATGTTTTATTTAATACTAATTTTATTTATGAATCATTTTGTAAAATTATTACTTAAGTTTATTATATCTTATGAACATAACTACGTAAATCCATCGCTTTTAAAAACTTAAGTCCGATTCCTTAATTAATGGAAGAATCCACTAATAAAACTTTTTCCAAATTATAATTACATTCAAAAGAGTCATGATTTTACTTGAGTGTATAAATGGTTCATGTAACGACCCAGGATTTTGAATAAATTAATTTGGAAATATTTAATTAATTTTAAATATTTGAATGATGGTTTAGATTGAATTTTTAATATAACTTTGAAATTGACGATTAAATTATAGAATTTAATCTATCGAAGTTGAATAAAAATTTGAATCTTCAAATTTAAGCCGATTAAAAATATTTCAAAGGCTTGTAAAATTCATATTGATAATATTGAAGATAATTGAAGCTTCAAAATTTAATTAGAAAGTGAATTGTTCAGTTTTGAAATTTAATCGCTTGAATCGATATTCAAAAATAGCCGTCCGAGGCACAGTCTCGGAATTCGACGAAACCAGTTCCATTGGGTCCGGAATATTGAATTATTGTCGGATTTCAAATTTCGTAATTTTTGGAGTTGATATGTGATCACACGGCGTATAAACGCATTGAAATAAAATTGAATTTAATTTAAATTTAAAATTTAAAATGGTCAATAACACACCACGTTACCTTCCCTTAACTCACGCCGAGCATCACGCAGAAAATCACGATAGAAATCGTGAGAGCCATGTTCGTTCTTTTTTAAATATCTCGTCCCCCTCTTTCTGAAAAAAAAAAAGAAGAACGAAATCAATTCTCGTTCAAATTCTTAATCAATGGCCGCAGCCCCCCTTGTTCTTCAATTATAAATCCATCTTCTTCAATTATAAATCCATACCGCAGTTCGAAAAAAAAAAAAACAAATCAATGGCACGCGCGTGAATGGGTTATCGGCGACGAAGGCGTGGTGATTCGCGATAGTTGAGGCGGCGATTCACGAAGGGGGTTTCGATAGCAGTAGGTGGGATTGTCGATTTGGGCTTCGGAGGCGCGATTGAATTCGCGTGTGGTGTAGGGGATAACGGCGGCGGCGCATCGTGTGTCGCGATGTGGAGTTAAGCGACGCGCGCGCGTACGCGAGGTGTCGACGGCAGCGCATGGAAGTGGTGGTGGATGCTTTCTGGGGCACGACGCGATTCGTGATGGAGGTAGGCATCTCGGCTTGGGGTTTCGATCGACAAGGCGGAGCTGTGGTCGCGTGTGGCTCTAGTCGAGTTCGAAGTTGTAGGGTTTCTGGGTTTGGGTTTGATGGCCGCGGGTTGCAAATCGTGGCTGGGGAGATCGCTTGTCAGGGTCGGCGACGAGATGGCATGTTCGATCTGTGTTCGACATTGTTTATAAGGTATAAATTTTTGTTTCAATAAATTTAGTTAATTCGAAGTTTGAATTGCAATACTCATTTAAATTTAAAAAGTAATATATATGTAATATACACACATGAACAGAAATTATGAATAAAGTAAATTATTTGTTTATAGATGTTAAATTTAAATTTATAAATGCAGTCCTATAGATATATATATATATACATTTTAAAATCACTAATTTGTTTAAAAATTTGTAAAGGAAACAAAATAAAATTTATAAAGTTATTAAAGGAATTAGTTCGAATTTTAATAAATGTATATAGATTAGAAATAAATAATAATAAGAATTTTAAAACTTAAAGAAAATTTAGTTTAAAACTAAATTATTTGTTGAATAGAAATTTTAGTTTTAAAAGGGAAAAAAATTTTGTAGAAGAAAATTTGTTTAAAAGTATAATGTGCATATAAATATATTTGCCATCCTAATCAAATTTAAATTACTAGAGAAAAATTTATATAAGAGGATTTAGTTTTAAATATAACTTTTACAGTTAAATAAATTTATTTAAAAGAAATATGTTAAAGAAATTAATTTAAAGTAAAATGTTTAGTTAAATAAATTTATTTAACAGGAATTTGGTTTAAAAGGAAATAAATTTATTAAAGGAAAAAAATTGTTAAAGATAAAATTAAGATTTATTTATTAAAAAGAATGCTTCGAATTAAATAGTTAGTTAATAAAGTTCATTAAAAGAAATGTAAATTTTAGTTTTAATAAATTTATTAAAGAAGAAATTAGTTTAAATAAAACTATCAGTTAATTTAAACTATTAAAATGAAAACACCAACGAATCGAAATTATCAAAAATGAAAAAAAATGAAAAATTTATTCAATTGATTCGGATATTAATAAATTGTGTAAATATTTATACAAGGTATAAATGAAGAAAACAAGTTGAATTGGAAGTGGATGGCAAACGGGAATAAAAGGTGAGAACTTCTCACTCAAAAGGAATTTCTATTGTTTATTTAAATTTTAAATAGTTAAATTTAAAATTGATTGACTGTGTTGATTGAACGTTGAATGATGATTGTTATATATATATTGGATGTGAATAGACCCTATACGCCGTTAGTAAGCGGAGGTTATTTAGTACACACATATACCGCGATATTCCACCTCGAAGTGGAATTGGTATTATATTATATATATAGCAATATATATATATTGGCATATGTATATATTGCAGTTGATTGATTTCCCGCATTTTCTTTTAGCGGATGAGACCCTATACGCCGTTAGTAAGCGGATATATATTTATAAAATCCCATATACCGCGATATTCCGTCTTGAAACGGAATGGTATTGTGCTAATGTCTGTGGATGCAGGGAAACAGGTTGGAGGGATCCAACTGGATTCCTCACAAATAATTATTTGTTTTCATATATTGTGATATTTGATTGTTTATCATGGAATGATATATGATATTGAAAAGTCGTGATTGACTAATTGATGTGTTGCATCATCAGATCCCATTTTTGAAGTTTAAAAATAACGATTTTTATTTTAAGAGATTTCTAAAGTAATTTTGAAAATATACGCTTTATAAATATTTTTAGAATTGATTCATTCTAAAGAAATAAACGTTATAATTTTAATGTTATAAAAATTATATTTTTGAGAAAAAATAGTTAAAAGTTGATTTTTGAAAATATGAGATTAATGATTTTATAAAATAGTTTAAACTGGGATTTTTGAATCTATTGTAAAAAGTTTAAATATAGGATTTGTAAAATTGGATTATTTTATAAATCAAGATGATGAAATTATAAAAGAGTTTAAAGACGTTTTGAAAATAGTAATATCAATTGTTTTATATATAAAAAAAAGATTTACAAACGGATATTTGTAAATTAAAAATATTGGAATTATAAAACGAAGTTTTATAAGAGTTAGAATGAATTGTGAATGAAATTCATGAATGAATGAACTTTATAGAATTATAAACAGTGAAATTATAAATGGAATTTTATAAGCAGTAGGTTTATAAAATTTATAAAGTTATTAAAGGAATGGATTTGGGTAAATAAATAAATCTTAGAAGTTATAAGATGTATAAATTTGGAGAGTTTAAAGGAACGATTTTGTAAACCAATAAATTATAAGTATTTAACTTATAATATGGAATCGTAGTATATCATCGAGATATAAAATTGAATAGATTTATAAAGGAATTTATAAAAGGAGTTGATATAAAATAAATAGAGATAGAATTTATAAACGTTGTTTTATAAATTTGAAATGACTTATTTTGATAAGTAGAATTGTTGTAATTTATTAATGGAGTTATATTCATGTTTTAGACAGTGAATAATCCTTTAAAATAAAATGAATAGAAGTGATGAAATTTATTAACAAAGAATATTCACGTTTTTGAATAGTGAATACTATGTTAAAGAAATTATTTTGGAAGTGATGTTTGAAATAGAATTAAAACGATCTAATGATGTTTTAAAATATGTTGAGATTTGAAATCATAGATTTCAACATTTATTGTTGAAATAGATGTTTTCGAGAAATAAAAGGAAATGGTAGATTATAACACTGTTGTTATAATAGATGATTTCCGAAAGGAAATGTTTTGTATAGTATTGGGATTTATATATCTATTTTAATTTCGAATCCCTATACTAGTGATTTTGGGTTGTCGTAACGATGTTTTACGCAACATTCGTTTTGGCCCAAATAAATATGTTTAAGAGAATGATTTCCTTAAAGAATGAAATATATATATACTTAATCTCGATTTAAGTATATTGAATATTTTCCAAAGGTTGAAAATAAAAAGATTTGTGAATTACTTATAAATAAATAAGTATGGAATTGTTTTCCGATATAAAGTGAATATTTTGAAAATTTATCTTTTTGAAGATAAATTGAAAATGAATATTTGAAATCAAATATTCATAAATATTTTGGGAATATAAATTCAATATGGAATTTATAAAGGAAATTTGGAAAATAGGTAAAAAAAATAAATATTGATTTATTTTTTTTAGTATGGAAAGTTTATATCTTCTAAGGATATTTTGGAAAATAAATAATTTGGAAAATTATTTGGATTCTGGTGATGTTGGCATATCCATTGATAGTTCAATAACCGACTATCGATATATACCTTTGAATAGGTATTTGTTGTGAAATTGCTTGAAATTGAATGCCACACTTTTTTTTTTAAAATAAGCGCTCACTATTCGGGTTAACCGGGAAAGGACCATGGGGTCGTATAACCCATTCCGAATATGTGATACGTCGTTATGAATTGCATTCGAAGACCGGTGTTGAAGACCGGATATTTTCGAAAACGAAAGGGTTTCTTGTCGAATGTCTTTGCATCGACTGGTCCCCGGTATAGAGACTCCATATGTGATGGGAAGTCCGAACGTGATTAGTGAATATCCGGATTGCAAGGACTTCTTTGTAAGTGCCTTCGGTTCTGTTCGAGCCCGGAACAGACTTGTATGGATTGTGTGTCTGACAATACAAGTTGAGATATAAAGCCGATTTCTTTCAAATATATTTCTGTGGTGGCGGAGAATTTATTCTTTTAGCTTAACACCCTTCTCTGAGACGTACGAGCTCAGAGGTTATATAGTTGAAGTTATCAGCAATATATTCCCAATTTGGTAATGTGACATGCTGAGTGATGCTGAAATGATCATTGTGTTGATTATTTGTGATAGGATCATTTATTTGATCGTTTATCCTGGTGATCATTGTGTTGATCATTTGTTGACCCAAAGCATGGCTTTTGTATAAAGTATGTTTTTGTGGACGTGAATTCGTCGAGCCTCACATCCCGGAAATGGTCAAAACAGGAAAGATGCAGCAAGGTTATGAGGGGTAGCGCCCTTTAGGGTATGTGCATTTCCTTCTGGAAAAGGGTGGTATCATGGTATGGAGCCCAGATACTTACTCATATTGAAACACTTTGTTTTTATGATTGTGTGAATTGATTAGAGAGCTCTCGGATAAAGGTCACAAAGGACCGGGGGATGGCATATTCGGTCAGTTGTTACCCAGTTAGGGGTAACCCGGCCTTGTGTTGGTAGAGATCCGGTTTGGTTCTCGGGGATGTCCATCCAGAGGCATTCTCATGTGGCAATGGGAAGTTCCTTGGCCTGACCATTTGTTGGAAATCCAATTCCCAATACGAAACTTGTACGGTATTAGTTGTAGAACCTGCTATTCACTTATGGTGGTCACCACTGTTTGGATAGTAGCTATAGTAGGCATACGATAATGGTCGTATGTTGGCTAAGATTTATATCTTTATTTTCGAAATAATTTCCTACACTATGCACTAGTAATAATATCAAATGTTATTTTAAATGCGTATCAAGCATCTTTGACTATCATAAGGAGAAATCTCCTCCGATTCTGCGTTTGCATGTGTGTGTGTGCGGGAGGCCTTATGGTAGTCTCATTTTTAAAAGCATTGCGAATTGAATTTAAAAATGTTCCTCTATTTTTGATTTTAAAGTAAATAAACTGTTTTGAGTTCTCACACCAGTCACGTGACTGACTCGGAGTTTATTGTTTTCCTTCCTAAACTCTGGGTGCCCACCAATTTTCCACACGGGCAGTCAAGAGTTAGGTTTATCAGGATATTCTGGATATTCTGGAGTTGCAGGAGGCAAGCTGGATGGCGTAGCATATTACGAGTATATAGTATTTCTTTTCCGCTGTTTATTGTTGTTGTAGTACACTCTGATAGTTTGATGTAATGTAATAAAATATGATGTAATAACTGATATAGTTCTTTATTTAAAAATTATTCATTTATTATTATATGTTGTTCAGCTGCGAATTGTGAGATTCTGTTGTAGTTCTGTTGTTCTGTTCTGTTCTTTGTTTTCTTTCTCTTCTTCTACCTCTTTCTTTTTCTTTAAAACCCTCAGTGTTCGTATTTTCGTTCACCTTGAGTTAATCAATGGAGATTAGTGTTTATTCAAGGAGTACGGATTTACGGGTCTTGACAATGTGGTATCAGAGCTGTTGGTTAAGCGACAACCATGGTTCTGTAGGGTATTACTCGTTAGAGATAGAGTCAGCAGTACTCTAGAATGAGTTTGAGTGTAATAATAGATATGAGCGCGTATTTGTTAGTGAATATAAAATTGTTTTTGAATCGGGTAAATAAGATAATTTTGCCCAAAACTATTTTGAATAGAAAAGAAATAATTTTCTATGAATTATTATAGTATATGGTTGCATGATTGCTAGGAAGTAATAATATTGAATTATTATCATTGGTATATGGAATTAATTAAATAAAATAAATTGAATTCAAGTAAACTAACTTGATAAATTATTAATTCATGGACTAATGAATTGGAATTTGAATTTATATATAAATTCAAGTAAGTGAAAGAAATAAATTGAAATTCTCTTTGTTAGTAATTAGTAAATTTGTGATGAATTGAATATGAAATATTGAAATGAATTACTGAATAAAAGTTAATCGATAGAATTCAATATTAAGTATTGAGAATTTAATTCAAGTAGATTTGAAGTTGAGAATTGAATTCGAATGAAATTTAAATTGTGAATTGGATTGAAGTGTAAAATTTAATAAAATTGAATATGTAACTTCAATAGTGAAGTAAAATGTATAAGAAGCATATGTTGAAAATTTTGTAATGGAATTGTGCAAAATGGTTTGAATGTTGGATTTAGATGCTACTACTAGCAGGTTATACAGGTGTATAAAGGAATGGAAATTTTGATTTCAAAGAATAAAATTGAATTGCTCGACAAAAAGGTACGTATTTCAATTTTAATATGAGATTTGATGACTTTCTTCTCTAGCCACTTGGCTTTTCTCTTTTCTTTTTGATTCTGAGGGGCCGTGGTGCCATTTTGTAGTCGTACCGATCAAGCCGCGCAAAGGAAACGCTGGCGAAATTTTTCGAAAATTTAGGGTGTTAGAAAAATTTTGAGAAAAATTTGAAAGTTTGAATTTGAAATTTGAATTTAAATTTGAATTGTGAAGTAAATAAAGTTGTTTACAACCTATAATTG
The DNA here is from genome assembly GCA_030765085.1 of Allium cepa. Taxonomy (NCBI): domain Eukaryota; kingdom Viridiplantae; phylum Streptophyta; class Magnoliopsida; order Asparagales; family Amaryllidaceae; genus Allium; species Allium cepa. The sequence goes on from CM060939.1 coordinate 321,428,894, forward strand.
AAGTTGGAAAACTAGTTGAAATAAAAGTGAAACTCTAGTAAAAAGATTTAGGCTAGTAAGTTGATAAAACTATTTAAATTGTGAAAAATGATAGACGGGATAAGGGCATTCTTCTTAACTTGTAATTTCGGGACGAAATTCTTTTAAGGGGGAAAGATTGTAACGACCCAGGATTTTGAATAAATTAATTTGGAAATATTTAATTAATTTTAAATATTTGAATGATGGTTTAGATTGAATTTTTAATATAACTTTGAAATTGACGATTAAATTATAGAATTTAATCTATCGAAGTTGAATAAAAATTTGAATCTTCAAATTTAAGCCGATTAAAAATATTTCAAAGGCTTGTAAAATTCATATTGATAATATTGAAGATAATTGAAGCTTCAAAATTTAATTAGAAAGTGAATTGTTCAGTTTTGAAATTTAATCGCTTGAATCGATATTCAAAAATAGCCGTCCGAGGCACAGTCTCGGAATTCGACGAAACCAGTTCCATTGGGTCCGGAATATTGAATTATTGTCGGATTTCAAATTTCGTAATTTTTGGAGTTGATATGTGATCACACGGCGTATAAACGCATTGAAATAAAATCGAATTTAATTTAAATTTAAAATTTAAAATGGTCAATAACACACCACGTTACCTTCCCTTAACTCACGCCGAGCATCACGCAGAAAATCACGATAGAAATCGTGAGAGCCATGTTCGTTCGTTTTTAAATATCTCGTCCCCCTCTTTCTGAAAAAAAAAAAAGAACGAAACCAATTCTCGTTCAAATTCTTAATCAATGGCCGCAGCCCCCCTTGTTCTTCAATTATAAATCCATCTTCTTCAATTATAAATCCATACCGCAGTTCGAAAAAAAAAAAAACAAATCAATGGCACGCGCGTGAATGGGGTATCGGCGACGAAGGCGTGGTGATTCGCGATAGTTGAGGCGGCGATTCACGAAGGGGGTTTCGATAGCAGTAGGTGGGATTGTCGATTTGGGCTTCGGAGGCGCGATTGAATTCGCGTGTGGTGTAGGGGATAACGGCGGCGGCGCATCGTGTGTCGCGATGTGGAGTTAAGCGACGCGCGCGCGTACGCGAGGTGTCGACGGCAGCGCGTGGAAGTGGTGGTGGATGCTTTCTGGGGCACGACGCGATTCGTGATGGAGGTAGGCATCTCGGCTTGGGGTTTCGATCGACAAGGCGGAGCTGTGGTCGCGTGTGGCTCTAGTCGAGTTCGAAGTTGTAGGGTTTCTGGGTTTGGGTTTGATGGCCGCGGGTTGCAAATCGTGGCTGGGGAGATCGCTTGTCAGGGTCGGCGACGAGATGGCATGTTCGATCTGTGTTCGACATTGTTTATAAGGTATAAATTTTTGTTTCAATAAATTTAGTTAATTCGAAGTTTGAATTGCAATACTCATTTAAATTTAAAAAGTAATATATATGTAATATACACACATGAACAGAAATTATGAATAAAGTAAATTATTAGTTTATAGATGTTAAATTTAAATTTATAAATGCAGTCCTATAGATATATATATATATATATACATTTTAAAATCACTAATTTGTTTAAAAATTTGTAAAGGAAAACAAAATAAAATTTATAAAGTTATTAAAGGAATTAGTTCGAATTTTAATAAATGTATATAGATTAGAAATAAATAATAATAAGAATTTTAAAACTTAAAGAAAATTTAGTTTAAAACTAAATTATTTGTTGAATAGAAATTTTAGATTTAAAAGGGAAAAAATTTTTGTAGAAGAAAATTTGTTTAAAAGTATAATGTGCATATAAATATATTTGCCATCCTAATCAAATTTAAATTACTAGAGAAAAATTTATATAAGAGGATTTAGTTTTAAATATAACTTTTACAGTTAAATAAATTTATTTAAAAGAAATATGTTAAAGAAATTAATTTAAAGTAAAATGTTTAGTTAAATAAATTTATTTAACAGGAATTTGGTTTAAAAGGAAATAAATTTATTAAAGGAAAAAAATTGTTAAAGATAAAATTAAGATTTATTTATTAAAAAGAATGCTTCGAATTAAATAGTTAGTTAATAAAGTTCATTAAAAGAAATGTAAATTTTAGTTTTAATAAATTTATTAAAGAAGAAATTAGTTTAAATAAAACTATCAGTTAATTTAAACTATTAAAATGAAAACACCAACGAATCGAAATTATCAAAAATGAAAAAAAATGAAAAATTTATTCAATTGATTCGGATATTAATAAATTGTGTAAATATTTATACAAGGTATAAATGAAGAAAACAAGTTGAATTGGAAGTGGATGGCAAACGGGAATAAAAGGTGAGAACTTCTCACTCAAAAGGAATTTCTATTGTTTATTTAAATTTTAAATAGTTAAATTTAAAATTGATTGACTGTGTTGATTGAACGTTGAATGATGATTGTTATATATATATTGGATGTGAATAGACCCTATACGCCGTTAGTAAGCGGAGGTTATTTAGTACACACATATACCGCGATATTCCACCTCGAAGTGGAATTGGTATTATATTATATATATAGCAATATATATATATTGGCATATGTATATATTGCAGTTGATTGATTTCCCGCATTTTCTTTTAGCGGATGAGACCCTATACGCCGTTAGTAAGCGGATATATATTTATAAAATCCCATATACCGCGATATTCCGTCTTGAAACGGAATGGTATTGTGCTAATGTCTGTGGATGCAGGGAAACAGGTTGGAGGGATCCAACTGGATTCCTCACAAATAATTATTTGTTTTCATATATTGTGATATTTGATTGTTTATCATGGAATGATATATGATATTGAAAAGTCGTGATTGACTAATTGATGTGTTGCATCATCAGATCCCATTTTTGAAGTTTAAAAATAACGATTTTTATTTTAAGAGATTTCTAAAGTAATTTTGAAAATATACGCTTTATAAATATTTTTAGAATTGATTCATTCTAAAGAAATAAACGTTATAATTTTAATGTTATAAAAATTATATTTTTGAGAAAAAATAGTTAAAATCTGATTTTTGAAAATATGGGATTAATGATTTTATAAAATAGTTTAAACTGGGATTTTTGAATCTATTGTAAAAAGTTTAAATATAGGATTTGTAAAATTGGATTATTTTATAAATCAAGATGATGAAATTATAAAAGAGTTTAAAGACGTTTTGAAAATAGTAATATCAATTGTTTTATATAAAAAAAAAAAAGATTTACAAACGGATATTTGTAAATTAAAAATATTGGAATTATAAAACGAAGTTTTATAAGAGTTAGAATGAATTGTGAATGAAATTCATGAATGAATGAACTTTATAGAATTATAAACAGTGAAATTATAAATGGAATTTTATAAGCAGTAGGTTTATAAAATTTATAAAGTTATTAAAGGAATGGATTTGGGTAAATAAATAAATCTTAGAAGTTATAAGATTTATAAATTTGGAGAGTTTAAAGGAACGATTTTGTAAACCAATAAATTATAAGTATTTAACTTATAATATGGAATCGTAGTATATCATCGAGATATAAAATTGAATAGATTTATAAAGGAATTTATAAAAGGAGTTGATATAAAATAAATAGAGATAGAATTTATAAACGTTGTTTTATAAATTTGAAATGACTTATTTTGATAAGTAGAATTGTTGTAATTTATTAATGGAGTTATATTCATGTTTTAGACAGTGAATAATCCTTTAAAATAAAATGAATAGAAGTGATGAAATTTATTAACAAAGAATATTCACGTTTTTGAATAGTGAATACTATGTTAAAGAAATTATTTTGGAAGTGATGTTTGAAATAGAATTAAAACGATCTAATGATGTTTTAAAATATGTTGAGATTTGAAATCATAGATTTCAACATTTATTGTTGAAATAGATGTTTTCGAGAAATAAAAGGAAATGGTAGATTATAACACTGTTGTTATAATAGATGATTTCCGAAAGGAAATGTTTTGTATAGTATTGGGATTTATATATCTATTTTAATTTCGAATCCCTATACTAGTGATTTTGGGTTGTCGTAACGATGTTTTACGCGACATTCGTTTTGGCCCAAATAAATATGTTTAAGAGAATGATTTCCTTAAAGAATGAAATATATATATACTTAATCTCGATTTAAGTATATTGAATATTTTCCAAAGGTTGAAAATAAAAAGATTTGTGAATTACTTATAAATAAATAAGTATGGAATTGTTTTCCGATATAAAGTGAATATTTTGAAAATTTATCTTTTTGAAGATAAATTGAAAATGAATATTTGAAATCAAATATTCATAAATATTTTGGGAATATAAATTCAATATGGAATTTATAAAGGAAATTTGGAAAATAGGTAAAAAAAATAAATATTGATTTATTTTTTTTAGTATGGAAAGTTTATATCTTCTAAGGATATTTTGGAAAATAAATAATTTGGAAAATTATTTGGATTCTGGTGATGTTGGCATATCCATTGATAGTTCAATAACCGACTATCGATATATACCTTTGAATAGGTATTTGTTGTGAATTTGCTTGAAATTGAATGCCACACTTATTTTTTTTTAAAATAAGCGCTCACTATTCGGGTTAACCGGGAAAGGACCATGGGGTCGTATAACCCATTCCGAATATGTGATACGTCGTTATGAATTGCATTCGAAGACCGATGTTGAAGACCGGATATTTTCGAAAACGAAAGGGTTTCTTGTCGAATGTCTTTGCATCGACTGGTCCCCGGTATAGAGACTCCATATGTGATGGGAAGTCCGAACGTGATTAGTGAATATCCGGATTGCAAGGACTTCTTTGTAAGTGCCTTCGGTTCTGTTCGAGCCCGGAACAGACTTGTATGGATTGTGTGTCTGACATTACAAGTTGAGATATAAAGCCGATTTCTTTCAAATATATTTCTGTGGTGGCGGAGAATTTATTCTTTTAGCTTAACACCCTTCTCTGAGACGTACGAGCTCAGAGGTTATATAGTTGAAGTTATCAGCAATATATTCCCAATTTGGTAATGTGACATGCTGAGTGATGCTGAAATGATCATTGTGTTGATTATTTGTGATAGGATCATTTATTTGATCGTTTATCCTGGTGATCATTGTGTTGATCATTTGTTGACCCAAAGCATGGCTTTTGTATAAAGTATGTTTTTGTGGACGTGAATTCGTCGAGCCTCACATCCCGGAAATGGTCAAAACAGGAAAGATGCAGCAAGGTTATGAGGGGTAGCGCCCTTTAGGGTATGTGCATTTCCTTCTGGAAAAGGGTGGTATCATGGTATGGAGCCCAGATACTTACTCATGTTGAAACACTTTGTTTTTATGATTGTGTGAATTGATTAGAGAGCTCTCGGATAAAGGTCCCAAAGGACCGGGGGATGGCATATTCGGTCAGTTGTTACCCAGTTAGGGGTAACCCGGCCTTGTGTTGGTAGAGATCCGGTTTGGTTCTCGGGGATGTCCATCCAGAGGCATTCTCATGTGGCAATGGGAAGTTCCTTGGCCTGACCATTTGTTGGAAATCCAATTCCCAATACGAAACTTGTACGGTATTAGTTGTAGAACCTGCTATTCACTTATGGTGGTCACCACTGTTTGGATAGTAGCTATAGTAGGCATACGATAATGGTCGTATGTTGGCTAAGATTTATATCTTTATTTTCGAAATAATTTCCTACACTATGCACTAGTAATAATATCAAATGTTATTTTAAATGCGTATCAAGCATCTTTGACTATCATAAGGAGAAATCTCCTCCGATTCTGCGTTTGCATGTGTGTGTGTGCGGGAGGCCTTATGGTAGTCTCATTTTTAAAAGCATTGCGAATTGAATTTAAAAATGTTCCTCTATTTTTGATTTTAAAGTAAATAAACTGTTTTGAGTTCTCACACCAGTCACATGACTGACTCGGAGTTTATTGTTTTCCTTCCTAAACTCTGGGTGCCCACCAATTTTCCACACGGGCAGTCAAGAGTTAGGTTTATCAGGATATTCTGGATATTCTGGAGTTGCAGGAGGCAAGCTGGATGGCGTAGCATATTACGAGTATATAGTATTTCTTTTCTGCTGTTTATTGTTGTTGTAGTACACTCTGATAGTTTGATGTAATGTAATAAAATATGATGTAATAACTGATATAGTTCTTTATTTAAAAATTATTCATTTATTATTATATGTTGTTCAGCTGCGAATTGTGAGATTCTGTTGTAGTTCTGTTGTTCTGTTCTGTTCTTTGTTTTCTTTCTCTTCTTCTACCTCTTTCTTTTTCTTTAAAACCCTCAGTGTTCGTATTTTCGTTCACCTTGAGTTAATCAATGGAGATTAGTGTTTATTCAAGGAGTACGGATTTACGGGTCTTGACAATGTGGTATCAGAGCTGTTGGTTAGGCGACAACCATGGTTCTGTAGGGTATTACTCGTTAGAGATAGAGTCAGCAGTACTCTAGAATGAGTTTGAGTGTAATAATAGATATGAGCGCGTATTTGTTAGTGAATATAAAATTGTTTTTGAATCGGGTAAATAAGATAATTTTGCCCAAAACTATTTTGAATAGAAAAGAAATAATTTTCTATGAATTATTATAGTATATGGTTGCATGATTGCTAGGAAGTAATAATATTGAATTATTATCATTGGTATATGGAATTAATTAAATAAAATAAATTGAATTCAAGTAAACTAACTTGATAAATTATTAATTCATGGACTAATGAATTGGAATTTGAATTTATATATAAATTCAAGTAAGTGAAAGAAATAAATTGAAATTCTCTTTGTTAGTAATTAGTAAATTTGTGATGAATTGAATATGAAATATTGAAATGAATTACTGAATAAAAGTTAATCGATAGAATTCAATATTAAGTATTGAGAATTTAATTCAAGTAGATTTGAAGTTGAGAATTGAATTCGAATGAAATTTAAATTGTGAATTGGATTGAAGTGTAAAATTTAATAAAATTGAATATGTAACTTCAATAGTGAAGTAAAATGTATAAGAAGCATATGTTGAAAATTTTGTAATGGAATTGTGCAAAATGGTTTGAATGTTGGATTTAGATGCTACTACTAGCAGGTTATACAGGTGTATAAAGGAATGGAAATTTTGATTTCAAAGAATAAAATTAAATTGCTCGACAAAAAGGTACGTATTTCAATTTTAATATGAGATTTGATGACTTTCTTCTCTAGCCACTTGGCTTTTCTCTTTTCTTTTTGATTCTGAGGGGCCGTGGTGCCATTTTGTAGTCGTACCGATCAAGCCGCGCAAAGGAAACGCTGGCGAAATTTTTCGAAAATTTAGGGTGTTAGAAAAATTTTGAGAAAAATTTGAAAGTTTGAATTTGAAATTTGAATTTAAATTTGAATTGTGAAGTAAATAAATTTGTTTACAACCTATAATTGAAGTTGGAAAACTAGTTGAAATAAAAGTGAAACTCTAGTAAAAAGATTTAGGCTAGTAAGTTGATAAAACTATTTAAATTGTGAAAAATGATAGACGGGATAAGGGCATTCTTCTTAACTTGTAATTTCGGGACGAAATTCTTTTAAGGGGGAAAGATTGTAACGACCCAGGATTTTGAATAAATTAATTTGGAAATATTTAATTAATTTTAAATATTTGAATGATGGTTTAGATTGAATTTTTAATATAACTTTGAAATTGACGATTAAATTATAGAATTTAATCTATCGAAGTTGAATAAAAATTTGAATCTTCAAATTTAAGCCGATTAAAAATATTTCAAAAGCTTGTAAAATTCATATTGATAATATTGAAGATAATTGAAGCTTCAAAATTTAATTAGAAAGTGAATTGTTCAGTTTTGAAATTTAATCGCTTGAATCGATATTCAAAAATAGCCGTCCGAGGCACAGTCTCGGAATTCGACGAAACCAGTTCCATTGGGTCCGGAATATTGAATTATTGTCGGATTTCAAATTTCGTAATTTTTGGAGTTGATATGTGATCACACGGCGTATAAACGCATTGAAATAAAATTGAATTTAATTTAAATTTAAAATTTAAAATGGTCAATAACACACCACGTTACCTTCCCTTAACTCACGCCGAGCATCACGCAGAAAATCACGATAGAAATCGTGAGAGCCATGTTCGTTCGTTTTTAAATATCTCGTCCCCCTCTTTCTGAAAAAAAAAGAAGAACGAAATCAATTCTCGTTCAAATTCTTAATCAATGGCCGCAGCCCCCCTTGTTCTTCAATTATAAATCCATCTTCTTCAATTATAAATCCATACCGCAGTTCGAAAAAAAAAAAAAAACAAATCAATGGCACGCGCGTGAATGGGGTATCGGCGACGAAGGCGTGGTGATTCGCGATAGTTGAGGCGGCGATTCACGAAGGGGGTTTCGATAGCAGTTGGTGGGATTGTCGATTTGGGCTTCGGAGGCGCGATTGAATTCGCGTGTGGTGTAGGGGATAACGGCGGCGGCGCATCGTGTGTCGCGATGTGGAGTTAAGCGACGCGCGCGCGTACGCGAGGTGTCGACGGCAGCGCGTGGAAGTGGTGGTGGATGCTTTCTGGGGCACGACGCGATTCGTGATGGAGGTAGGCATCTCGGCTTGGGGTTTCGATCGACAAGGCGGAGCTGTGGTCGCGTGTGGCTCTAGTCGAGTTCGAAGTTGTAGGGTTTCTGGGTTTGGGTTTGATGGCCGCGGGCTGCAAATCGTGGCTGGGGAGATCGCTTGTCAGGGTCGGCGACGAGATGGCATGTTCGATCTGTGTTCGACATTGTTTATAAGGTATAAATTTTTGTTTCAATAAATTTAGTTAATTCGAAGTTTGAATTGCAATACTCATTTAAATTTAAAAAGTAATATATATGTAATATACACACATGAACAGAAATTATGAATAAAGTAAATTATTAGTTTATAGATGTTAAATTTAAATTTATAAATGCAGTCCTATAGATATATATATATATACATTTTAAAATCACTAATTTGTTTAAAAATTTGTAAAGGAAAACAAAATAAAATTTATAAAGTTATTAAAGGAATTAGTTCGAATTTTAATAAATGTATATAGATTAGAAATAAATAATAATAAGAATTTTAAAACTTAAAGAAAATTTAGTTTAAAACTAAATTATTTGTTGAATAGAAATTTTAGATTTAAAAGGGAAAAAATTTTTGTAGAAGAAAATTTGTTTAAAAGTATAATGTGCATATAAATATATTTGCCATCCTAATCAAATTTAAATTACTAGAGAAAAATTTATATAAGAGGATTTAGTTTTAAATATAACTTTTACAGTTAAATAAATTTATTTAAAAGAAATATGTTAAAGAAATTAATTTAAAGTAAAATGTTTAGTTAAATAAATTTATTTAACAGGAATTTGGTTTAAAAGGAAATAAATTTATTAAAGGAAAAAAATTGTTAAAGATAAAATTAAGATTTATTTATTAAAAAGAATGCTTCGAATTAAATAGTTAGTTAATAAAGTTCATTAAAAGAAATGTAAATTTTAGTTTTAATAAATTTATTAAAGAAGAAATTAGTTTAAATAAAACTATCAGTTAATTTAAACTATTAAAATGAAAACACCAACGAATCGAAATTATCAAAAATGAAAAAAAATGAAAAATTTATTCAATTGATTCGGATATTAATAAATTGTGTAAATATTTATACAAGGTATAAATGAAGAAAACAAGTTGAATTGGAAGTGGATGGCAAACGGGAATAAAAGGTGAGAACTTCTCACTCAAAAGGAATTTCTATTGTTTATTTAAATTTTAAATAGTTAAATTTAAAATTGATTGACTGTGTTGATTGAATGTTGAATGATGATTGTTATATATATATTGGATGTGAATAGACCCTATACGCCGTTAGTAAGCGGAGGTTATTTAGTACACACATATACCGCGATATTCCACCTCGAAGTGGAATTGGTATTATATTATATATATAGCAATATATATATATATTGGCATATGTATATATTGCAGTTGATTGATTTCCCGCATTTTCTTTTAGCGGATGAGACCCTATACGCCGTTAGTAAGCGGATATATATTTATAAAATCCCATATACCGCGATATTCCGTCTTGAAACGGAATGGTATTGTGCTAATGTCTGTGGATGCAGGGAAACAGGTTGGAGGGATCCAACTGGATTCCTCACAAATAATTATTTGTTTTCATATATTGTGATATTTGATTGTTTATCATGGAATGATATATGATATTGAAAAGTCGTGATTGACTAATTGATGTGTTGCATCATCAGATCCCATTTTTGAAGTTTAAAAATAACGATTTTTATTTTAAGAGATTTCTAAAGTAATTTTGAAAATATACGCTTTATAAATATTTTTAGAATTGATTCATTCTAAAGAAATAAACGTTATAATTTTAATGTTATAAAAATTATATTTTTGAGAAAAAATAGTTAAAAGTTGATTTTTGAAAATATGGGATTAATGATTTTATAAAATAGTTTAAACTGGGATTTTTGAATCTATTGTAAAAAGTTTAAATATAGGATTTGTAAAATTGGATTATTTTATAAATCAAGATGATGAAATTATAAAAGAGTTTAAAGACGTTTTGAAAATAGTAATATCAATTGTTTTATATAAAAAAAAAAAGATTTACAAACGGATATTTGTAAATTAAAAATATTGGAATTATAAAACGAAGTTTTATAAGAGTTAGAATGAATTGTGAATGAAATTCATGAATGAATGAACTTTATAGAATTATAAACAGTGAAATTATAAATGGAATTTTATAAGCAGTAGGTTTATAAAATTTATAAAGTTATTAAAGGAATGGATTTGGGTAAATAAATAAATCTTAGAAGTTATAAGATTTATAAATTTGGAGAGTTTAAAGGAACGATTTTGTAAACCAATAAATTATAAGTATTTAACTTATAATATGGAATCGTAGTATATCATCGAGATATAAAATTGAATAGATTTATAAAGGAATTTATAAAAGGAGTTGATATAAAATAAATAGAGATAGAATTTATAAACGTTGTTTTATAAATTTGAAATGACTTATTTTGATAAGTAGAATTGTTGTAATTTATTAATGGAGTTATATTCATGTTTTAGACAGTGAATAATCCTTTAAAATAAAATGAATAGAAGTGATGAAATTTATTAACAAAGAATATTCACGTTTTTGAATAGTGAATACTATGTTAAAGAAATTATTTTGGAAGTGATGTTTGAAATAGAATTAAAACGATCTAATGATGTTTTAAAATATGTTGAGATTTGAAATCATAGATTTCAACATTTATTGTTGAAATAGATGTTTTCGAGAAATAAAAGGAAATGGTAGATTATAACACTGTTGTTATAATAGATGATTTCCGAAAGGAAATGTTTTGTATAGTATTGGGATTTATATATCTATTTTAATTTCGAATCCCTATACTAGTGATTTTGGGTTGTCGTAACGATGTTTTACGCAACATTCGTTTTGGCCCAAATAAATATGTTTAAGAGAATGATTTCCTTAAAGAATGAAATATATATATACTTAATCTCGATTTAAGTATATTGAATATTTTCCAAAGGTTGAAAATAAAAAGATTTGTGAATTACTTATAAATAAATAAGTATGGAATTGTTTTCCGATATAAAGTGAATATTTTGAAAATTTATCTTTTTGAAGATAAATTGAAAATGAATATTTGAAATCAAATATTCATAAATATTTTGGGAATATAAATTCAATATGGAATTTATAAAGGAAATTTGGAAAATAGGTAAAAAAAATAAATATTGATTTATTTTTTTTAGTATGGAAAGTTTATATCTTCTAAGGATATTTTGGAAAATAAATAATTTGGAAAATTATTTGGATTCTGGTGATGTTGGCATATCCATTGATAGTTCAATAACCGACTATCGATATATACCTTTGAATAGGTATTTGTTGTGAATTTGCTTGAAATTGAATGCCACACTTATTTTTTTTAAAATAAGCGCTCACTATTCGGGTTAACCGGGAAAGGACCATGGGGTCGTATAACCCATTCCGAATATGTGATACGTCGTTATGAATTGCATTCGAAGACCGGTGTTGAAGACCGGATATTTTCGAAAACGAAAGGGTTTCTTGTCGAATGTCTTTGCATCGACTGGTCCCCGGTATAGAGACTCCATATGTGATGGGAAGTCCGAACGTGATTAGTGAATATCCGGATTGCAAGGACTTCTTTGTAAGTGCCTACGGTTCTGTTCGAGCCCGGAACAGACTTGTATGGATTGTGTGTCTGACATTACAAGTTGAGATATAAAGCCGATTTCTTTCAAATATATTTCTGTGGTGGCGGAGAATTTATTCTTTTAGCTTAACACCCTTCTCTGAGACGTACGAGCTCAGAGGTTATATAGTTGAAGTTATCAGCAATATATTCCCAATTTGGTAATGTGACATGCTGAGTGATGCTGAAATGATCATTGTGTTGATTATTTGTGATAGGATCATTTATTTGATCGTTTATCCTGGTGATCATTGTGTTGATCATTTGTTGACCCAAAGCATGGCTTTTGTATAAAGTATGTTTTTGTGGACGTGAATTCGTCGAGCCTCACATCCCGGAAATGGTCAAAACAGGAAAGATGCAGCAAGGTTATGAGGGGTAGCGCCCTTTAGGGTATGTGCATTTCCTTCTGGAAAAGGGTGGTATCATGGTATGGAGCCCAGATACTTACTCATGTTGAAACACTTTGTTTTTATGATTGTGTGAATTGATTAGAGAGCTCTCGGATAAAGGTCCCAAAGGACCGGGGGATGGCATATTCGGTCAGTTGTTACCCAGTTAGGGGTAACCCGGCCTTGTGTTGGTAGAGATCCGGTTTGGTTCTCGGGGATGTCCATCCAGAGGCATTCTCATGTGGCAATGGGAAGTTCCTTGGCCTGACCATTTGTTGGAAATCCAATTCCCAATACGAAACTTGTACGGTATTAGTTGTAGAACCTGCTATTCACTTATGGTGGTCACCACTATTTGGATAGTAGCTATAGTAGGCATACGATAATGGTCGTATGTTGGCTAAGATTTATATCTTTATTTTCGAAATAATTTCCTACACTATGCACTAGTAATAATATCAAATGTTATTTTAAATGCGTATCAAGCATCTTTGACTATCATAAGGAGAAATCTCCTCCGATTCTGCGTTTGCATGTGTGTGTGTGCGGGAGGCCTTATGGTAGTCTCATTTTTAAAAGCATTGCGAATTGAATTTAAAAATGTTCCTCTATTTTTGATTTTAAAGTAAATAAACTGTTTTGAGTTCTCACACCAGTCACATGACTGACTCGGAGTTTATTGTTTTCCTTCCTAAACTCTGGGTGCCCACCAATTTTCCACACGGGCAGTCAAGAGTTAGGTTTATCAGGATATTCTGGATATTCTGGAGTTGCAGGAGGCAAGCTGGATGGCGTAGCATATTACGAGTATATAGTATTTCTTTTCCGCTGTTTATTGTTGTTGTAGTACACTCTGATAGTTTGATGTAATGTAATAAAATATGATGTAATAACTGATATAGTTCTTTATTTAAAAATTATTCATTTATTATTATATGTTGTTCAGCTGCGAATTGTGAGATTCTGTTGTAGTTCTGTTGTTCTGTTCTGTTCTTTGTTTTCTTTCTCTTCTTCTACCTCTTTCTTTTTCTTTAAAACCCTCAGTGTTCGTATTTTCGTTCACCTTGAGTTAATCAATGGAGATTAGTGTTTATTCAAGGAGTACGGATTTACGGGTCCTGACAGTTCATGACTTAAATCTATTTTTGTATAATACCTTTTTACATCGCAATAGTCTGTGTGTATCCCAAATTCCCCATTGGTTTTATATCCAGGTTGTGGTATGTTGCTATCATTTCAAATTCATAATTACAAAATTTATTTCCGATTTGATGCTATTATAAATTTATCCACATTTAAATCCTTTTTATTTATAATCACATTTATAAATTATAATTATCCAATTTCATTTACTTAAAGCATTTTGCAATGGTTTATCTTTAACCAAAAGTTTTCATAAATTCCTTAGATATGAGTTGGGTGTGATTCAAAAAATTTCGACTATCCAAAATCATCGAGAATCCTGCTTTATCTTATCAATTAGTGATTCCAAATTTATCTTTGGTTTAAACACTTTTATGAATATAACTAATCCATTTATCAATTAATGATTCACATTATCTTTTTAACTAAAGAAAATTATATAGACCGAGTAACTCCTAAATAATTCCAAGGAACTGGGTACTACTAATAGTATTATATATCCTCAAAACAAGAAGAGTAGTGCTTAAGAGAAGTGTTTACCATCCAAACACATTTCCTGCCCATTTTTAGTTTATTTTGATCTACTCGGACTAGTTATCATAAAATATCTCCTTTTATTTGAAATATTACCCTTTTCAAAATCCTTTAGAGATTACTTCTATTTATAAAACCTATTTTACAAATTCTTTTTATAAATTCATCTTATATTAAGTAACTTCATTTAAATTACCATAATTCTTTAAAATTACTTGAAATTTAAACCTTCATTCCTTTCACATTTTCCATTTACTTGATCATTTTATATTGTATATTTATCTTATACGTACTTTCCTTAAACCAATCTTGTTATCAAATACCTTATAGTCAAATCGTGAAACTTAATTCACAAGATATTTGTACTTTAACTTTTAAATTAAAAAACTAATCAATTTATGATAGTAACTTAACATTATTATTTATTAATTTATTATTTTGAAATAAGTATTAAAGATTTTAATTAACTTACCAGATTTCTTACTTATTGATTATCTTTATGAAACATCATATAGTCAAACTATGAAATTCTAATCACAAGATATTCATATTTAAATTTCACTAATCATGATTTCTAACTATAAAACTTTATATACCTTGTAATCAAAATATAATCCGAGGTAAAATTATGTCATTTATCTATTTTTCAAAACAAACCTTTATATATAACATTATCAAATACGGGCTCATATATAATACTCTCAACTCATTCTAGGGTGTTACTAACCCTATCTATAATGAGTTACTCATCCTAGGATATTACTAATCCTTTCTTTGATGAGTCGTTACCTCACCAAAGCCAAGGTTCTCACTTTGCCTTCAGCTCTGATACCAAATGTGACGACCTACAATTTCATACCCTTTGAGTCGACAATAAACCACACACGTCCAACCCAAGTTGCACGGAAGTATGGACGATCAAGAGTAATAAAGAAAATAAGACAGAACAAAATCTCACACGAATGGAATAATATATAATATCGAACAATATCTTTACTATGGAAAACTTTTAGATACATATATCAGGGTCTAACTAATTTCAGCCTGGACAGCTATAAACATCTATCCTTATAATTGCTGACAACATCAAACTAAAACTAACAAACCACAGTGGATAATAGAATATGTCCGTACGAGGATGAATATCTATAGCTTTACTTTGGAAACTTCAACCATCTTCAACTAAACCTGAAACTACTCGGATCTGACTTGAGTATTGAAAATACCCGGATCAGGCTTGATAAACTAGCATGTGAAACTTAAATATAAATGATTGTGTCATATATTATCCTTTGAATAAAATCCTTTGAAATGAAAGACTATCTCATAAGACTACGCCCACACGTAAACATGGACGGGTTTTTACCTTATGATAACTGAAACACTTTCATATATCAAAATGTTTGATATTATTTCTAATGACATTCTTTGAAAACATTTGCAAATAAACTTATTAATCTTAGCCGAAATTGTTACCATTATTAAATTCTAGCATACTAGGCTCTACAAACAAAATCGTAGATTCTTATTGGAGGATGGATTTCCATACAAATGACCAAGTGAAGGGACTACCTTCCGATGGGTACACCTCAAGGTGGATGTCCCGAGGAACCATCACAAAGATCCTCTACCAACATTAGACCGACACACCTCTATAACTAGATAGTACCGAATATGTCATCCCCCGGTCGTTATCGACCTTTAAAGCAGGCGTCCGAGCATACAAAACACATTGATTTACATCCCAAGCATCGTAAGGGGAAGAAATTTATCTAGAAGGAGATGATCATAACCTAATTGGGAATGATCCACTTAGCCTTGCTGCATCTAATCCTATTTCAGTCATTTCTAGCCGATTAGCCTCGAGGCTACTATTACCTTTCCACATAGCACATATCACATCTCTAAATGCCATATTGCCATTTCTGTTGACGACTAATTGCCTTTCACAAAAAAAACAACCCTTGAGCTCATACGTCTCAAGGAGGGTGTTAAGCTAAGAGAAATTGCCTTCTCCGCCACCACTAATGTATGTCTGTAAAAAACAATGTACGTAATCTTTAGAAATGCAATGTCAGACAAACGTCCGTACAAGTTGTCCAGGAATAGGACAAACCAAAGGCACTCTTCTAGTACCACTAGTAGCGAGTAGTCCTTGCAATCAGAAAAATCTCCACAACGACGAGACTACCACTATAAATAACTCTATAATGGGAGCTATGCAGAGCATTTCAACAAGCAGTCCTCACGCTATGAAGATAGATGGTCTTCAATGATCATCGTCTTCAGCATGTCTTCACATTCGAACACATTCATTAGTTCAAAGTGGTTTTCGGATAAGAATCACCCAAATCCGACCCCGGTTCCTTTGAAGCCAATTATCGATTTAAAATATATTAAGTTCATATGTGGATATCAATCATCAGTCAATTACTTCATATTTTGTAAAATTTCATTCTTAGATATATTCCTTTCAATTTATTCCATTTTCTTTTCAAGAGTATACGCAATCATTAAGCTTCATTTATCAAATCATTTAGTTTATTTAAACCTTTCTTAAATCCTGTATTAAATCCAAATTATTTTCTATTTTACTTTGGAAAACTTTTCCAAATCATTCATTAAATCTTAATCAAAGGTTACTTATATTAAAGCTTTAACTTTTAACTCAGGGAAAATATTCCCAAATCATTTATTAAATGTTAATAAAGGATTTCTTTCTTAACTTCGAATCATATTCTTGCAAATCGAAGATTTTCGTAACAAAGTACTATTGCCACTTTAAATATGGTAAATTTCACCTCCACGAAATAATGGCAAGTAATCCTACATCATGAATATCTTTGTCTTCAATATGCTTATTTCAAAAATTATTTTAAAGGGATTTTCAGATGATTTCGAAATCTCTTTATTTTGTCTTAGAGTAATTCTAAGCAATTCAATCTTTTTCTTTGGATAATATTTCAATTTCCCTCACTTAACTCTAGATCCAAATTTCTTAACTTATAAGCGGTTCCAAACAATGTTATTTAAGACATTGTTTACGATAAACCCTAAAATCAATCTTAGCAAACATTATTAAGTAAATAGGATCATAAATATCATTTCTAATTTTACTCAACATTAATTTCCGTATTCAACAAGTGCTATGGGAGGAATAACGATGAAATCCCCTTTTATATTCCATGAAAAAGACGAGTTCCCTCTTCGGATTTTAATACCAAGTATAAGAAGATTATCTCTATGCAATCCAAGTCATAATTAAATCATTTTGGAGAATGCTTCAATTTGGATAATACTATTCTTCTACTATTTCGAAAACTTAATACAATCCTTTTATTTTAGAGCACCCGGGCGTTTCTGTTGTTCTGTTCCAACCCTTGCATAAGAAAAGCAAACGTATGCCAGGTAAGTTCAGGGAACTGGTTGCTCCATCTCCAACCTTAGTTAAACGCCTTGTTTTATCTTCTCAGATCTCACAAGCGGGACAAATGTACAAGTCATTTCCTCATACTCAGTTTGTTATTATATTCAATCTTCTCCACTTTTTGTTTAAGTGGTATAAACAATCCTCCTAACCATTTATTCATAATCTTATTAAAACTCCCGAATCATCTTTAAATGACTTAACTATTCTTTTATAATCATTAACAAAATATATAGGGAAGAATTGTAAAGTTTAAAACTACATTTCAAAAGTTATTAAAAACTGCTACGAAAAGCGTTGCGAAAAGTGTTGCAAATAGTGTTTTAAAAGCTATATTCTTCAAAATGACTTTTATATCATTTAGATATCCATATTTTCAACATAAATCACTTTTAAAAGATTTTAAAATATTTTTAGAATTTATTCCATATTTTTAAAATATTTAAAATATCAGTGTTAAACTTTGGTCACTTTACTACAAAAAGCGCAAATTTTCCGGGAAAATTGTTTTGGACATTTAAAATGTACAAGATGAAACCTTGATTTTCTTCCTTTATTTCTTTAAACATATTTAAATGTTTATAAAACCTAACTCATTTTAAAACTATTTTCAAAAGGTTTAAGCGCATTCCATATACACCATTTCATTTCCAAAAGGAAAGTGATTTCCTTTGTGCTTATCGACGTGTATTAATATAACTTGGTAGAACAATCTAATAATCATATAAAAAAATCAATACTTGATGATCAAAGCATGTATAAGCATTCATAGCAAACATAATACATCATCAAACATGTATATATGTAAATAGAGATGTTAAATAGATTTTATTACCACGAATCAAAGTGATTAACTTCCTAGCAACATTCTAATCAAACAACACTTCACTAATTTATCCATACTGCATTTAAACACTAGGAAACAACTTTCCCTTCCTTTGAAGTGCTCAGCCAAGGCTTGATATGGAGGTAATGGGAACCCTGAATTCTTAAAATTAGACGGAAAAATAGGTCATCTTCTCTCTTATTTTTGACTCTCTACTCTCAAAATTTGAAAAACTTGCTAGCTGAAAAGTTGTTGTAAATTATTTTCTCTTTAATTTAGAAAATAAGATCACTTGACTTTGATTAGTTTTGAGGAAGATATGATAGAATTAACAAGAGATATTGTCGGATTGACAAAAATAAAGTCCGAAAATGCACTTCAAAGAATTGAGTTTCAGGTATAGCAAACCTCAAAACTGGAAAAAGATATCAACATAGAATTTCATATGGTTTAAAAAAATATTTTTTTAATTTGGATCAATTATGCTCAAGTTATGATCAAAATAAAACGGCCTATTCTCTGGCTTAAAAACAAGGTCGGAAAATGCACTGGAAATAAGTGTATTTTTGACATAGTTTATTTTAGAATGAGACAAAGTAGTCAACATGAAAATTGTAGCCACTGGAAAAATACATGGTTTGAAAATAATAATTTTGCATTATGATTCTGTTTTAAAGAATTTTAGCCGAGAGAATAAGAGGTAAAATGCGGAGAAAAGAGGAGCTTGATTTGAAGAGAAGGAACATTGATTTCTTTTAAATATTTTGTGAATATTTTAACATTATCTCTTTCTAATATATTTTTTCCTATGGCTTGGAAGCTATTAAAGAGAAGAGGAAGAAGATTGAGAAAAGAAGAAGAAAAAATATGAATGGAAGTGAAGAAGGAGGTGGGTATTTATAGAAAAAGAAAGAAGTGGTAAATTTACCAAAATAACCCCTTACCAAATTACCAAACTAACCTTACTTCAATCTAAAGCAATCTACACTTTTTCAATACTTAACTTCATCTTTCACATCCTTACTTTATGTCATAGTCACTCAAAGATTAAGTATAGAATATCATAATTATGTTGGCTTTGGTTTGATGTGATTTGATGTTTACTTTTTCTTGCTTTTGTTAATTCTTACTTACTTTTAATAATGACTTCTAGTAGTTTTATAATCTTATTTAGTAAAAGTAAACATGTTTAGTTATTAAAATGCGTAATATACATGCTAAAACATGTGAACAAAGTTGTGACAACGTTGCGGCAACTTATTTAAACAATATGTTGATTTTCAACAAAATGTTTTACGGTCATATTTTGACATTTTTGTTCAACTATTTATCTATTAAACAAACTTCAAAATTTATTCATTATTATATTTAAATGATTAAAATAAGTATATTTGACTTAAAATAATATAAAATGATATCCAAATCTATTTGTAAAAATACGACATCGATTTATCGGTATGCGATAAAATTTGTCAACTTTATAAAACAAGCGTTATATATTTATCGAACCATTATAAATTAAATTACTATTATTACCAAATGAGTTTGATATCGATTATATATAAGGAATTATTTATCCTTTAAACAAATTTCATGAATATTTCTCCTACTTTATTGGAATCTGACTATTGTCAATTTACAATGGAAATCCAAAATATTTATTTAACATCAAAAATAAGTTACCATTATTATTTATCATATAAAATTTGATTATTTAAGTTTGAAAATTCTACATTTGAATATTTAAATAAATTAAATTTTCCATTTCAAAGTGGTAAGTTTATGGGTCATTAAAACTAATTTCAATCAACGTTGCAACAAATTATAAACTATATATATATATTTATGTGCGCGTGTGTCGAAAAAATATATATAAATGTAAATATAAAATTACATTATTATTCACATTGCTCTTCTGACTTGACATATATAATATAAAAAATTTGTCAAGCATAAATATATATACATGCATATATCCAAACTAATGCATGACAACATTACTAGCATATCAAAATTGCCACCTAACTAACAATATAATATACATATACATATATGATAAAAAATTATAATTATTATTTACTATTGTAAAAATCATAAATTTATTCCAAATCCTTGAAGTAAATCTTGAAAAGATAAAATCTTCCATTGAAACTCTTTCCGATTAAACAGATTGCTAATTCTTGAACTGTTAACCTTCAGCTATTAGATTGTGAACATCTGACTTAATTTGAGCCTTTAGAAAGGGTGCACTTAAGGATGATTTTTGTCCAACAAGCTATGGTGGAGGAGGCAGCAAAAGGTTATATTCAAATTAGTTTAGATATGCTTATATAGTGGATTGAAAGAAGGAAAAAGTGGATCTTATCTCATACTAATTATCCATCAATCTATGCCATCCAAAATCAAGTCTATCTAACTCAAAATGAGCCACCCCTACCTATTATTTATAGCCAAAAATAATAAGCACTAGGATGGGCCGTAAACCTGTTTAAGCCTACATGAAAATATTACACAATTAAATCAAATTTAATCACATATCAATATTATACATCAATTGATATATATTTATAACTGTTATAAATAAATTTTGTAATATTTATTTCTCAAATCATAATCAAAATTTATAATTAATATTTCATAAATATTAATTAAGTTAATTAATTCATAATAATTATATACTAATTAAATCTTTTGGTCAAAAGAGAATCATCACTTCGGTTGTGTGACTTATCTAGTGTAAATTTGGTCAGCGATTAATATCAAACTATTTGAATACTAACGTTCACATATCACTATTAGATGGTGTGATATATTTTCCAAATTTATCACTTATTTGGTTTTGGTAAAATCCAATTCCCTTTTGTTTAGCGTTACCTGATTGAGACTTTTATTTGCACCAATTGTCCTCGTCAAAACTACATCACTTTGGACTTATGGAATTTAGTAATGATCAAAATTCCAATTTCCAACGTCCATATTCGATTTTACAGTCCAAACACAAAATCTCTAGTTCAATAATAATAATTATTTTTAATCGAACTACTGTGGATTGAGACTTTGACTTTGAGTTGACTTGAGTTGACCATGATATTATCCCATATAACCGAGCAGACAAATCCTCTCTTGAAAGTGCTTCACTTTCATCACTTCCACTTGACCAATTATAGTCACTCGATGGACGTTGTGCCATGATTTGACTGTAATCAAAGCAAAGCTTCCATATTGAAGATTCAAGATATTCTCAAGTTGATAAAGTTGTGTGAATCAGTCACATCGATATTTTCTATTTGAACATAGTTATATTAACCAACAGAAAACTATCAAGTGAGTCATTCCATAGTTATCTAATAACCATCAGTACGTAACACTTAGGTGCGCCCAGCAGTCATGAGTAATACACTATCCAACATTTAGAGAGCATTACGTATTCTAATCTCAACGGATACATCGATATTCAGTCTTGATGGAACTTGACTAGGAACATTTAAAATGGTATATTTGTTTTCATTATGATAAATTACTCATGGTTACAACACTTTGTAACTACTATCGCAAACATACGTTTATGGATTTCTGTTAAACATACTTCTAATTTAATTAAATAACATAATTCATTATATCAAGTATATAATAGAAACAAAACACCTTTTATTTCCAACAATATTGGTTATTGAATTAGATATATATAACAAATTACATAATCACTCCTCGAGCATAACCCTAACTCTATCATATTGGTTATGGAAAATATACAACGTAGTGAACTCAATTCTAGAAGAAATACATAGACAACAAAAAAGGCACTATTGACTTAGTCTGCTAACATGAAAAATAAATGGCGCATACACACCATTGGCCTCCACATTGAAAGAAGAATCGTGAAACACAATTTCCATTTCAGAACTTAGCCGCCTAAAGCTAAAAAAAATTTAGAATATGTGAGAAAAACTAAGACGTTAATGGGTAGAATGAAGAGATCTGGACGATGTAAATGTAACGACCCACCTTTTTGGATGGTTTAAATCGATAATAGACCACATATGTTAGACTCATACCATTCAAAAAAGAGGATTGTTACGGGGTAAATAAGAAAAAACAGAGAAAGAAAGAAAAAACAAATACGAATCTCATAGCGGAATGAAAAAAAATAATAATCAAATAACAGTTCATGAAACTGCTAGCAATAACATTTGATTACACTTTTACAACACAAATCAGGGTATATACAGCAGAAATAAATAAAATACAGCAGGACAACATGATGTAGTGGAATAAATAAAATAAATAAGAATAATATACAATCTTCGTCTTCGTCCTCCAAAAAGTAGTCTTCGATAAATTGAAAAGCTCAGACTGAACCAAGCGAATTGAAAAGACTAAACACTCGAGTTAGGACTAAAAGATCTTATGTAAGTTAAATCAACAGTAAATGAATATGAGTGTAACGGCGTCAAAATGTTTACGGGGTTTGACTTCTCCTATTCAGTGTCTAAATGAGTGCAATAACTTAAGAGATGTTTAGGATTACCATCTCCTAAGGACTCATTAAACTATCTACACACATAGTACAATACACTATTATAATAGTGTCTACAGTAAAGTAAAGTATTAAAAAGGCGTTAAGGCATTATCTATATCCCCCTTAACACATTTTATATATTCCCATAGTCTATGCAGTACCGTAAGCTCCTCTGTGAGGTTTACCCAGAGGGCAGACTATAGGTATGTTACAAAACAAACTTGTAGAAGATGCAATAGGGTATGAGAACACGACACTCGAGGCAACGCCAGGGTAGGATTCCACCAATTGCGGATCTGTACTGGTGGTAATGCATAGAAGCTACTACCGTCCACCTCAGAACATCCCATAATCAAAATCAAAGGGTGGCCACCGTCACGACCTAAAATCCAGCGTTCGAAAATCGACATCAAATACCTCACTTGTATTCGACTGCCGGAGATTCAAATGTCAAATTCCAGTTTGGATGGAGCTTATAACAACACTAGATGAATATAAACAGCGGAAACAAAATGAATATCATTAATCAACACCACAGATACGACATCATCATAATGTCCATCACAACATTTACCACCAACTTCAGAGAATTGTACATGTGTAACACAACTGCAAAATAGAAACAGCAGAACAACAAGTTATCACACTTCAAGAAAGGCTTCAAAGAAAAGAGAGTGATAGCGAGCATCCAAACTAAGAACCTTGAGATCCAAAAATCTTCCAAAATATATCCAAGTCAAATTCTTCAAAATCCGATAGCTTCCAAAATAAAAGACTTCAAAAGATTCCAATCCAACTCCAAAACATGGATAACCTGCTTCTAGGTTACCCGTGTGGAAATTATAGGCACCCAGAGTTTAGAAAGGGAATAATAAACTCCAGGTCAGTCATGGGACTTGTATGAGTAAATGAAAACAGTTGCTTTGAATAAAAACAAATTTATAAAAGAAAATCGATATGCTTTTTGGAAAACGAAACTAACATAAGACCTCCCGCCACACACACAATGCAATCACAGAATTGGAGGAGATTTCTTCTTATGATGTCAAACATGCTTGATACAAGAAAATTCTTTTGATATTATTATTAGTGCATAGTGTAGAAAACCATTTGGAAAGTA
Source organism: Allium cepa (assembly GCA_030765085.1). Lineage (NCBI taxonomy): Eukaryota > Viridiplantae > Streptophyta > Magnoliopsida > Asparagales > Amaryllidaceae > Allium > Allium cepa. Next base: position 321,453,134 of record CM060939.1, read on the forward strand.
TAATATTAATCTTAGCCAGCATAGACATTTTGCACTATGCCTACTATAGCTACCATCTAAACAGTGGTGACCACCATAAGTAAATGGCAAGTTATACAACTAAAATCATACTGCATTCGTGTTAGTGATTGGATTTCCAACAAATGGTTAGGCTAAGGAACTTCCTATGCCGCATGGGTACTCCTCTGGAGGGACGTCTCGAGAACCTACCCAGATCTCTGTTAACACAAGGCCGCGTTACCCCTGTAACTAGGTAACTACCACTCGAATGTGCCATCCACCGGTCGTTTACGACCTTTATCCGACGGCCCTCAACCACAAAGCAACAACCACACAGTAATGAGATTGCAGAAACCACATAGGTTAAGTATTTGGGCTCCATACCATGATACCATCTTTTTCCAAAAGGAAATGACATACCCTAAAGGACGCGACCCTGATAACCTTGCTGCATCTTTCCTGTTTCGACCATTTTCGAGGTGTGAGGTCCGATGAGATCTCGTCCACAAAGCTATGCTTTACACAAAATATTTGCTTTGAACAACAAATGATCAACAACACACAGCAGCACTCAGCATGCCACACTACCAAATTGGGAGTATATCACTGTTAACCTTCAACTACATAACCTATGAGCTCGTACGTCTCAGAGAAGGGTGTTAAGCTAAGAGAATAAATTCTCCCCCACCAACAGAAATGTATTTGAAAGAAATATACTTTATATCTCAAAGTGTAATGTCAAACATACAACCATACAAGTCTGTTCCGGGTTCGAACAGAACCGAAGGCACTTCGTCCAGTAAAGGAAGAAGCCCTTGCAATACGGGTATCCACAATCCCGATCGAACTCCCCATCACATGTGGAGATCTCTATACCGAAGCAACTCAGTGCAGAGACATTCGATAGGTTATCCTATCATTCGCGAAGACACCCGGTCTTCACCACCATCTTCAAATGCAATCCATTTCGTCGTATCACTATTTGGAATGGGCTATATGACACAAAGTCCTCTCCCGGCTAGTCCGAATAGTAAGCGCTTAATTTTAAAACACGTGGATATATTGTTCACAAAGATTTACTATCAAGGTTCGATGTGGATTTCGGATAACCAATTGGAATTTGACTCCCTGTCACATCGAAATTTAAATGACGTTTTACAACAAATGGGTTTTCGCATTCACAGAAACAAATCACAAATATCACAGCTCAGCATAAAGCAATTCACATTACATAGCATCGTAATCACATATCAGAAATATCAATCCAATAAACAACATTCGATAATAATCAGTCATCTTTAATTAAGATGATTTAATTATGTGATTTAAATTAATTAACCATATAATTACTTTCATTAATTATCTTTAGTCAATGATTAATTATCCTTAATTATGAATTAATTAAATCTTAATCACCTTCATTAATTAATTATTCCTTAATTAATTATCTTAATTAATTAATCCTTAAATTATTAATTAATTAAATCTTAATTACTTTTATTAATTAATTATTCCTTAATTAATTAATTATTAATTACAAATCAATTAACTTTAATTATTTACTTAATTAATCTTTAATATTAAGTAATTAATTTAATAATTATTCTTTAAGTAATTATATTAACAAATCATTAATTAGTTAATAAATTAAAAGATAAATATTTTTGTCTTTGTTAATCACTTTGATTTTCTTATAACCCTTGTTTAATGAATCATTCTTATCACGCAATTTAACTTAAAGGATTAAGATTAGTTTTAAATAACATCTTATCTTAATTACCCTTCTTAATTACATGATTCAATTAATATAAATAATTTTATAAAATAATGTAACAAAATTAAATTAAATTTAATTGCAAAAAATATCTTACTTAAAACCTTAACTAGTTTAAACTTAAATCAAAATCATCTTTTAAAAACATGGATTTAAAATGTTTGAAAATTTGAATTTATTTCAAAGTAAAAACTAATTTACATTTTCTAACCTGAGACGCACTCGAGTATTACACGAGTAGAAGAATCATCTGCTTCGAGTTTCCCTCAATCTTACCCGTGTGAAAAAATTTCCAACTAAAATTTGTTTAAGTCTTTAACCCACCCGGCACACACAAGACTTTACTCGAGCTAGGACTCGAGCTAGTACACGAACTTCACGAAGGCAACTTCGAGTCACCGATGCTTCTTTCCAACCCAATTTTTCCTGATACCCATCAACACCGAGCACATGCATGACCATTCCAAGCAATTCCGATCGAAGCTACTATCATCGACATATCAACGATGATCTCCATGAACCGCACAAACACCCAGATGTCCAAAATATTGACCATATCGCAATCGAGCAATTTAGCCCCAACTGACATTAGACTCGATTAACGAAAAACCTTCTCGTCTCGCCACCTCAGGCCACCAGAGGCCATGCATCTACGGTGGAAGCTTTGCCTATCTTCAATGCTTCGATCACCACCGGTGCGATCAGCTCAGTGCAACGATGAAGCTGCAGCAATCAAGTTTCTCGACCATGTTTAAGAGTCGGCTTAAACCCTAAATCTTCGGAATTAGATCACCACGGTGATCCATAAATTTGCCTCACATTTTTCTTGAGTCCAACCAACATCCAGCGATCTCCAGCCACAACCCCGAGGTCTAATCCCACTTTGATCGTCGTGGTTTTCCCCAAGTTCATTTTGCGTTCAACTTGAATTTGCATGAAATTTCGCAACTTAAAATCCATAATCATTTACTAAAAATCATATTTCTGAAATACAAACAGGATTATGACATCAAATTCTAAATTTTAATCAATTGAATTTTAACAAATTTTATGTTCCACTGAGTTTTGATTTTTTTTTTCCAGCAAACCATTTATTTTAATACATAAAAATATTTTTAAAAGTAAGTTTTGGTAAATTTGTACAATATTTGTTTTAACAATTCATCCTAATAATAATTTAAATAGGAGTAACGAAATTTTGACAAGCTTTGTAAAAACCTGGAACTAGAGAACATGGTAAAACATCCATGTATATCAACATGCATAGGGGATATAAACACATATACATACATTTTATATACATGCAACAAATTTGACTTCCAGCATGATCTCAGCCACAGATACGAATTCCGTAATTTTCAAAGTTTACTCACTTGTCAAATTTTGAACAAAAAGCTTTTCTGGGATGTTGTCAAAAGTGAAAGCCTAGAAGGTGTTTTTAAATTTGATCTTGAACCTTTTTATCCGCAGCTAATTTATATAAATTTTGCTTAATTTTTCTGATGGATTTACTTTCTTAATCAAACTCAAATTTAAATTCTTTAAAAGGTTTACTTACAGTTTTGTATATTTTTTTTCTCTTTGAAATAGGGAAAACCGACGTCCGCAACTTAAAAGCTGGAGTTAGCAAAGCTTAAGTTGATCCTGATTCCTGTAGTTTATGTGATAATCCAAGCTTTTGTTTTGAACTTAACCCCTGCTTTGATGTTGAACTGCTTGTTTCTTCCCTTTAATTCAGATTTGAAAAGGAATTCAGATTTGTAGTTTGAAGAGAATTGTATTTTTGTGTAGAAGTTTTGCTTTTAAATTTTCTTTTTTGGTTTAGAAACTTGTACAGGCTTTTTGTTTCCTTTGTAAATTTGCAAATATCAAAAGAAATGAGAGGGAGGAGGTTTGCGATGTTATATAGTTTTCATTTTCTTTTTTACAAATTTTCTTAAAATGAAAATAATATGATGACACTTGTTCATTTTCTCCCTACATGGAATACACGTGTTAATCCACATATTTAGTTCGTTTACACTTGTTCATTAATATATTACTAATCCTCCATTTGTCCTTTGAATGAAAAAATTGATATGTGTATGTATTTAAAAGTTGTTTTTCTTTTTTTTATTAATACATTTCTCTTTTTATTTAAAAACATAAAATTTAAAAGAAAATATTTTAGACCAATTATACATTAAATAAATTACCCATATATTGTTTTAAATTCAAAATATTTTACTAAAGCATTTATTCAAAATTTAAATTCAAATTCAAAAATCAAATTCAAATCTATTCATATATACATACGCATAAATATATAATTTAAATTCAAATGATTTTTTAAAAATATTTATTATTTCAAAATTTTAAACTCAAATGAAATTGAAATCTTATTCATACAATTTAACACTTATTTTATTTAATTTGATTTGAAAATTTTCAAATTAATATCAATTTAGATTTCAAGAATTCAAACAAATCACTAATTTAAATTGATAAAATTTGGGATGTTACAGATTTCCCCCTTAAGAAAATTTCTTCCTCGAAATTTGAAAGAAAGAGAAAGACAAACAAAGAATATACGAATTCAGAAAAAAATAGAGAAGGGCGTACCAGTTTAAGTCGAAATATTCACTCTGCAATTGGGACACGATTTCCGCATGCTATCTTCAGTTTCACAAGTGCAGTCCTTTGGATCACCGCTCCATTGCACTTTAACCAGTTTCACAATTTTGTTCCTTAATTTCTTTTCATCATGATCCATAATCTTTATCAGTTCTCTTTTAACTGCTAAATTGGGAGTGATTTCGAGATCCTGCTGAGCAACCTCTTCAATGATACTATCTGGATCGTGCACATATTTCCAGAGGTTAGAAATGTGAAACACATCATGCACGCCAGATAACCAACTGGGTAGCTGCACTCGATATGCTAGAGGACCGACCCTCTCCAGAATAGGAAAAGGAACAATATACCGTGGTGCCAGCTTACCACTCTTCCCAAATCTTAACACATCACACACTGGAGATACTTTGAGAAAAACAGAGTCTCCAATCTGGAATTCCAAATCTCTTCTTCTGCGATTAGCATAACACTTCTGACGACTTTGAGCCATTTTCAACTTCTTTCGAATAAAATCAACTTTCTTTGTGGCTTCCTTAATCATATCCGGTCCAAGGACGAGTCTATCACCTGACTCAATCCAACATGCAGGTGATCGACACGGATGACCATATAAAGCTTCAAAAGGAGCCATCTCGATACTGGGCTGATAGCTATTGTTATATGAGAATTCGATTAAATACAAATGGTCCTTCCAAGAACCACCAAAATCAAGTATACAAGCTCGCAATAGGTCTTTTAAGATTCGATTAATCCTTTCAGTCTGCCTATCAGAAAATGGGTGATAAGCAGTGCTGAAGTTTAGTTTTGTTCCCAATGCGGTCTGAAATGCCTCCCAAAATCTACTAGTGAAGATCGGATCACGATCACTCACTATACTGCAGGGTATACCATGGAGACAAATAATTTCTTTCACATATAACTCAGCTAAACTTGATGCTGTGCGGTTATATTTCATTGGCAAAAAGTGGGTTGTCTTAGTCAAACGGTCCACAATAACTCAAATTGCTTCATTTCCTTTCCGAGTACGGGGCAACCCGTCGATGAAATCCATTGATACTTGATCCCATTTCCACTTAGGTACCTCCAAAGGCTTGAGTAAACCCGCCATCTTCTTCTGATCACTTTTGATTTGTTGACAGGTAGCACATCGACTCACATATATAGATATATTCCTCTGCATTGTCTTCCACTAGAAAGTTCTTTTGATATCTCTATACATCTTATTAACTGCTGGATGGATACTGAGTTTAGACTTGTGAAATTCGTCCAAAACTTATCGTTTCAGTTCGGGGATGTCCGGGACACAGATCCTGTCTTTCAATCTTATAACTCCATCATTATCAACCTCAAAACTAGTATCTTCACCTTGCGTATTCTTTTATAAATTCCTTGAAGAAACTCACTTTCTTTCTGCTTTCTTGTGATCCTCTTAAGAAGAGTAGGAGCGATAATAAGATGGGCAAGAATAGCATGTTTTCTACTTAAGGCGTCAGCAACTACATTGGCTTTTTCTGGTGTATACAGAATATCTAGGTTATACGATGCTAGAAATACTAGCTATCGTTGTTGTCGTAGATTTAAATCTTTCCGAGTGAAGAGATATTTCAAATATTTGTGGTCGGTGAATAATTTGAATTTTTCACCTAAAACAAAGAGAGTTCATTAACTATATTTATTAAGTTAAGTTAAATTCTCAAATCGTTAGGAAAGCTGAAAGAGGTTCTTACCCAAAAGATAGTGTCACCAGATTTTCAAAGCGAAAATAACAGCTAAGAGTTCCAAATCATGGGTTGGGTAGTTTTTCTCATGTGGACGTAATTGTCTACTCACGTAGGCAATTACCTTCCCATTCTGCATTAGTACCGCACCCAAACCATCACCACAAGCTTCAGTATAGATAGAAAAACCCTGGTTCCCATTAATAATAGTAAGAACATGAGCCGTAGTCAATCTCCTTTTTAACTCTTGAAAAGAATCATCACATTTCGGAGTCCAGTCGAATTTAGTTTTCTTCATCGTTAGCTTAGTCAATGGACTAGCTATCTTAGAAAAGTCCTGAACAAACTTCCGGTAATAACCCACTAAATCTAGAAAACTTCAAACTTCTTTTGGTGTAGTGGGTTTCCTTCAATCAAGAATAGCAGAAACTTTGCTAGGATCAACAGAAATTCCTTCTTCATTAACAATGTGCCTAAGAAGTTTAACTTCTTTGACCCAAAAATGGCATTTGGAAAATTTGGCGAGTAGAATGCTCTCCTTAATATCTCCAAAACAATTCTAAGATGCTCAGCATGCTCCTCTTCGGTTTTGGAGTAGACCAGAATATCGTCAATAAACACAAGCACAAATTTATTTAACACTTCTCGGAATACACGGGTCATTAAATCTACGAAGTATGCTGGAGCATTGGTTAGTCCAAAAGGCATGACTAACCATTCGTTGAACATGTTAGGACCCCTGAAGGCAGTCCAATGAGCACAATCTTTGGCCATTCATAGCTGATGGAATCCCTGGGCTAGATCCATCTTAGAAAAGAATCGAGCGTCGTGCATTTGATCAAACAGATCATCAATTCTATGTAGAGGAAATTTGTTCTTAAGAGTTAGTTTATTGAGATCGCGGTAATCCACACACAATCTCAAGGATCCGTCAGATTTAGCAACAAACACCACTGCTGAACCCCATTCAGAAATGCTAGGATGAATTAATCCTTTACTTAGCAAATCACTGGTTTGCTTGACTAATTCAATTCTTTCCCTGTGTGCCATCCTACGACTTGCGTGAACAACAGGACGAGCGTTGGGTACTAAGTCAATTCTAAATTCTATTTCTCTGTGTTGAGGTAAGGATTTTACTTCTTCGAACACGTTTGGATATTCCCAGAAAATGGGTATGGACTCTAGAGTAGGTTCGGGATAACCCAAGTTATACATCAACCCATCTCTTTTAGGACTCGGGTCCTCACAAGAAATCTCAATAAAATCTCCAAATTTAGTTTTGATCAAAATCAATCGATTGTTACAATCCAATTTGGCTTTGTATTTCATTATCCAATCTATTCCGAGTAATATTTCAAAGTCATTAAAATCAAGGAAAAAGAGACTGATAGGGAATTGGTAACAAGAATATGAGATAGGAATGTCTCTACATCATAGACAAATGTTCGCCGGGACACCAACAGGATTCTTTACGCAAATGGGTTCATCGACAAAATCAGATTCAAGATTGAATTCATTTATAGCTTGTTGAGAGATAAAACTATGTGTTGCGCCCGTGTCAAACAAAACTCTAACAATTCTATCATAAATAGTAAGGTTACCATCTAGAACTCCTTTCCCTTTACTTGCTTTGGAGGTTGCAGGTTTATCTTTGACCGTGTACACCTTTGCTGTCTGAGCTTACTTCATTGTTGGGCAGTCTTTAACTTCGTGTCTCGATTTCTGACAATAGTAGCATTTCCTGGGTTTTGCTTGTACAGATTGATCCCTCTTTGGCTTCTTGCAACTGTTTGAATAATGGCCTTTTTCTAGACAATTGAAACAAGTAACCTTCCCTATTGGGTTTTCCTGATTCTTCTTCTTCTCCTTACCCTGCCATGGTTTCTTCCCTCCGAACTTTCTTTTTCTTTCCAATTTGGATTACTCGTATTTCCTTTCTCTACCGGTGCTTCTTGCATATTTAGGGTAGCATATCTGTACCCCATCTCGATTAGATCTGAAAAAGATTCTTTGAGGTGGCCAGCCATTCTTTCGTGGAACTTCTTTTTCATCCCACGAATAAACCTTTCATTTTTCTTTAGAGGTGTGTTCACTAACTCTGGATCGAAATGAGATAATTCATTGAATTTGTTCAAGTACTCCTCAAATGATAAACTCCCCTGCTTCAAGTCCATAAATTCCTGGTACATTTGAAAAATACCAGCTGACGGAATATAGCATTTCTCTAATACTTCTTTAAATCATTCCCACGTGAGTTCATCTTCTGGCTCATCTACAGTAACTGTCTCCTACCAGGCTAGGGCTTCTTCTTGAAGCTGCCAAAAAGCTATGAGTCGCATTTGATCGTCTTCCAGCTTTAGCCCTTTAAAAATTCTTTCACATGATCTAATCCAGGCTTGTGCCTCGAAAATCGACTCCTTGCCATTGAACAGCTTACCACCAAGTCTCGAGAAGCTCTTATATAAATCAGCCAGAATCTGTTAAGTTTGAGTTGATAAAGCTACTTCTGCTGTTGCGGGGACTTGACCAGTTGTGGTAGCATTTCCCCGACCCCTAGCTCTTCCTCTTCACCTGCTCATTCTTACTATCTGTAATTAGTAAGAAAACTTGATTTAGATATACGAACGAGATATCTTAGGGAATATCAACATTTTCAAAGAAATAGACTAAGAAAATTTTATGGTTTCGGTCTCGGGTTATACTCATTCTAGGGTATACTTCACCCTATCTCTAATAAGGCATCTAATGTGTTATACTCCGCAGCTAATGTTCTTACTCAACCTTTAGCTCTGATACCACTTGTCATGACCTGAAATCCAACGTTCGAAAATCAAGCATCAAATGCCTCACTTGTATTCGACTGCCGAAGATTCAAATGCCGAACTCCAGTCCGGATGAAGATTTTTAACAACATTAGATGAATATAAATAGTGGAAACAAAATGAATATCATTGATCAACACCATATATAAAACATCATCATAATATCCATTACAACATTTATTACCAACATCAGAGAATTGTATTGTGCAACACAACTACAAAATAGAAACATCATAGCGGAACAACAAGTTATCACACTTCAAGAAAGGCTTCAAAGAAAAGAGAGTGATAGGGAGCATCCAAACTAAGCACCTTGAGATCCAAAAAGCTTTCAAAAGATCTCCAAGTCAAAACTTCAAAATCTGATAGCTTCCAAACTAAAAGACTTTCCAAGCCAGCTCCAAAACACGGATAACCTGCTTCTAGGCTGCCCGTGTGGAAATTATGGGCACCTAGAGTTTAGAAAGAGAACAATAAACTCCGGGTCAGTCATGGGACTGGTATGAGTAAATAAAAATAGTTGCTATGAATAGAAACAAATTTATAAAAGAAAATCGATATGCTTTTTGGAAAATGAAACTACCATAAGACCTCGCGCCATGCACACAATGCAATCGCAGAATTGGAGGAGATTTCTTCTTATGATAGTCAAACATGCTTGATACGAGAATTTTTTTTGATATTATTATTAGTGCATAGTGTAGAAAACCATTTCGAAAGTATAATATTAATCTTAGCCCGCATAGACATTTCGTACTATGCCTACTATAGCTACCATCTAAACAATGGTGATCACCATAAGTAAATGGTAGGTTATACAACTAAAACCGTACTGGGTTCGTATTGGTGATTAGATTTCCAAAAAATCGTTAGGCTAAAGAACTTCCTATGCCACATGGGTACGCCTATGGACGGACGTCCCGAGAACCTACCCGGATCTCTACCAACACAAGGCAAGGTTACCTCAGTAACTAGGTAACTACTGCTCGAGTATGCCATCCCCCGGTCGTTTGCGACCTTTATCCGAGGGCTCTCAACCACAAAGCAACATCCATATAATAATGAGATTGCAGCAACCGCATAGGTTAAGTATCTGGGCTCCATACCAAGATACCCCCTTTTTCCAGAAGGAAATGACATTCCCTAAAGGGCTTGACCCTTATAACCTTGCCGCATCTTTCCTGTTTTGACCATTTTCAGGGTGTGAGGTCCGATAAGGTCTCGTCCACAAAGATACGCTTTACACAAAAGCCTTGCTTTGATCAACAAATGATCAGCAACACACAACAGTACTCACCATGCCACACTACTAACTTAGGAGTATATCACTGATAACCTTCAACTACATAACCTCTTAGTTCGTACGTCTCAGAGAAGGGTGTTAAGCTAGGAGAATAAATTCTCCGCCACCAAAAGAAATGTATTTGAAAGAAATCTGCTTTATATCTCAAAGTGTAATGTCAGACATACAAACATACAAGTCTGTTCCGGGTACGAACAGAACCGAAGGCACTTTGTCCAATAAAGGAAGAAGCCCTTGCAATCTGGATATCCACAATCCCAATCGGACTCCCCGTCACATGTGGAGATCTCAATACTGGAGCAACTCAGTGCAGAGACATTCGATTGGTTATCCTATCGTTCTCAAAGACACACGGTCTTCACCACCGTCTTCAAATACGATCCATTTCGTCGTATCACTATTCGGAATGGGTTATACAACACAAAGTCCTCTCCCGGCTAGTCCGAATAGTGAGCGTTTAATTTTAAAACACGTGGATATATCATTCACAAAGATTTACTATCAAGGTTCGATGTGGGTTTCGGATAACCAATTGGAATCTGACTCCCTGTCGCATCGTAATTTAAATGTCGTTTTACAACCAATGGGTTTTCACATTCATGGAAACAAATCACAGATATCACAGCTCAGCACAAAGCAATTCACATTACATAACATCATAATCACATATCAGAAATATCAATCCAATACACAACATTCGTTAATAATCAATCATCTTTAATTAAGATGATTTAATTGTGTGATTTAAATTAATTAAACACATAATTACTTTCATTAATTATCTTTAATCAATGATTAATTATCCTTAATTATGAATTAATTAAATTTTAATCACCTTCATTAATTAATTATCTTAATTGATTAATCCTTAATTATTAATTAATTAAATCTTAATTATTTTTGTTAATTAATCATTCCTTAATTAGTTAATTAATTATTAATTACAAATCAATTAACTTTTATTATTTACTTAATTAATCTTCAATATTAAGTAATTAATTTAATAGTTATTATTTAAGTAAATATATTAACAAATCATTAATTACTTAATAAATTAAAAGATAAATCTTTTTGTCATTGTTAATCACTTTGATTTTCTTATAACCCTTGTTTAATGAATCATCCTTATCACACAATTTAACTTAAAGGATTATTATTAGTTTTAAATAACATTTTATCTTAATTACCCTTCTTAATTACATTATTCAATTAATATAAATAATTTTAAAAATAATGTAACGAAATTTTAAATTAAATTAAATTACAAAAAATATCTTACTTAAAACCTTAATTAGTTTAAAATCAAATCAAAATCATCTTTTAAAAACATGATTTAAAATGTTTGAAAATTTGAATTTATTTCGAAGTAAAAACTGATTTTCATTTTCTAACCCGAGACGCACTCGAGTATTACCTGAGTTGAAGAATCATCTGCTTCGAGTTTCCCTCAAAATTACCCATGTGAAATTTTTCCAACTCAAATTTGTTTAAGTATTTAACCCACCCGGCACACACAAGAATTTACTCGAGCTAGCACACTAACTTCACGAAGGCAACTTCGAGTCACCGATGCTTCTTCCCCAACCCAATTTTTCCTGATACCCATCAACACGGTGCACATGCACGACCCTTCCAACCAATTCTGATCGAAGCTACTATCGCCGATGTATTAACGATGATATCCATGAACCCCACAAACACCCAGATGTCCAAAATATTAACCATACCACGATCAAGCAATTTACCCCCACCTGACATTAGACTTGATCATCGAAAAACCTTCTCGTCTTGCCACCTCAATCCACCAGAGGCCATGTGTCTACAGTGGAAGCTTCGCCTATCTTCGATGCTTCGATCGCCACTGTTGCGATCAACTCTGGTGCAACGACGAAGCTGCAACAATCAAGTTTCTCGACCACGTTCAAGAGTGGGCTTAAACCCTAAATCGTCGGAATCAGATCGCCACGATGATCTATAAATTTGCCTTTTATTTTTCTTGAGTCCAACCAACATCCAGCTATCTCCAGCCACAACCCCAAGGTCTAATCCCTCTTTGATCGCCGCGGTTTGCCCCGAGTTCATTTTGCGTTCAACTTGAATGTGCATGAAATTTTGCAACTTAAAAATCCAGAATCTTTTTCTAAGAATCATATTTCTGAAAGACAAACAGGATTATGACATCAATTCTAAATTTTAACCAATTGAATTTTAACAAATTTTATGTTCCACCGAGTTTTGATCTTTTTTCCAGCAAAACATTTATTTTGATACTTAAAAATATTTTTAAAAGTAATATTTGATAACTTTGTACACTCTTTGTTTTAATTTCATCCTAACAATAATTTAAATAGGAGTTATGGAATTTTGACAGGTTTTGTAAAATCCTGGAACTAGAGAACAGGGTAAAACATCCCTGTATATCAACATGCACAGGGGATATAAAAACATATACGTACATTTTATACACATGCAACAAATTTGACTTCAAGCATGATCTCAACCACAGATACGAATTGGAGAATTTTCAAAGTTTACTCGCTTGTCAAATTTTGAACAAAGAGCTTTTCTGGGATGTTGTCAAAAGTGAAAGCCTGGGAGGCCTTTTTAACTTTGATCTTGAACCTTTTTATATACAGCTAATTTATATAAATTTTGCTCAATTTTTCTGATGAATTTACTTGCTTAATCAAACTCAAATTCAAATTCAAATTCTTTAAAAGGTTTTCTTAATGTTTTATATATATTTTTCTCTTTGAAACAGGGAAAACCCAGGTCTGCAACTTAAAAGCTGGAGTTTGCAAAGCTTGAGTTGATCCTGATTCTTGTTGTTTATACGATAATCATAGCTTTTGTTTTGAAGTTAAGCCCTGCTTTGATGTTGAACTGCTTATTTCTTCCTTTTAATTCAGATATGAAAAGGAATTCAGATTTGTAGTTTGAAGAGAATTTTTTTTTTGTGTGGAAATTTTGCTTTTAAATTTTCTTTTCTGATTTGGGAACTTTTACGGGCTTTTTGTTTCCTTTGTAAATTTGCCAATATCAAAAGAAATGTGAGGGAGGAGGTTTGGGATGTTATATAGTTTTGATTTTCTTTTTTTTAAATTTTATTAAAATGAAAATAATATGATGACACTTGTTCATTTTCTCCCTACATGGATTACACTTGTTAATCCACTTATTTAATTTTTTTACACTTGTTCATTAGTATATTACTAATCCTCCATATGTCCTTTGCATGGGAAAATTGATATGTGTATATATTTTAAAATTATTTTTCTTATTTTTATGAATGCATTTCTCTTTTTATTTAAAAATATAAAATTTAAAAGAAAATATTTTAAACCAATTATACATTAAATAAATTACCCATATATCGTTTTAAATTCAAAATATTTACTAAAGCATTTATTCAAAATTTAAATTCAAATTCAAAAATCAAATTCCAATCTATTCATATGTACATACATATATATGTAATTTATGATTTTTTTAAAATATTTATTATTTCAAATTTTTGAAACTTAAATGAAATTGAAATCTTATTCATACAATTTAACACTTATTTTATTTGATTTGATTTGAAAATTTTCAAATTAATTTCAATTTAGATTTGAAGAATTCAAACAAATCACTAATTTAAATTGGTAAAATTTGGGATGTTATAGCCACCAAATCATCACAAAATCATAATATGGTATCGAAGAAGCAACCTCGATAGGAAGAATGACCTCACTTGGCCCGGCGTGGCTCATGTTTTAGTCACATCTAAACTGACTTACGGGAGTCAGGATCACGTAAATACCTCATACAGAATCGTTCGCCAAACCATCCTACTTCGTTCTGGAATCTCCACTATGTACATAGTTGTTATAGTGGTTTTTGGCATTGGCAGAGAGTATGACAATATCCGATCCTGGTCTCTTTAACAACCAAACACATATTTCACACCAGATGGCTCTTTTACATTTCAAAAGTCAATTCATAATTAATATCAAAATATCATATTCGATTACAAACCATATCACTTTCGAAAACATGTTCACTTCCAAAAGCATATCCACTTTCAAAATCATATTCACTTTTGAAATTGTCAATAAGATAGGTTAATTAAATCATCATTCCAAAATCATCATAATTACTCAAATATGTCATTTCATAAAAAGGTATCAATTTCAAATCCTCACTTAGGTTGTAACATTATTAAATTTTATTCGCTTTAAAATCAAGGCTTTAATCATAAACATTTCCACTTTACACAATCTGAAATTTAGAAAATAATTTAGATGGTTATAAATAGTTTAATTAGTTCATCATAGTTTTAAATAGACATAAATTAGGTTGAATATGTTTAAAATAGATTCAATAAATTTAAAATAGATTAAATTACTTTTAATAGATTTATATAGTTTAAATGGTTGAAAATAGATTAAATAAGTTTATTATGGATTAATTAGAATTAAAATAGATTAAATGAATTTAAAATAGATTAAATAGAATTAAAATAGATTAAATGAATTTAAAATAGATTAAATAGAATTAAAATAGATTAAATAGTTTAAAACAAACTAAAATACATTAAAATAAATTAAAATAGTTCAATATAGTTTAATAAAGTTTAAATGATTTAAAATAGATTAAAATATATTAAAATAGATTAAATGGATTAAAATAGATTAAGATGGATTAAATTGGTTAATTCGTTTAAAATAGGTTAAGTTAGATAAAAATAAATTAAATAGTTTAAATTGATTAAGTTGGTTTAAAATAGATCAACTTATTTTAATAGTTGAAAATCTTAAAATTAAAAGAACACTTACAATTTATATTAAGATAATAAATTTTGAAATTAACATTATAATTAACCATTTCGTCCATTCCAACAAATCTGGACGATGTCCAGATTTCAAATCAAAATCCAATTTCAAATGTTGAAATATCAAATTTAATTATTCCAATTTTAATAGATTTTCAAAGTTATAGTTTCCAACATTTTAATAACTCAATTTCCATGAATGTCGTTTATACTTCAAATTCAACTTTAAAGTTTCAATTTAAATCCTTTAAATAATCGCTTAAAATATTTTGATTTATATCTACTTAGATTCAAAGTTTAAAGATTTAAAATCATTAAATTTAACCAATCCGGTGTCCGCATATAATTCTCTACCCTATGGTCAAGTGATACAGATGTTTATCATTTCAATCCGCAAATATTTAAATTTTTATGGGTATATATTATTTCAAGTCGTAATCCCAAAATTTATTTCAATGAAAATCGCTTGGGATTACCAATTCAACTCATAACTATTTTCCGCTATGCTATATGATCGTTCCAGTATGTATCATTTCAATGCATAGGTAACTTGCAGTATTATAACAATATAAAATATAACATCCAATCATCTAATATCAACAATCAAACATCCATCAAAATCATCATCCAAATCAACTAATACATATCAATAGATAATTGATTATCATTAACAGGTATTAAATTGATAATTAAATTCAATATTAAATTAAACGATGATTAAATGCAATAAAAGTCAAATTTAACTAGAATGACAATTTAAACATACCAAACACCAATCAGTCAATTCCAAAGCACATCATAAATTTAATTCAACTAACATAAGATAATTTAGTAATTGTGAGTGGGTTAAAGTATTCACCTTTGATTTCAAATAAATTTGAAATCCAAATAAAGGCCCAAAATTCGATAGTCCCAGAATTCACCCAAACAAGTTCAATAATGTTTGGAATTTTGATACGATCCCAACGAATAAACCACATGTGAATCGTATCTCGTATGTAAAAGTTATAAGAGTTTGAAATTTTAAAATTTAATTTTGAATAAAATAAATAAAGGCGAATGGAAACAAGACAAGTCGTCGTCTCTCCCTTCAAAATGCGCCCGACCTGATGCTCGAACCCAATTTTTGCCCCTACAGCCGAAGCATTAACCAATCATACCTCTACCTACACACCACTTTAGACCCTAGGACCACACCGTTAAGCTCGCCTCGTCGCCTCCCTTCGAAGCCCTTAGGCCCGACCACCCAAAACGCCACTGGCCGCCACACCTTTCAAACCCTAATCAAATTTTCTGGCCACATCCGACCGTCCAATTGCTGAATGAACCATGCCGATGCACTCCACTTGCCACTCTCCATAGCCCTGTATCCACAAATCGATGATCCGTCGAAGTTGATCATGACACAACGAAGGACTAAGAATTAGTCACCCAATTCTGACCACATAAAACCCAAATCAAAAAAGTAACTGCAGATTTGACCTGTGCTCATCGAGAGCTTCGAATCGGTATATAATATGACATAGTTTTGAGGAGTTTGATTTTGAAATTGATTAGGAAATTGAATTGAGGATTTGCAAATTTGATTTTGTTTCTACCATTGAGAAGAAGAAGCATACGGATGGAACTATACATACAGTAATGAGGAATGAGAAATAATTAGGGTTTATAACAGCCTATATATAGGCAAGTCTGAATTAGAAACGAATGGGTTGGATTGGATTGATCGAAATGGCTACGCGACCAAAAAACCCGTTTCACACCCGAAACAAAAAATAGGTCATCTTATATATCAAAATGGATGTTTTCGATATTTTCAAATTCAATGGAATAGGTTTTAAGTTGTAGTCCCACCATATGAAGAAGTTAGATTTTAAAATTAGCTTATTTCAAATTGGTTTCAACTAAATTGATTTCTATGCGTTTTGAGCCCGTACGATCAAACGACAAGTCCGATCGCTACGAAATTTTAAATCCATTAATAAGTCACTGTTGTGGATACAATGAAACTTGTTTCGTCGAAATCCGAGATAGTGGCCAAAATGGCTATTTTCACGTTAATTAAATAAATTAATATTAAACCGATTAAATCACTTTTTAATTTCAAATTTAATAACTAACAATTTTTATC
This sequence comes from Allium cepa, assembly GCA_030765085.1. NCBI lineage: Eukaryota > Viridiplantae > Streptophyta > Magnoliopsida > Asparagales > Amaryllidaceae > Allium > Allium cepa. The sequence continues at coordinate 321,470,308 of CM060939.1, forward strand.
ATTTTTGATTGCTTACACATTTACAATAACTCAAAACAAATTTAAATATCAATTGAGTGTTAAATATCTCCCTAATTAAAGCGTTCAAACTCAACTGTAATTATATCCAATAAACTATATTTTAATTCCATTAAATTGATTAAATTTGATTTCAATCTTTTAATTCCATCAATGATTACTCTATGGTCATAGTTAACATTGGTTTATATCTTATTACATTCATATTCTCCAATTTCATCTTAATTTCTATTAACGTAATATTTGATTACATTTAATTGCAACTGATTTCCAATTTAATTTAACGGACTAAATAAACAAGTAACATATAATAATTGTCACCATTAACCTTTAGTCCCATTTAAAAGCATATTGTTTACAGCCAAATGTTATAACAACTTAAACAACACTAATTCTATCCAATTACAATTTATTACACATTATTTCACTAATTAATACAATATTTAAATTATCAATTACTCTTTTAATCCAATTATCAATTAATACACACATTATTAAAATAAATTTACAATCTATAACCTATTATAACTTTTTAATCATTTCAATTAATTGAATTACATTTGAAGCAGTTATCGATTATCTTAAATTAATACTATTACTTTTCATTCCAGTTATATTCTTATTATTAATTCACAAATTTTTAGTTCTTACAACATTAAATCACAAAACCTTATTAAATTAACTATTTTTAGTTATCGAAAATTATGGGTCGTTAGAGAAGAGGCAAATAATGATAAAACATCGCTCGAGCAAGAAGAAACAAAGGTAGGATATGCGAAATAAAATTCCTACAATAATAGGAAAAGATGAGGAAGATGTGTAGCAAAGTAGAGAGAAGAGCGGAAGATGGGAGAGGAGAAAATGAAAAGTTAAAGATGGGGAATAAAAGTGGCAATGGCTAGAAAGGGAAGAGCAACCCTAATCCCTGTTGATGCAATATTTTATTTTCCATTTTTTCCTCCTCCCATTTGAATCTTGTCCAAAAAAGATTCAAAACAATTTTCTCCTAATTGCATAATTTTATAAAAGGTCATAAAATATAAATTTAATTTTTTTAATTTTAAACGAATAAATATAAATGTTATATTTATAAGTTAATTAAATTATTAAATTAGTAGAAATAAATACATATGATATTATATATATATGTACATATGTACGTATATATATGTGTGTGTATGTGAATGTGTGTGTCTATATATATTAATAAAAAATGAATGTTATAATAATTAAGCGCGTGTATGTAAAATGGGAGGTCAAAAATAAGTAAAACCCATGAGTCTGAAGGGAATGAACATTAGAAGTATATAAAAGATATATGATGTCATAAGTTACAAGCATTATACTTATCCCATTAATCCAATAATACTCAACGGAATTAATTTTAAATTATAAATATAAATTAATGATATAAATATAGTACCTTACATGTCCATGGTTATTGAGCGAACTTAAACTATCGAATATCTAAGGTGATTTTTACATTACTTGTTGATCAATCTCAAGGGTTACATAACTCCTTTTATAATATCACGAAATTATGTGTTTGTCTAACGTTCTTCTTAATTGAGCAAACTAAAGTCATGAAGACGATTAGGAGCATGGTTAAAAAGTGTGTTTGGAGTTATATACGAGATATAAATATTAAAATGTTACTTAACATTATTAGGGACTATGATTTGTTGAGCAAATTCAAAGTCATAGTAACATGATAAACGGATCTTAATGTCCCTGAAGGAATTTATGAAATTCCTATATCTCCTTTTGGGGTTTAAAGAGAAGTAAAATCCAGTTGGAACCTTATTAATAAGTACAATAAACCTATCTAAAGATTATAATAACATATGTTGTATTATAAAATATATCTAAAATAAATTTACAAGGTTAATATAGCTGGTAAAATCATTTATCAATTAAAATAAACTAAACAAAATGAACTAAAGAATGAAAAAGAAATGTAAAATAAACTTACCAATAAATCTTTGGTGTGACACCCCACCTCTATACTCACGCTAGCCAAGGACACTACGGAGTAATGCCGTCAACTAGCATGAAGAATAAGGCTGTTGAGGAGCGACCATCCATGTAATTGCTTTTTGCGAGCACCGATATGTTAGATAGTATAACATGCCTTCATTTCAAAGGAAATCCGACATGCCGATACAAACTCAAAGCTTCTACACAGTGGCTATATGGTCTTCGAAAACAAATATAGAAATAAACATAACATAAATCAGTCACATATATCCATATCACAAAGGCGGAAATAGACATGAATATAACATGTAGAAGTGTACATCAGAGTAGTGGTCAAACAAGATCCACAATATCACAAAATAATAGATAGAAGTGCAAGACAAAAGAATATGTATACATCAAGGAGTCTCTATCTCAAATGTATAACAGCAAAAACTACCAATCTAATGTAGTTAGATAAAAGTCAGATGATGATCCCTGATAAGAAGTCAAGCAGAAGCACCTATAACATCTCGATCTGACCCGAGTATTATTTAATAAGAAAATAATGAACGGATCAGTCTAGCTATAAATATTAGATAAAATGAGATAGAATAAGAGATATGACGAAAATGCATGATAACAATGATTCCATACTATGAAATATATACATTTAACAACAACAAAAATCATACAATATCTCAAAAATCTCATAACATCAAAAAGAATGTCATATTCTTTACCATATTTACCAAACCACAAATATTGGCTAACATATCAATGTCAATTATAAAAATTGGTGAAAACACAAATTCTAGAAATCAATAATTAGAAATCCATAAATCACAAAAAGTGGGAAGGCCTATCATAAACGGGCGCATGAAAACTCACCAACACGTGTATCACAAATGGGATACTATCCCATGGTCGCTAACCATAGAGCCGGTGCAACAACGTAGTACAACGGTATGCCTGAGGAACCTGAAACTCGAATAATTCGGAACAACAACGTAGTACAACGGTACGACCGATGAACCTGATAAGCCGGAACAACGACGTAGTACAACGGTACGTCCGATGAACCGAACTCCATAAAAGAACATGGGTCGCTAGCCCACAAGAATGATTCGAAACTCCAAAGAATGCATAGGTCGTTAGCCTATAAAAGAAATGAGACGAAACTCAATAAAACAAGGTATAGTCCCTTGCATGGAAAAAGAGACATCGCATATAACAACTCTAATCACAAAATGATCATCAATGATCAACAAAAAGTGTGAATTACAGTAACCTAGTAAATAAATAAGTTTAGCTTCATGTCCCATAACCACTGGCTTAACATAAATATTCACGAACAAATTGTAGATCTCCACTCATAAATTGTCACAAGAGTTTCAATCGAACAAGTCCAAAAATTAACCAACGAAGTAAACGCAAGCATTTCATACCACTAGTTTTACTAAGCCGTTTAATTAGATTTCTCAAATGAATGAGGTAAAGGTTTATATATTAATAGATTAGAAAACGGTTTTATAAACAAGCTTTGTATTAAAATAGAGTGCTTTATATTAAAAATAGAGTTGAAATCATCTTTGAAAAAGAGTTTGAATATTTACTACTAGTATAGAAACCTTTGTATTAAAAGTGACAAGTCACAGAAATGATTGTAGAAACAATCAATTGCCAAAAATTCACATACGAAGACGTGAATCAAATCCACAAAAATCGATTCTGAATCCATCAAACTGGATATTCTCAAAAATCCCGAAAACGAAGTCATCAAAATCGATAATAAATGATAACAACAAATCGGATCAACTCGAATCGATAAAAATTGGAATCTCAAGCAAAATAGGCAAGTTGGGCTGAAGCAAGCAGGTAAGTCGACTGGACACCGAGTTCAGTCGACTGGCCCAACGCCTGAAAAACTCTCGCGTTCCAGGTCAGTCGAGTGGACTCAGAGAGCCAGTCGACTAGAACCTGTTTCCTAGTATTTCCAGCCTATCACAATGAAGGGCAAACTCTCAACAATTTGCGATTGGACAAGCAATGGGCGCTAGGGGTTTATGCCAATTGACAACCCAGCCCTATAGGCTCTTCGATACACCACCAAAAGCATGTTCACACATAAAAGCTAGGATTTTCAAAGTTTTTGACTTCAAAACACCTAAAATTGAAATGTTCACCAAATCAATTTAAACCAAAAGCAAATGAACATAAATAGATGTTAGGAATTCATACCTAACAATAACGATAGTTATAGACATGGATGTGAGATAAAAATCTCACCTTTTACACAAAAACAAGGAAGGAGAAGCTTGAAAACAATGAAGGATCAACCACTCTTCAATCCCAACTCTAAAAGCTCTGATCTAAGATCATAAGCCAAATTTCCCAAATTAGGTTATAGGGAATTTCTGAAATTGGAGAGAGATTGAGATGGAGAAGAAGAAGGAGATGCTTACCTAAGCTTCTCTTCAATTTTTGGAGCTAAGACTTGAATTTGCAAGGAAGCTAGGGCTTGGTAATTTTAATTTCCAATCTCTTCCCCCATTGTTCCTAAGCTTGAAGTGCTAGCAAATAGAAATAAAATGGATGAAGAGGAGTAGGGGTGGAGCTAGAGTCTTAAGTTGGTGTTAATGGGTTGAAAACCAAACCCAAAGCCCTAACTGAAAAGGTCGAAATTCTAGCTAACTCCAAACATATCAATGTTTATACTCAAAAAGGTCGCAAACTTCATTTCGAACTCAATGGAAGTGGTCTCGAGTCTTAATTTGACTGTTTGCCAAAAAATAGCTTTTCGGACTATAATTTGACTAACGACGCTATATTTAAATAAAATATCTAAATACAAAATCGTAAAATATGCGGGTTGTTACAGACTACCCTCCTTAAAGAAATTGCGTCCTCGCAATATTTATGAAGAATTTAAAAAGTAACAACCATTAAAGCATATCAACACAAAAGAAATTTGAAATAAGAAGTTCACCTCAAAAAGCACGAGAAAGTAAGTCCAGATGTGATTGCTCGATGAATTCTCTAGATTCCCAAGAGTAATCCTTAGGATTTGAGGACCATTGAACTTTCACAAGAGGGACATCTTTATTTCGAAGGCGTTTTACCTCTGATGCAATGATACGAATAGGATGCTGCTCATGAGTCAAATTAGGCGAAACTTTAATTTCTTCAACAACACCGAGCTCATGAATAGAATCGGAATCTCGAAGGCATTTTCGTAGTTGAGAGATGTGAAATACGTCACGAGTAGCGAAAAACTGAGCCGCTAATAAAAGGCGATAAGCCACGGAACCAATACGTATGGTGATAGGAAATGGACCAATATATCGAGGTGCTAATTTTCCCGATCGACTGAAGCGCAAACAACCTTCATGGGTGAAACACGAATAAACACCAAATCTTCCATAGAAAATTCTAATTTCCTTCTGCGGTTATCGACATAGGATTTTTTTCCTACTTTGAGCTTCTTTCATCCTATGGCGAATAAGGTCAATCTTTTCTGTGGAATCATGAATAAAATCAAGACCTAAAACCAGCTTTTCACCAGCCTCAAGCCAACAAGAAGGAGATCGACATGGAATTCCATAGAGTGCCTCGAAGGGTGTCATACCAATATTAGATTGGGAGCTATTATTATAGGAAAATTCAACAAGAGAAATATGATATTTCCAACTTCCACCAAAATCAAGAACACATGCACGAAGAAGATCTTCAAGAGTTTGATTCACACGCTCGGTTTGTCCATCGAACTGAGGGTGATAAGTGGTGCTAAAATTAAGCATCGTTCGCAAAGCTTTTTGAGGACTCTTTCAAAATCCACTAGTAAACAATGGATCACGATCACTAAAAATAGAAGTAGGAACTCCATGTAATTTAACAATTTCTTTAACATATAGTTTGGCCAAAAGAGGTACGGTCCGATTGGACCGAACGGGAATAAAATGGGCGGATTTTGTTAGTCGGTCAACTGTCACCCATAGGCTATTATGACCTGAACGAGAACGGAGAAGACCATCAATAAAATCCATGGAAATTTGATCCCATTTCCAAATTGGAATGTCCAATTGCAATAACCCACCAGGCCTTTGATGCTCCGCTTTAACGAGTTGGCAAGTCATGCAACGCTTAACAAAGTTAGCAATATCATATTTCATTCCATCCCAATAATAAATTCGCTTCATATTCGTGTACATTTTACTACTACCGGGATGAATGGTAAATTTAGAATGGTGAGAATCCTCTAAAATATCTCTATGAAGATTATCATTATTTGGCATGATAAGTCTACCAAATTTTCGAATACCTCCACGAGCATCAATATCAAAATCTTTCAAACCTTCAATATCAATTTTATCCCAACAACTTTAGTTAAGAAAATCCAATTCAGGATCTAGCTTTTGAGCTTCAAGAATGCAATCTAAAAGAGAGGGATGAGCCTCAAGGCTACATAAAATGAGATATGCACATAAATTGGATTCACGATCTCGAATCTCATAAGTGGATAAAGTCTCGAGATAATTCCATTCGGATATCATCATGGAAACAACTGCTTATTCCTTACGACTAAGGGCATCGGCAACACGATTTCCCTTTCCAGGAGTATAAAGAATATCAAGATCATAAGATGCAAGGAACTCGAGCCAACGTTGTTGATGCAAATTATGTTCCGTTTGGGAAAATAAATACTTCAAAGATTTATGATCAGTGTAAAGAATAAATTTTTCTCCTAAAATATAATAGCGCCAAATTCTAAGGGCGAAAACAATAGCTGCGAGCTCTAAATCATGAGTGGTATATCTAGGCTCGGCCGGCTTTAATTGCCTAGAAGCATAAGCAATAACACGATCCCTTTGCATAAGAACGACTCCCAAACCAACACGACTAGCATCGGTATAAACAATAAAATCTTGATTCCCTTCGGGAATCACAAGAATAGGAGCATCGGAAAGGAGTTCTTTTAATTTCTGTAAAGAAGCTTCATATTTGTCCAACCAAATGTATCTAACTCCTTTCTTTGTCAAGCTAGTAAGAGGCATGACAATTTTAGCATAGTCCTTTATGAACCGACGGTAGTAACCTGTCAATCCAAGAAAGCTACGAATTTCCATTCACACTCTCTGGTCTCTTCCAATCTTGAATCGCTTCAATCTTTGAAGGATCCATGGAAATTCCAGATTCAGAAATGATATGACCAAGAAATTTCACAGGAGATTGCCAAAAGTGGCACTTAGAAAATTTTTCTTTCAACTGATTGCTCCTAAGAGTTTCCAACACAATCCAAAGATGTTTTTCATGCTCTTCCTCAGTTTTAGAATAAACAAGAATATCATCTATAAAGATGAGAACAAATCGATCAAGGAAGTCTTTGAAAACTTGATCCATAAGGTCAACGAAATAAGCCGGAGCATTCATTAAACCAAATGGCATAACAAGCCATTCATACGATCCATAACGAGTATGGAATGATGTCAAAGGAATTCTATCCTCTACAATACGAAGCTGATGAATACCGGTTGTTAAGTCTAATTGTGAAAAGACTCTAGCACCGATAAGTTGATCGAATAGATCATCAATCTGAGGTATAGGATATTTATTCTTGATAGTAAGATCATTAAGCTTGCGGTATCCAATGCAAAGCCTAAGTGTACCTTCGGATTTCTTCACAAAAATAGTAGAAGCTCCCCAAGGAGAGGAACTGGAATGAATAAATTGCTTCTCTTCCAATTCGGATAATTGTTTGCGCATCACCTCATTTTCTTTATTGGACATACGATAAGGAGGACGAGTAATAGGTAAAGCTCCAGGAATTAGATTAATTTTGAACTCAATGGCTCGCTTAGGGGGTAAGCCTAAAACGGGCTCAAATATATCTGGAAATTCCCGAACAACATGAATGAGAGAAATGACATCTTCCTCATCACCATTATCGTCATCATGAGGATTTAAAGAATATAAAGATGCTGCCAAGTTGGAATCCGAATCTTTAAAAATAATAGAAATCTGCTTAATAGATTGAGGATGTCGAAGATGAATAGTCCACTCAGGACATAGGATATGGGCTCCATAACGGTTAAACCAATCCATTCCCAAAATCATTCCGAAGCCTAAGCAACACATGTCAAGCAAATAGGCTTGGAAAGAAAAATCACATAAAATAATCTCGACATCCTTACAAAGCAGACTAAGTGTTGCGGATCCATCAACCGGATTCGCAATTCTCAAAGAAGTCATTAAAGCCATAACACTTAAAGAAAAAGTATCAATAAGTCCTTTTGATATAAAAGAATGGGATATGCCCGTATCAAAAGGAACTCGAATAGGTTGATCACGAAACATAATAATTGCATCAAGGATAGGATGAGAAATACCTTGACCATAAGAAGTGTTACTCGGGGCTTGAACAATAATTAGCCTTCCCTCCTTCATTCTTTGAAGTTTGGGACATAAAGATATAAGATGACCCGAATTTTTGCAATAGTAACCAAAGAGAGGTTTCGGACATCTATTAGCATAATGGTCCTTAGAACCACAATTGTAGCATTGCCTACTAATAGGGGTAGGAGTCTTTGCTATCGAACCTGCTTGCTTCCCTTTCTTGTTGGGATTTGGGCCTTTGAATTCAGTAGGCCTTTTCTTGTTGTTGTTGAAACTCAGTTTGGTACCCACAACTTCAACATCACAAAGAAAATAGGATAGAACGGGTCCAATGACTCGAATAAAAATCCTAAGGCATGACTCCTAAGAAAGACTTAGGACAATGATCCTTGTTAAATTATTCTACATGTTCCGAAGTTTGGCTCTGATACCAAGCCGTGGCGCCCCACCTCTATACTCACGCTAGCTAAGGACACTACGGAATAATGCCGTCAACCAGCACGAAGAATAAGGCTATCGAGGAGCGACCATCCGGCTAATTGCTTTGAGCGAGCACCGATATGTCAGATAGTATAATATGCATTTCATTTCAAGAGGAAATTCGATATGCCGATACAAACTCAAAGCTACTACACAGTGGCTATCTGGTCTTCCAAAACAATTATAGAAATAAACATAACATAAATCAGTCACAGATATCCATATCACAAAGGCGGAAATAGAAATGAATATAACACATAGAAGTGTACATCAGATTTGTGGTCAAACAAGATCCGCAATATCACAAAATAATAGATACAAGTGCAAGACAAAAGAATATGTATACATCAAGGAGTCTCTATCTCAAATGTATAACAACAAAAACTACCAATCTAATGTAGTTAGATAATAGTCAGATGATGATCCCTGATAAGGAGTCAAGTAGAAGCAACTGCAAGATCCGATGCAACGACGTAGTACAACGGTACGCCCGAGGAACTTGAAACTCGAATAATTCGAAACAACGATGTAGTACAACGGTACGCCCGACGAACCTGACAAGCCGGAATAACGACATAGTACAATGGTACGTTCGATGAACCGAACTCTATAAAAGAACATGGGTCGCTAGCCCACAAGAATGAGTCGAAACTCCAAAGAATGCATAGGTCGTTAGCCTATAAAAGAAATGAGAAAAAAATCAATAAAATGAGGTATAGTCCCCTGCGTGGATAAAGAGACATCGCATATCGCAAATCTAGTCACAAAATGATCATCAATGATCGACAAAAAGTGTGAATTACAGTAAGCTAGTAAATAAATGAGTTTAGCTTCATGTCCCATAACCACTGGCTTAACTTAAATACTCACGAACAAATTGTAGATCTCCACTCATAAATTGTTACAAGATTTTCAATCGAGCAAGTCCAAAAATTAACCGACGAAGCAAACGCAAGCGTTTTATACCACTAGTTTTACTAAGCCGTTTAATTAGATTTCTCAAACGAATGAGGTAAAGGTTTGTGTATACTAATGGATTTGAAAACGTTTTATAAACAAGCTTTGTATTAAAAATAGAGTTGAAATAATATTTGAGAAAGAGTTTGAATATTTACTACTAGTATAGAAACCTTTGATTTAAAAGTGACAAGTCACAGAAATGATTGTAGAAACAATCAATCGCCAAAAATTCACATATGAAGACGTGAATCAAATCCATAGAAATCGATTCTGAATCCATCATAGAGGATATTCTCGAAAATCTTGAAAAAAGTCATCAAAGTCGATAATACATGATAACAACAAATCGGATCAACTCGAATCGATAAAAATTGGAATCTCAAGCAAAATAGGCAAGTTGGGCTGAAGCAAGCAGGTCGGTCGACTGGACACCAAGTTCAGTCGACTGGCCCAATGCTTGAAAAACTCTCGGGTTCAAGGTCAGTCGAGTGGACTCAGAGAAACAGTCGACTGGAACCTGTTTCCCAGTATTTCCAGCCTATCACGATGAAGGGCAAACTCTCAACAATTTACGATCGGACGAGCAATGGGCGCTAGGTGTTATGCTAATCGACAACCTAGCCCTATATGCTCTTCAATACGCCACCAAAAGCATGTTCATACATCAAAGCTAGGATTTTTAAAGTTTTTGACTTCAAAACACTAAAAATTGAAATGTTCACCAAATCAATTTAAACCAAACGCAAATAAACATGAATAGATGTTAGGAATTCGTACCTAACAATAATGATAGTTATAGACATGGATGTGAGATAAAAATCTCACCTTTTACACAAAAACAAGGAAGGAGAAGCTGGAAAACAAAGGAGGATCAACCACTCTTCAATCCTAACTCTAAGAGCTCCAATCTAAGATCATAAGCCAAAGTTTCCTAAATTGAATTATAGGGAATTTCTGAAATTGGAGAGAGGTTGAGCTGGAGAAGAAGAAGGAGATGCTTACCTATGCTTCTCTTTGATTTTTGGAGCTAAAACTTGAATTTGCAAAGAAGCTAGGGCTTGGGAATTTTACTTTCCAATCTCTCCTCCATTGTTCCTAAGCTTGAAGTATTAGGAAATAGAAATGAAATGGATGGAGAGGAGTAGGGGTGGAGCTAGAGTCTTAAGTTGGTGTTAATGGGCTGAAACCCAAACCCAAAGCCCTAAGTGAAAAGGTCGAAATTCTAGCTAACTCCAAACATATCGATGTTTATACTCAAAAAGGTCACAAACGCCATTTTGAACTCAATGGAAGTGGTCTCGTGTCCTAATTTGGCTGTTTGCCAAAAAATAGCTTTTCGGACTATAATCCGACTAACGACGCTATATTTAAATAAAATACTTAAATACACAATCGTAAAATATGCGGCCATGTTGTCCCTTCACGGCCCATGCAAGAGTCGATATTATAAAACCTTTAATATTTATGCCTTGATCACCTAAGTTATAAAACCGTGGTTTTCGGCCCTCAAAAATCGACACTAATACGTCTACTATATTACAGGCCGAGAAATTGAATGTTAGAAAGCTTGTTTGTTAGGGAAAAGGAAGAAGGAAGAAGATAAGAATAAAACTAAACAACATAGAATCTCGCAGCGGAACTAATAATCTATAATATACGTAGGCTCTTAAACAAAAGTCAAACTATAACGTATATATATTCAAAACATCAATCAGAGTACACTAACTTATTTCACCTTGGACAGTTATAACAGCCTGTCCTTACAATTGCTGATAATTACAACATCGAATAGCGGAAAAATAACCATCTAAGTGAATACGTATTTGGGCCTCCAACTCTTCTCTTAAAGTTCCAAGTATCCAAACTAATCTGTAATATGCTCGATCTGACCCAAGCATTATAATAAAATAACACTCGATTAGGTCTGGAAAACAAGCGTAACCAACTTGATTTTAAGTTATATAAATCCTTGAAATCAAAAGTATCTCATACGACCACGTCGCATATAAACACGAACAGGTTTTTACGTTACGATTACCAAAACCTTTTATATAGAAAATCCATTGATATCATAATAATGTCTAAGGGTAAAAATAATAATAATCAAGTAGTTGTGATGCTCATGAGTGTACACCACGACAATACTAGGTATATAATTAAAATCGATAAGGCGCTTTCGCTAATTGTGTAGGATTTCCATTGAGGTGCCCTTAATACTTTGAGGAACGTTTCTTCTATACAATAATTAGAGATATCCTCCTGAAGCAGCATACATTTCTGGTGATGTACCATAAAAAAAATAGCCGGCCTTGCTAAGACCGAGTGCATCGCCCCCATGCATGCATAATGTGACGATCCTAACTCGACCTACGAAAATCGCCACCGAATACGACACTCATATTCCAATTCTGCAGATCCAAACGTCGAATCTGGTTCGCCGGAGCTTATAACACCATTAAGTACAACACAGTGGAAGAAAATGAATAATACATATACAACATCTGATACAATATCCAGATACAATGATGATATAATAGAATGATACAACTGAATATAAATACTATCAGAGATACAAGGAATAGCATCGGAAAGGAAATAGACAACACCAGCAGCGGAACAATATCTCCATCTCCAAGGCACCAATCCAGAAACAGCTCGAGCCAACATCACGTGTCACCTAGACAAGCAACACTCATCCAAAGACTGGTCTAACTCCAGATAATCTACTAACCAGACTATCTGAAAAACCCAACTCTAGACTGCCCGTGTGGAAAAATAGTGGGCACCCAGAGTTTAGGAAAGGAACAATAAATTCTGAGTCAATCATGGACTGGTGTGAGCAACAAAAACAGTTTCTCTTTAAAAACAATCAAAAGATTTATATTTGATAACCGCAATGCTTTTGGAAAATGAAACTACCATAAGCCCTCCCGGCACACACACAATGCAATCGCACACATTGGGGAGATTTCTCCTTATGATAGTCAAACATGCTTACTACGCAAAATTCTTCTTTTTATATTATTATTAGTGCATAATGGAAAACATTTCAAAAGTAGAATATAAATCTTAGCCAGCATAGGTAAATTTATATTATGCCACCTATAGCTACCATTTTAAATGGCAGGTTCTACAACTAAAACCGTACAAGGCTCGTATTGTTTTGTTTGGATTTCCAACAAATGGTCAGGCTAAGTAACTTCCTACTGCCACATGGGATCGCCTCTGGCGGGACGCCTCGAGAACCTACCTAGCTTTCTGCCAACACAAGGCCGGTTTCCTCCCTGCACAGGAGTAATTCCTACAGATATGCCACCCTCGGTCCTTTGGGACCTTTATACGAGTTACATCTACACCAACAACATCACACCTTAATAATAAATATACTACAGTGCCCACTTGAGTAAGTATCTGGGTTCCATACCATGATACTACCCTTTTCTAGAAGGAATGGCCACACCCTAGGGGAGGTACCCCTGAAACCTTGTCGCATCTTTCCTGTTTCGACCATTACCGGGTTGTGAGGCTCGACGAAGTCTCTCCCACAAAGCTACGCCTTACAAGAAAGCTATGCTTTGATCAACAAATGATCATCAACACACAGCAGCACTCGACATGCTACACTACCAAATTGAGAGTATATCGCTGATAACCTTCAACTACATAACCTCCGAGTTTGTACATCTCAGAGAATGGTGTTACGCTAAGAGAATAAATTCTCCGCTACCAACAGATACGTATTTGAAAGAAATCTGCTTTATATCTAAAAGTGTAGTGTCAGACACACGAGCATACAAGTCTGTTCCGGGTTCGAACAGAACCAAAGGCACTCCCGAAGAAGCCCTTGCAATCCGGGTATTCACAACCCCGATCGGACTTCCCATCACTTAGGGAATCTCTATACTGGTGCGACTCAGTGCAGAGACAATCGATGGGTTGTCCTTTCATTTTCGAAAATAGCCAGTCTTCACCACCGGTCTTCAAATGCTATCCATAACGACGTATCATTATTCGGAATGGGTTATATGACACAAAGATCCTCTCCCGGCTGAACTGAATAATGAGCGTAATATTTGAAAACATATGGATATGGGATTTCAGTTAAGTCACAAATTTATATCCAAACTTTTCCTTCAAATGGTTCAAACAAATTACCATCCCAATCTTTTAAACAAAAAGATTCAATTCACAAAGTTCACCAAGTTCACAAAGATCCATTCATGGATTTCAAAACAATTTCCATTTCAATTGGATTAACTCGTTAAATCATTAAATCAAGATTTAACTTATAGCTTTCAAAACTCGTTTCCAAAGGTTCATTCATAACCATTCAAAACAATTCCATTCAAGTTGGATTAACTCATTTAAATCTTTAAATCAAAGATTTAACATGTAACTTTCAAACTGTTTCCATAACTTGGGAATCATTTTCATTTTAGACTTGAAATCCTTTTAACACAATTTGGAAGTTCATTTCTTATATGAAAGCTTTCATTATTTGAAAAAAATAGTTTCATTTCAGAAGAATCCAATTATATTTGCACAAGTTAAAGCTCCTAAATCATATTCACATTGCCAAATCCGTACTTTTTTTTTTGGCAAGGCCAGCGGGGTTAAAAATGGACCCCTAACATTTATTGATATACCGAGAAAGAAATACATAGATAGAAGAACTAGCTACCTAAAAATTAGGCAAGCAAGAGAAACATAGAAACTAGACAAACAGAAGACAAGGCATACCAAAGCAAAAAGTAAAAATAAAAAAATAAAAAACCAAACGAACAACAACACAACTACACGGAGAGACAAGCACACAATCAACTGAGAGCATCAAGAAACCCCGATTCAAACGAATGTTTGGAAGTAATGATTCCATACCTCAGCCCCTCAATATAGATTGTTTCATTTGCATTTCGTTTATCCCAGATCATCGAAGTAAATACCTTCAGTGTGAAAAAATGCTTATATGTTGCCTCACATTTCCATCTTGTAGCCTTGTGAATTAAATCCCATTCCACTTCACTTACCATATCAATTCTCCTCTTCGTGGTAAGGCTAACAGTAAAGTACCATAACCTGTAAACATATGAACAGGAAAAGAACAAATGAAGGGTATTCTCCTCGGCAGATTGACGGTATCTATTGTAACGCCTCTCTGCCTCAACAAAACTTTAGTTTTTAAAGCGTTACTGAAAATTTTCCATAGAAATAGGTTTTGTCTTGCAGAGTTGTGATTTAGCTAGATACGTTTATGCCAACTGAAAATTTCAGCATTACTACGAGTAAAAAGATAGTTGTACATGCCACTGATTTTGTACTTGTCCGAACAACAGGTCCAAGTAATGCCATCATTCAGAGATTGGACAAAATTATAACAAAAAATTTGGTCCCAGAGAAGTCTAACAATCTGATTACTCGAGAATGGGAGTTCAACACGACCATGGTGGATAAAGTTGTTCGCTAAAGCATACCAACCAATTCCAGTTTGAACTTGCTAATTATAATTAAGAATGTTAACAAGAATTATACCCTCCTTAACCCACGGGTCATTCCAAAAGGAGATACGACTATTAACACCAATAATACTCTGAGCACAAGGAAGAATTTCATGCCTTAGGTTAAGAATACTTCTCCATGTCCAACTACACAAAGGAGGAGTACTCATAGTCCAGAAATTCTTGTTTCCAATAACAAACTTATAAGACCACCTGACCCACATATTATCTTTTTTGTTCAGCAGATTGTTAATATGTTGCACAATGGCAGCATGATTCCAGAGAAGCAAGTTTTTAATTCCAAGGCCTCCTCTAGATTTAGGTTGCTCTAATTTGGAGAATGCACAAGGAGATATTTTATTTGAAATAATAGATCCGTGCCAGAAAAAGTTAGTCATTGCTCTTCTTATCATTTTGATCAGTTTAATAGGAAGGATGAAGGCTCTAGACCAGTACACTATCATAGAGAACAAAACAGCGTTAATGAGAGTGAGGCTTCCTGCTTGACTAAGCAGCCTGTTAGTCCATACAGCAAGCCTGGCAGTGATTTTTTCGTACAGAGGTGTGCATTGGGCATAGGAAATTCTAGAAGTAGCCAGGGGAATACCTGAGTACATGGAGGAGTCAGCACATAGAGAAATGGAGGTACGAGAAGTGATTTGATTTATCGTGTCATTGATCACTCCAGCAATCATCAATTCAGACTTGGCTAAATTGATAGAAAGGCCTATAATCTTGAAGAATTTATCAAGGCCCTCCATAATAGAGTTCACTGTGGTCATGGTGGGTTTGAAGAAGACAACCAAGTCATCCGCAAACATAAGAGAAGTGATGAGACGATCTTTGCATTTAGGATGAACAGAGAAGCTGCCACTAAAGACTTACTGAACAAAAATTTGTGTTAGGACTTCCATCACTATTATGAATAAGTAAGCTGACATTGGGTCACCCTGCCTGATTCCTTGCTTACTTCGGAAGTAACCCACATTATTGTTATTAACCAATAAAGAAAACCTTGCAGCAGAGATACAAGCTTCTATCCACGCCACAAAGTGTTGGGGGAAATTCATCAGGCCCAAAATTCTAACAACAGCGTCCTAATGTAAAGAATCAAATGCTTTCGTGATGTCAAGCTTGATCATAGTTCTAAGGGAAACCATGGAGGAATTGTACCCTTTTAACAATTCATGCGACAACAACACGTTATCCAGAATACTGCGGCCACTAAGAAAGGCTGCTTGTTGGGAGATATAATGTTAGGCAGCACCAGCTTGATTCTATTCGCTATGATCTTTAATATGCACTTATATATGGTATTACAACAATAAATAGGTCTAAACTTAGTAACATGGCAAGCATTTTTAACCTTGGGGATAAGGGCAACGTTAGTAGCATTTAAAGAACCAATTAATTTGCACTTGTTAAAAAAGTTATGTATTGCCTTGAGGAAGGTAGGGCCAACCGTTCCCCGGCATGCCGTGAAGAAACTAGCATTGAAGCCATCAGGTCATCCAGTAATCAGTACTTTTAAAATAGTTTAACCCATATATAACTGGTATAACATCTTTAGTCCCTAGTTTCAAATCACAGGATTCAGTTTCAAATTTTGAATTTAAATTTAAATCAAATTATTTAAATTTCAAAACTTTATCAAGTTATTCAAAAAAAAATTATCTTGAAATTTCATTTCAAAAACTTTTCACATTTAACCCGATTCTATTTCCAAACCATTTGAATTCAAATTGTCTATTTAAAATCGTTTCAAAAATCTATGACTTAATCGATTTTCTCATGAAATCCATATTTATGTGTGTATGGTGTGGTCAAAGGGTTTAACACAATAGTGCAACATCATTTAATCATCACAGATCAAAACACAGAAATATAGTTGATAAGCGGTATGAACTATAACGCTTATCTTTTATACACAGATAACAGATATACAAATTGCAGATAATAAATTACATCACTGATCACAACACAAATCAGGATATATCACAAAGCATCACGTATCAGGGATATCAAACAATTCAACATCCAATATAATTCAAACATCCTTAAATAGGGTCAATTTAATTATCTGATGGGTTTAAATAAGATTAATTTCTATGAATAATTTGCTAGTTATCATAAATTAACAATCAATTAATTACAAAACATTTAATAAATTATCCTTTAATTAATCATTAATTAACTCTTGATTAATAATTAATCCTTAATTAATTATCTTTAATTAATTACAATGACTAATTAATCACTCCTTAATTAATGATTATTTCTTAATTAATTACACTGGTTAATTTATCGCATTATCCTTCAATTAATTTTTTTTTGCTTAATCACTTGATTAAATCAACTTTAATCGTTAATTAATATCTAATTAATAATCCTTGTTTTACAAATAAATTATTTGTTAATTAAAATCTTTAAACCTTAATTAATGATTTTAAACTTTTAATTACTTATTTAATTAACCCAAATCATTAATTAATTAATTAAATTATTCATTTTAATTAATTTAATAATTAATGAATTATAATCATCATTATATCTTTGTTAACATAAGACAAATCTCATTCTTATTAGTGATTTTACTATCACATATAAATATGTTGACAATTCATATTCAATTCACTTTTAAATTCATTTCAAATTTCAAGATTTAAAACGAATACCAATTGATTTGTAATAAAGTTAAAACTAATCGTTAGCTTTTTTTTCTATTTTTCCATGTGAAGTTAACACCTTTGTTATAAAAGAATTCGAAGTATACTTTAATGTTTAAACTGATTTGAACGTTTAAATTTATAAGCTTTTTTTCTTTTCAAAATCTTGATTTTCGGAATTAGATTTAAACCCAGGTTTCACATTTTGATTCAACTTGTAAAAATTCTTACTCTACATTTCAAATTCCATTTAAGACTCAAATCCTTTTTAAAATACACTTAAATATTAACACTTTTAAGTTATTAAACAAATTTCAATTTTTAAACTTTGTTTCCAAACTAAATTTCAAACTGAACCTAAATACATATTTAAACTTAAATTTATAAGTTCAGTTCAAAACTTGCTTTAACTTTGCTCAAATCTTTCCTTTACAAATCAAATTCTAATTTTAAATTCAGTTTCCTTTTCAAATCCACTTAATTACTTAAATAATTTCAAGTTATTAAACTTTATTCATTTTCAACTAAGTTTCAACTGGAATTGGATTTCTATTTAACTTTGATTCAAAACTTATTTTAAACTTTGTTTGATCATTCCAAAATTCAGTTATGAATTTTCAAAACAAACAGAACAGGTTTCTGTTTAAACTCTGGACAACATTTCTACCCGAGACACTCGAAGATAACTTCGAGCCCAACACAAATTTGCTCGGGAATTACTCGAGACAAATCTCGCGAACAACCCAGCTCTATGCCCTCTTCACAACATTTCCAGAACCTAGCACTAGTGCACGGTGCCCATGCTCACCGCCGATGATGTCCTTTCGTCGACGCTGCAACGTTGAGTAAGTCGCCAATCACCTCCAGACCATTCTCCGACCACCCAAACTTCGCCATTCTCTCGAAATTCGAATTCGATTTAAAATTGAGACCTGGAACACAACAGAATTCGCCATCAAAGCCTGGAAACGCCGCCATTCTCGAAACCTCGACCACCAGACCACGCAAAACTCTGGCCATTACTCCGTCAATACCACCTCCACTTCCTCCCAAGAACACACAGCACTCGATCGAACGATGGCGACGAACGAATCGAAATTCCTGACCTCACCAAATTAGGTTTAAAACCTTCACGAGCTCGCCGCCACCACCACAACTATCTTACCACATTCACAGCATTTTTCCTACAATCCTTGTACGTTCCTCCATCACCTGACCTAATCCCGACCATCACCAAACTAGTGAATCACCAACAATTCCCAAAACTATGAAATGTGAACAACCCTAACCGCTCTTACACCCATGACCTAAAAATTATAATTTCAGCTTTAAAATTCGTACTAAAGTGTACGAATCCGATTTACATGCCTGAAATTGTAAAATAAAATGTTTAAATTTTGACTAAGTTATAGTTTTGTTTAGTCTTCTTAAAATCCAGAGATATTTCCATGATGTTTTATCTTATATAGATTCTTAATCTTTAATATATGTTATAACAACCAAGTTTTGTTTAACACTAAGTTATATCAAAATTTTAGATCACGAGAATATGAATTTTGAATTAAAACTTGGGTCTGGGAACAAAACAGGAAACAATAATACACAACAGTGTATACATACTTATATAAACTCATAGAAAAATGTCAGAAATTCATATAAACATATTTGTTTCAGAGAATATCATGCAACAAATTTAGATTAAGATTTTAAAAATGATGTTACTCACTTGAATTAAGAAGTGAACAGAGCTTCATTGACACAGGTTTGTGAAACTGGCATGCTGAACACTCTTATCTTCAATCCTCTATTGTTTAAACTATAATGGTGTTTAAGTTTTAAATAAAACTTTCTTCAGATTTTCTTAGTTTTGAAAGAATGAACTGTAATGAGAGAAGTTAATATATATAGAAGAAGTGTATAGGGTGATGCAATCTTCTTTGAACAGGGTGATATTTCTTTTTTTTTTTTGTACAACTGATACAAGATGTTTTTTTCTTTGGTTTATTAAACAAGATCTCGGCTGATGATTTTATTTTTGGTGGAAAAGGAGGCTGACATGATATCAGTAAGTACATATGTCTCAATTCTTGTTTACAGCAGATCCAGTTCAAAAAAAAATTTTTCGGCTGAGATGAAATGTTAGGGTGTACTAAAGATATTGCATTACTTTCCTTTGCCTTGTTTTATAAGCTACAGCCTTATCCTTTCTTTCTTTTTCTTTGTATTAAAATTTAACTATTAAACGTTTAATTCATATTAATATATTTTTATACTTTTTAAAACTAATAAACCAAATTCATTTTTCTAATTTGTTTCTGACTTAAATATTTATTTTAACTTACATACTAATTGTCTTGTATGTCTCTATATATATTTATTTTTATTATTTTTGTAAGTATATTTTGTTTGTATTTATACATATTATTTAAAAGATAATGGTTTGAAATTTAATACATATCAAAGGAATTACATAGGTGTATTTTATAAATTTAATCAATTTACCAATTAATTTCAAAAAATTTATTCAAAAATGAAATTAATTATCAATTCAAAATTAATTAAAATTCGGGATCGTTACACATAACAACTATAAGTGACATCTAGGAGGAGCCGACTACACCTTATGGGTTGGTCAACCCTACTGGCCATGCCTCCTATCTATGGTTTTAGTCATTCCCGCTGATGAGGCTACATCCGGCATTTCAGCTCACGCATGGGCATCAAAACTGATCATGGAATCTCATACGAATTCTAATACCCCAACAGGCCTCGGAATCACGTAAGGATTCCTACATCTCAATTACATCTTGGAATCACACCCAGATTCCCATACACCAACGGGTCTCGGAATCACATGGATCCCAACATTCCAATAGATCGCGAATCTCCTCCATAGAACCGTATATGTTTTTCAAAGTGGTTATGGATTCGAGTCATCTCTTATGAGTACACTCCTCCGCTTCCCATATGCTCCATAAAACCAAACGCCGATTCCCATAATGCTCAATACCCCTTTTTCTGAAATAATTAGACAATACATAAGAGCGAGGAGCACTCCTAACCATTTAAATGGAAGGATATCCTTATCTTTTTCCTAGAAGAATGAAACGAATTTATACGTACAGTATAGCACCACCGATGGTAACTGTACCATATAATTCCCATTTTTCCTCTAAATATTTTCAGAGTTAAAATCGTTCGGTGTTAAGTAGGGAATATTTCTGAACCATCAAAATTAAAAATGATTACATAATTAGGCCAAGATTTCATAGTCAGTTATTTAACTACCAAATAAACAAACATTCACACAGAGATTATATTTCATGGGGTAAAAAACAACATTGGTTAAGCATATAAATAAATAATCACTAGCCTCGTTTCATAAATCTTCATAAATAAAACCAACTTTGTAAATTACTTGTATATAAGTGCCTTTACAAAGATATACTCGCAAATCTCTATATTTCAATACCTAGGAATATCAATATACCCATCTCAACAGTATAAGTATATTCACAAATTTTAGAAAAGTTTTCTTTAATTTGATTCTCCAATCGTTTATAAAACTCCTTATAATCCTTCTCAAAACATTTATAACTCATTTAAAAATCTTACGGACCGTTTATAAAATTCATTTATACATTCCAATCGTTTATAAATTCTTTTTGTACATTTCTAAAATCATTTAAAGCCTTTATAAACCCATAAAACCAATTATAAATATTCTTTCATGAATCTATAAACCCATTTCTGAAATTGGTTTATAAATATCTAGTCATTTATAAACTCTTCCACTTGCAAATACCCTTTCCTTGGTTCTTCAAACCATTTTATGATTTCCTTTATAAAATACAAGTCTTGTGACTCTATTTCTACGTCTCAGAAACATTTCTAATAATTTAATCATTTTCTTCAAAACATCACTATATAATAATTATTATTAACAATGAACATTAACTTTAAAACATCACTATATAATAATTCCAAAATATTTTTTAATATTAATCTTTACTATTTTATAAATAATAATAATTTATTTTCAAAACCCTATGAATAAATCCTTATTATTATATTAAACCCATAATTATTCTTAAAAAATTAACCTTATCACATTTTGATAATTCTTTAAATCCATATTACTATAAATAATTAACTTTTAAACAATTATCATATAATTATATAACCTTAAATTAATATTACTACAATTTACCAACTTTAAAACAATATTAATATAATTAAATACCTTTTTAAACAATATTAATTTAATTTAAATAACTTAAAAATAATATTATTATAACTAAATAACCTTAAAATAATATTAGTATAATAAAATAACTTTAAAAGAACATTAATAATTAAATAGACAATCCTCTAACAAAATATTTCTGAAACCCACTTTTGGATTTAAAAAAATTTCTTCTCAAAACCCAATTCCAACTTGAACGGCAGTTTACAGTATTTTTAAATTACTAATTCGAGACCAATAGCGACCCAACACTTAACCAATTACCGATATTGATTTTCTATCACTATAGATTTTAGTTTTCAACATATAACAATATTACCATAATGTCCACAATGAAGTTCACTTTTCAACAATCCATCTAAAAATATATTATCGAAATAATTCAAAAATAATGAGGAATCATGTTGGATCCCTCAAACCAGTTTCCCCTTGCATCACAAAAGTTATATAATCGTAAAATATAAATCAACTGCCTCGAGGCTGGATTCGTATATAAGGGTCATTTGCTCTAACATGGGAACGTAATAGGGTCTTATCCACTCCAATAGGCAGAAATATATCCAAACTGACTAATAAATATAATAATTCATCCGAACAACCATTCAACAATTTTTATCAACTACATATTATACCAGTTAACCAAAAAGGTGAGTTTAACTCATCAAAATTTTCTGTCGCCGCCAAGGCGTTCTAATTTGGAACTAAAATCGAACCACGGCCGATTTTAGCCCAAATTTCAATAGTCCCAAAATTTATCCAAACTAGTTCCATTTTGAAGCTTTCATCGATACGAGTGCAATGCAAAAAAATTCATCTCAACTGGACCTCGTGTGAAGGAGTTATAAATTTTATAGGTTATTGAATAATATTAATTTAAATCAAAACAACTTTAAAGTATTTACAAAATTGCAACCTGTTCCTACCTTTTTCCCCAAAAGATTTCCTATACACAATAACAATAACCCGCCAGTGATACGTGCACGACAAAGCATTGATACAGAGCTCCAGACCACTATTCGACGAACGGACTTCGCTAACGGCTTGCTCTACTCGAACCACACCTGCTCGAACCAAGAACCACCTCCGAAGGCCTTCCTCTCAACGTGCGACCTGCTCCATACCCACGTGAGCACCACCAGGTCACTCGACCAAACACAACACCGCTCCTAGATAAAATCTGCGCCTAGGTGCTACTCTTCCCCACGAGTTCGAATCCAATCTCTGTTTCGTCAATCGATGAATCAATGCTCCAGAATTCCAAACCCTAGCTTTGCCTCTCTAAAAGGCCACTGCCCGGAGCACGATCGAACAACACCAAACCCATATCAGCACGAAGCTGTCATCAAACTATGATTTTTAAAGCCTATTATAGATTTTTTATTGAGCAAATGTTGAGATATTAATTTTTGAAGTGTTCTTTTTTTTCTTCATCTGTTTTAGCTACGTTTATATAAGGAAGGGAGGATGTGAAGTATCATAAAGGGGGTGTTTGTGGTATAGGTATGGTCAGATCAGATGGTGATGGGTAATATCTAGCTATACAATTACGAACCCCAATCGAGACGTGCCGCCTAGCGTTCTATATGTAACACCCGTATTTCAGAACGCAGTGGAACTAGTTTTGAGGCCTGATTTGATCATATGCAGAAGATAGCTTTTTGAACCCAATTATTATGTTAAATTTTCAATATTAATTTCAACGCGCTTCTATCCCGCACGATCAAATGATACGTCCAATAGTTACGAAACTTGACGGCATATTTTAATTCATTATTACAGACCCAATGACATTTGTTTCGTCGAAATCGGAGACAACGCTCTGGAAGGCTATTTTCACTCGTTAATTAAAACAAGATATTTCAAAAATTAGTTAAATTACTTTTAAAGTCAACGTAGAAGTTTTATTACCTTCATTCTTATTAATAAAATCAAATAACCTTTAAATCATTTTTATCCAACTTAATACCCCAGATTCAATTATTTAAACGATTTTCAACTGTACAATTCAATAATAAAATTATCAAATAAATCACTATACTTGAAATTTGAGTTATTTAGTTTATTAAATTAACTTTTCAATTTTTAAAATTAGTTAAATATTCCAAATTCAAATAACAAAAGTTCTAGGTCGTTACATTTTTCCCCTTTAAAAGAATTTCATCCTCGAAATTGCCAAGGTAGGAAAAATGCCCAAACCCATTACTTTTCTGAAACCAGTTAGTTAAAATAATTTAGAAAATCCTTTTAAGTCTTCAACATTCAAAAATCAGTTTGTTGAAATCTTGTTGTTACTTTTACCAAGTTTTCGATTTCATTTGTAGATTCCAACTAATGTTATCAATTTCAATCATTTCAGGCTGTAACTCAAATCATATTTTTAGTTATCAAAAAAGTTTCAAAATTTCTAACTCTTTAAATTTTTGAAAAATTTCGCTAGCATCTCCATTGTGCGGCTTGATCAGAACAACTACCAATCGCGACTCAGGGCCCAAACCAGCAAAAGAAAACAAAAATCAAGAGGCTCAACCATAAAATCATCAAATTAAGATAATAATTTAAACATGTACCTTTTTGTTGGGCAACCTAATTTTACTTATGAAACCAAAGGCATCATGTTAGCTCTTGCTTTTACATACCTCCATCTTATTTACCAATAATATCCAATTATATAGTTCATAATTATTTTATTTTGTATTTTCCAATTTTCAACATTTTGTTTTGCTTAAGCCCGTGTGAAGTACATATATCATCCGTACATAATATCAAATCTGATCGCTTGCTCGATCACACAATTTAACTTCTGAACTAGTATTATTCACATGATCGCTCTAGTGCAAACTTAGATCCGGTTACTTGATTAGAAACCATCATTCTCCTTGCATAGCCATCTACTATGATAGAGAATTCAAGAATCGATCAAAAATCCATATCCAGTGTTAATCGTCAAGAATCGAGTGAAAAATCCTTGTTTGGCCCAATGTAAATCATCTCGAAATCATGTACTCGAATCTGGATCAAACTGTTACGCGAATAAAATAATATATGTACAACTTGCGTATCTATTTCCATTTACTTTCATTCAGTTGATCTATATTCGATTATTCACAATCATCATTCATATTTAGTATATTCTTTCAATACTAATGTCAGTTAAGAATTTTTTTCCCTCAAATTCTATGTTAACCATATTTCACTCTATATTAAATTCATTTCTAAGTTATGTCATAAAAATTTACTGAAGTTTATAAACATTTCATTCAACCATTCTCATGTTTATTACTATTTCACAACTTAAGTCATATTCGTTTTAAAATAAATTCAATTTTTATTTAACTCAATTCCATTGTTGATTTTCAATATTTCAACCATATTCCAAAACCATATTCAACTCATTAATTTATTTAATTATCTCATTTCATCAATTTATTTCAAAATTACCGCATTTAGCCTAACTTAGGTCAAATTTCTTTTCAAAAATCCTATTTCTTAACTTATCCTACGTTAAATTTCATTCAAGTTCAATTCCAAATTTACTTCTCTTAAAATTCATATTAACAATTTAAATCAATGCTTTAACTTACTAATTACCAAAATTTTATAAGTTGTCAAACTTATTTTCTTATATTTTCATAAAATACCTAATTGAAAATTTCCAGAGTTTAAATATCTTATTATTATTCATTTCAAACCATTTTGAAATAATACATACATAATTCCCTTTGGTGTATCAAAACATTCTTTTGGATTTTAAAATCAAAACAAGTTTTACCAAAACAAAACTCCAATGGTAACAATTCCCCTCTTGGAAACCCGAAAATGAGTGTCGACGATGCTGCAGTCATTACCGAAATTATTTTTCAGTGACCAAAGTGAGTTCAGTGCTTTTATTTCTTTTGAAACCCTTTTTAAAAATATTTCCATTCAAAAATATTTTCCAAATAAGGCTATTATTATTTTCCAAAATTTTGAAAAACCATTTCTAAAACCATTGGGAATTAAAATTCCTAAATTCCGAGCTTCTAAATTCATTCTAATTTATAAACCTCTTTTATAAGTCATGTTTATATAATATACTTTTGAAATTTCATTTCCTTTCAATTTATAAATCACTTTTATAAACCATATATTTATATAATCTTACTTTGGTTATATAAAATCATTCCTTAATTGTTAACCTTTGTCTGCATTATAACAATGACAACTTTTATTAAAGCACAATAATAACAAATTATAATAATCAAATATTACCATTCTCTAGCAACCAAGCACATCATTTATACCATAATAAATTCTAATTTTTTTTTCTTTTATATAAAATATAATCAGGGTAAAATTATTTTATTTACCAAATTTCAAAACAATACCATGTCGAATTGCTC
Source organism: Allium cepa (assembly GCA_030765085.1). Classification (NCBI taxonomy): domain Eukaryota; kingdom Viridiplantae; phylum Streptophyta; class Magnoliopsida; order Asparagales; family Amaryllidaceae; genus Allium; species Allium cepa. The sequence goes on from CM060939.1 coordinate 321,496,901, forward strand.
TATTCAAGTATTTAGAGATCCTTATTAATAATGTTAATTATTCATATGTCCAGAATCCATAAGCCACTCAATAAATCAACCAACACAATATAAAACAATTTTTATATCACTAAAAAATATGCACTCATTTGTATACACTAAAACTCATTATATGGTGTTATTGACCCTATCCTTTATAAGTACTCCGCGAAAGCCAAGGTTCTCGCTTAACCTTAAGCTCTGATGCCAAATGTAATGTCCGGGATTTTCGGCCCTTGAAAATCGACACTAATACGTCCACTATATTACATGCCAAGAAATTGAATGCTAGAAAACCCGATTGCTAGAGAAAAGAAAGAAAGAAGAAGATAAGAAGAAAACTAAACAATACAGAATCTCACAGCAGAACGAATAATCTATAATATACATCAACTCCTAAACAAAAGACAAACTGTAATGTATGTATATTCAAAACATCAATCAGAGTACACCAACCTATTTCAACCTTGACAGTTATAACAATCTGTCCTTACAATTGCTGATAATCACAACATCGAATAGTGAAAAAATAACCATCTACATGAATATTTCTCTAGGCCTCCAACTCGTCTCTTGAAGTTCCAAGTATCCAAACTAATCTGTAATATTCTCGGTCTGATCCAAGCATTATAGTAAAATAACACTCGAGTCGGTCTGGAAAACCAACGTGACAAAACACACCCAACTTGATTTTAAGTTACATAAATCCTTGAAATCAAAAGTATCTCGTAAGACCATGTCGCATGAACGAGTTTTTACCTTACGATAACCAAAACCTTTTATATAGGAAATCCATTGATATTATAATAATGTCTAAGGGTCAAAATAATAATAATTATATAGCTGTAATGCTCGTGAGTGTACATCACAAAAATACTAGGTATATAATCAAAAATCAATAAGGCGCGTTCACTAATTGTTTAGGATTTCCATGAAGGTGCCCTCAGTGCTTCGAGGAATGACCCTCTTGCACAAGGATCAAAGATATCCTTCCAAAGCAGCATACATCCCTAGTGATGTACCATAGAAAAACTTAGCTGGTCTCGCTAAGACCTAGTGCATCGCCCCATGCATGCATAACAATACAAGTGACATCTAGGAGGAGCCGACTACACCCTATGGGTTTGCCAACCCTACTAGCCATGCCTCCAATCTCTAGTTTTAGTCATTCCTACTGATGAAGCTACATCTGGCGTTCGAGCTCACGCACCACAATTAAAACAGACCATGGAATCCTATTCGGATTCCAATATCCCAATAGGTCTCGAAATCATGCAAGGATTCCCACATCTCAATTAGATTTTGGAATCACACCTGGGTTCCCATACCCCAACATGTCTCGAAATCACACATGGATCCCAACATTACAATATATAACGAATCTCCTCCATAGAACCGTACATTGTTTTCGAAGTGGTTACAGATTCGAGTCATCTCTTACGAGTGCACTCCTCTGCTTCCCCGATGCTCCACAAAACCAAACGTCTAGTTCTGTAGTGCTCAATACCGGTTCTTTTGGAAATAATCAGATAATACATAATAGCGTGGATCATCCCCTAACCATTTAAGTGGACGGATCTTCTTATCATTTTCCTAGAAGAACGAAATGAGTTTATACGTACAGTATAGCACCACCGATGGTAATTTTATTATATAATTTGCGTGTTTCCCCTAGATACTTCCGGAGATAAAATCTTTTGGTGTTAGTTGGGAATATTTTCGCACTATTAAAATTAAGAAGGATTATATAATTAGGCCAAAATTTGATAGTCGGTTGTTTAATTATCAAATAAACAAATACTAACACAACGATTATACTTTATAAGGAAAAAGACAACACTAATTAAGTATATAAATAATCACAAGCTTCATTTCATAAATCTTCATAAATAAAACCCACTTTATAAATTACTTGTATATAAACGCCTTTACAAAGATATACTCGCAATCTTTATATTTCAATACTTAGGAATATCCATATACTTATCTCAACGGTATAAGTATATTCATAAAATTTATAAAAGTTTTCTTTAATTCGATTCTCCAATCCTTTATAAAACTCCATATAATCCTTCTTATAACATTCATAACTCATTTAAAAATCTTACGGACCATTTATAAACTCTTTTATACATTAGAATCATTTATAAATTCTTTTTGTCCATTTCTAAAGTCATTTTAAGCCTTTATAAATCCATAAAACTATTTATAAACTGCTTTCATGAATCTATAAACCTGTTTCTAAAATTAGTTTATAAATATCTAGCCATTTATAAACTCTTCCACCTTGCAAATACCCCTTCCTCGGTTCTTCAAACCACTTTATAAATTCCTTCATAAAATCCAAGTCTTGCGACTCTATTTTCGAGTCTCGAAGACATTTGTAATATTTTAATCATTTTCTTCAAAACATCACTATACAATAATAATAATTATTAACAATGAATATTATAAATAAATGGAATTATTAGCTTTAAAACATCATTATATAATAATTCCAAAATATTATTTAAGAAATAATAATAATAATTAATCCTTACCATTTTGTAAATAATAATAATTTATTTTCAAAACTTTGTAAATAAATCCTTATTATTAATTTGAACCCACAATTATTCTTAAATATTTAACTGTTTCACATTTTGATAATTCTTTAAATCCATATTACTATAAACAATTAACTTCTAAACAATTACCAATGTAATTAAATAGCCTCAAAATTAATATTACTATAATAAACAACTTTAAAACTGTATTGATATAATTAAGTACCTTTTTAAACAATATTAATTTAATTTAAATTACCTAAGAATAATATTACTACAATAAAATAACTTTAAAACAACATTAATAATTAAATAGATAATCCTCTAAAAAAATATTTCCGAAACCCACTTTTGGATTTAAAAAAATTCTTCTCAAAACTCAATTCCAACTTGAACGGCAATTTACAGTATTTTTAAAATACTAATTTGAGGCCAATAGCCACCCAACACTTAACCAATTACCGATATTGATTTTCTATCACTACTGGCTTTAGTTTTCAACATGTAACAATATTATAACCATAATGTCCACAATCAGGTTCATTTTTCAATAATCCATATAAAAATATATTATTGAAACAATTCAACAATCTCGAGGAATCCTATTTGATCCCTCCAACTTGTTCCCCCCGCATCACAAATGTTATATAATCATAAAATATAAATCAACTGCTTCGAGGCGGAATTCGTATACAATGGTCATCGCTCTTACATGGACGTAATAGGGTCTCATCCGGTCCAATAAGTGGGAATATATCCAAACCTACCAATAAATATAATAATTCATCCAGACAATCATTCAATAATTTTCATCAACTATATATTATACTAGTTAACCAATAAGGTGAGTTTAACTCACCAAAATTTTCTATTGCCACCGAGGCGTTTCGGTTTGGAACTAAAATCGAATGACGACCGATTTTAGCCCAATTTCAACAGTCTCCAAATTCATCCAAACTGGTTCCAATTTCGAAGCTCCCGTCGATACGAATGCAACGCAAAACGTATCATCTCGATCGGACCTCGTAAGAAGGAGTAATAAATTTTATAATTTATCGAACAAAATTAATTTAAATCAACACAACCTTAAAGTAATTTCCCTCTTGCTCCTACCTTCTTCCCCGAACGATTTCCTATACATAAAAAAACAGCCCGTCATTGATACGTGCATGACAAAGCACTGATACAGAGCTCTAGACCATCGTTCGATGAACAAACTTTACCAACGGCTTGCTCTACTCGAACGCACCTGCTCGAACCAAGAACCACGCCCGAAGGCCTCCCTCTCCACGTGCGACCTAAACCGTACCCATAAGACCTCCACTTAGTTGCTCGACCAAACACAGCACCGCTCCTCGATAAATCCACGCCTGGGTGCTACACTTCCCCATGAGTTCGAATCCAATCTCTGTTTCTCCAATCAGCGAACCAATGCTCTAGAACATCAAAGCCTAGCTTTGTCTTCCCGAACGGACACTGCCTAAAGCATGATCAAGTAATACCAAACCCAAATCAGCACAAAGCTCTCATCAAACCATGATTTTTAAAGCCTATTATAGATATTTTTATTGAGCAAATGTTGAGATATTAATTTTTGAAATGTTCATTCTTTCTTCCTCTATTTAGCTGCATTTGTATAAGGGAGGGAGGATGTGAAGTATCATAGAGAGGGTGTGGGTGGTAAGGGTATGGTCAGATCAGATGGTGATGGGTCAATGTGTGTATGGTCAAACCGGTGTGTGTGTGTGTGTGTATTAAATTCAAAATATCTAGCTACATAATTCCAAACCCAAATCGAGACAAGCCACATAGCGATCTATATGTAATATCCCTATTTTGAACACAATGGAACTTGTTTCAAGGCCTATTTTGATCGTATGCAGAAGATAGCTTTTTAGACCCAATTATTATTTTAAATTTTCGATATTAATTTCAAAGCATTTCTATCCTGCACGACCAAACGATACATCCAATCGTTACGAAACTTGACGGCATATTATAATTCATTATTACAAACCCACTAAAGCTAGTTTCATCGAAATTCAAGACGGTGCCTCGAAAGCCTATTTTCACTTGTTAATTGAAATGAGATATTTCTAAAATCAGTTAAATCACTTTTGAACCCAATTAAGAAGTTTTATTACCTTCATTCTTATTAATAAGAATTAAATATGCCTTTAAATCATTTTATCCAACTTAATTCCTAAGATTCAATTATTTAAACGATTCTCAACTATTCAATTCAACAATAAAATTATCCAATAAATCGATATATTTGAAATTCGAGTTATTTAATTCATAAAATTAACTTTTCAATTTTTAAAAGTAATTAAATATTCCAAATTCAAATAACTAAAATTCTAGGTCATTACAGACTATGTAACGTCTTTGATGAGTTTTGAAATCTAAAGAACTACAAGAGTATGGATATTTGATCCATATCCAATCATAGACAATAGTTGTATGGTTAATAATAGCATTCATGTTATACAAAATATCAACAAAAATATTTCATTAGAAATGAGAAAGTAGACCATAATACAAGATCATGGGTTCATGTGATTGAATTTAGTAAGGATCTTGTTGTATTAGAAACAACATAGACCAAGAGCTACAGACAGACCAAGGAATTCAATCATTAAAATGTTAGTTTTGATCAATTTACATAAATGCAACTTATTTGATATCCTTAAAACATTAAGGAAAATTGGATTTAATTTTTTAATTAATTTAGTGCAGCCTTACAGTATAGGGTTTCTCTTTTAAATGGTTCGACCTTTTGAAAAAGCAAGCAAAATTTAAGAATGATAATAATATTGACACGGTTGGGATAAAGAGAATAAACGATCACTTCTTCTTCATGAATGGACATCAAAAATGCAATTGGTTATAATATTTATAGACGCTTGATAAGGGAATAAGGAATATGATATCTATTCCAGATGTATTTTTGTGATAACCTGGATTTTTTTTGAACATCTGATGGTTGAATAATTATCTGTTTTGTAGAATGAACGGATAAGAATTTTGATAATAAAAGATATCTGGATACGTAAATGAATTCGAAATTATAAAAAAGGACATCTGTGATATCCCAGAAAATTTCGAGCAAATTCAAATGTGATAATCTCTTCTATAAATTATTTAAAATTAGTAAAATTTGTTATTTATTTCAAAACAAATAAAAATAGGTAGTTAGTATATATTTGGATATGTATATAAATGAATAAATTCTGATAATATAAATTTCTATTTCAAAACAAAATAAGGAATGATTGCCTTATTAAAAAATTATTGTAATAAATAAAATTTGGATTTAAATTTCAATTATAAACATCTTAGAAATAAATTGGATTTAAAAATTCTATGTTTTATAAATTATTTATAAGTGTACAATTGCAAAACAATATCATTTTTTCTTTTAAGTTATATATATTTGAAATTTAAAGTTTATATTTCTTATCAACAGAGATAATTTCTTATTTATTTAAAATATATTTTTGTTTAAATTTAAAATAAGATTTAACTAAAGATTATTTCTTTTAATATACTTTCTTTTTTACTTTAAAATTTGTTAATAAAGAGGTTAACTTAGTAATACCAAACATAAGAAAATTAATATGGAAGTGTATTAGGACATTTGTAAGCATATAAAACAAGTTGAACATTTGTAAATAAAGGAATACATGTAAATACAATTGTCACTTAAGTATCATACAATATAACAAGTTGAAAATGCATTAGTTTCAAATAACATAAATTAAAGAAAGAAGCCAGGATTGATTTTCTTTTCACTTCTTAATTTCCTCCTTTATCTTCACCTTATAAAACAAAACTTGAAAAATGAAAATCAAAAATAAAATCCTCAACCTATGATTCTAAAATCTGAAACAAGAACAAACATTTAAGCTCAAATTCAAATTCAAGTCAAGAAGCAAGCTTACAAATTTCAAAAAAAAAATCAACTCAGTTTCAAAATTGAAAAAGTGCAAGCAGCAAAAATCAACTTGAAGAAATTCATCACAAGCAAATTCTAGTTTTAGAAATCATCTTCCAGGATCCTCTGTTAACTTTGAGTAAATTTGATTTAAAAATAGTTTTTAAATCTGATGTTATATTAATATCAGTAATAAAGGTTGCAGTAACATAGATGTTTATATGTTGGATGATGTCAATGCACGCATATATAAAGTTGAATTTGTGAAATCATTAGTACATCTGCTTCTCTGTTTATATTCCAGGCTCCTGTTTGATTTTTACAAACTCTTATCTCCAAATTGAATTCATATTTGCCTTTGATTTTTGAATGAAAGATAACTGTTAAAGTATAATATCAAGTATAAAAATGGTTTCTGAAACTATAATTTAGCAAATAATTTTAAAATTGGAAATAATAATGAAATATAAATATATGTTAAAATTCAATCAATTAAATTTTAGATTTGGATTGCATGATTGTATTCATGGCAGAAAATCATGAATTTAGGTGGTATAATCATGATTTTTGGGTTAATAATTGTTGTGTTTTCTAAGTTAGTCAGAATCTGTTTGTTTACCAAATTCCGATGAACGGAAAAGTTTTGGGAGGTCAGTCTTGGTCTGAAGGAAGGTGGTGGCATCGGGGTCTCGGCAAAAATAGTTCATGATTTTTTCGATGATCGGAGTTGCTTGGCAAAGTCAAACTAGGGTTTGAAGTCCGGTTTGGAACAACGAGGTATTTGGGTCTCGTGTGTCATCATGCGATCATCGAAAACGATCGCGAATGTGGGGATCGTTGCATGGATGTGTGAAGCTGCTCTGGGAAGCCGTGGTTTCCAGTCAATGGGATCGACATCGTCTAGCAGTTTAGGTCGATCGAGTTTTTGTTCCTAATGATCAATATTGTTCGATTTCGATTTCAGGTGAGGTAGTCGACGCTGGGTGGTCAGATCTTGCAGTGAGGTCGTAGGCGACGGAAGAGTGGTTGAAATGATGATCGAAGGTGGTCAAAAGGGATATGTACGTGCACTATGCTCGTTTGTGTATCAGGCATTGATAGGTGTTGGGAAGAAGGTTAGATCTCGAGTTCGAGTTTGAGTGTTTCTGTGTTTGGCTCGAAGCAGTAAGGACGAGGGAAACTCGTGAGAAATTCAGTTTCAGGTTTTAAATTTTAAACTTAAACTAAATTTTGAAAAGAAAGAGAAAGTGGGGTTTTCTCGGGTAAGTACTCGAGTGGCTTGCGGGTTGAACCCAAAGCAACTTTATAAAACAGATTTTAAAAAAGTTTTTAAAATAAAAACAAGATTTTAAATTTAATTATATTTTGGTTTAAGAATTTTCATAAATCTATATAAAATAAGTATTCTTTAACATTTGATTTAAAAGGTTTGTAAATTGATTTAAATTTTGTTAAAGTTAAATGTGTTAATCCTTTTTAAATCTTAAATTTAAAAATGAAATTTAAAATGTAAATTTAAAAATAAGATTTTAAAGGCTTTGTAAATGATAATAAAATCGAATATAAGGATAATACTTTATTTAAAGTTAATTTAGATTTAATATTTTGGAATTGACTAAATTAAGAAGTTAATTAAGGAGTAATTAATCTATTTAATTAACTAAAAATTAAGGATTTATAAACGAATAATTAAGGGATCATTAGTTAACTAATTAGAGGTGGATTAATGTGTAATTAAGGATCTTTAATTTGATAAGTTAAGCTTATAAATTAATGATTAGGAATTAATTAATCAAGTAATTAAAAGATTAATTAAGTTATAATTAAGCACTTAATTAATTAAGTAATTAGAGATTAATTAATTGATAATTAATACTAAATTAATTTATAATTAATAATAATTAATTAAAGCTAATTACTTAAGAAAGTAATTAAAGAATTGTTAATAGTTAATGAAGATCATTAACTAGGAATTAATAAATAATTAATTAATGTAGTTAATTTTTAATAATTAATTAGATTAGTTAATTAAGGATAATCATTTATGGAATTGTTTAGGTATAACTACTTAATGGAAGTAATTAGAGAAATTAATTACTCAGCGTAATTAAATAAATTAATAGGATTAGTTTAAGTCAACTAATTAGTTCAATTAATTTAAAATAATCATTGGATGATGCGTTAAGTATAATTACTTAGTGTAATTTATTCGGTATAATTACACAGTGAAGTAAATAGTGGACAATTACAGGATGTAATTAATTGAAGAATGATAGTAGTTTTAGGTTTAATTACTATGTGTAACTAATAAGAAGGATAATTACTTAGTGAAAGTAATTAAGAATTAATTACTTAGTGTAATTAATTTAAGAATTAATTAATGAAGTTATTTGAAGTTAATTAAGCGAGTAATAATTAAGGGTAATTAATTACTGAATGTGATTAATCAAGGTTGATTAATGAATATAATTAATTAATTAAAGATTAATTAATTAATTAAAGAAGTAATTCGGATCATTGATTAAGTAATTAATGATATAAGTAAGGGATGATTAATTGAAAGATAATTAATCAATATAAGTGATTAGAGGAAATAATTAATGGAAATAATTAATGAAATTAATTAAGGATTTATATAATTAATTATAGTTAATTAATTAATTATTGAAAGTAATTAAAGGTTAAGGTTAAGGATAATTAATTTGTGTAATTAATTAAAGGCTAATTACTTAATGTAATTAGAGTATAATTAATCAAGAATGATTAATTAAGATGAATACTTAGAGGATGATCAATTAATTGATTTGTAATTAATTAGTGGTTAAGTAAGCAAGATTTATAGTAATGAAGTAATAATTTAGTTCATTTTAAATTAATTATAGATGGTATGATTGATAGATCTTTGCTTATGGATGGCTGATTGATATTGAATGCCTTAAATGGTTTGATATATCTGATATGAGATATGTATTGTTGTGTGATATGAGATGCTTTGGTTGTATTGTGATAATATGGATTATCTATCTAAGTAATTTTGAATTATCTATCTGTGTGAATATAGATAATAAATCAAATTGTTTTAACTTTAAAACAACTTGGACTTAAAAGATGACATTGGATTAGAAGAGACCGGAGTCGGGTATTAGTTAATACCCGAAACCACTTCGATTCTTTATAGATTGATATGTGAAATTAATAGGCTGGAATGGAATGATTTTAAGTGAATTGGACCATTTAATCTAAGTTTTTGTACTTTAAAATTGATGTGTGAAATAAGTGATGTCTATAACAAATTGTGAATTTGTAAACTGATACGAGTTACCCCGGGTTTTAATAAGTTCTATGCATTGGAATTCATGCTAGATGAGTTTACTCACACTGGTTTCCAGCCTGACCAGGGTGTTACTTTAATTTAATGCTCGGGTCAGACCGAGTATTGCAGATTTTCAAGTAAGGACATTTTGGAGCTCAAGAGGTGAGCTGGATGGCATGAACATATGGATTGTTTTCTGATGTGATATATTGTTGTTATCTGGGACATGGTTGTATTTGTCCAGTGTTCGTGTATATGTCTAACTCTTATGTATTAAAGTATAATTTGGTAAGTACATTTTTCCTTTGTATAACTGGTATTATTTGTTATTATATTTTATCCGCTGCGAACGTGAGATGTTGGTGTTTCTGTTTCTTTTTTTTCTTCTATATCTTTTCTTCTTTTCTCTAACTATCTGGAATTTTCGGGATCGAAAATCTCGTGTCGTTATATTTGGAATCATAGCTGAAGGTTAAGCGAGAACCTTGGCTTTGGTGGGATTACTTATTAAGGATAGTGTGACGCCCCACCTCTATACTCACGCTAGCCAAGGACACTACGGAGTAATGCCGTCCACTAGCACGAAGAATAAGGCTGTTTAAGAGAAACCATCCATGTAATTACTTTGTGCTAGCACCGATATGTCAGATAAAATAACATGCATTTCATTTCAAGAGGAAATCCGACATACCGATACAAACTCAAAGTTACTACACGGTGGCTATATAATCTTCGGAAACAAATACAGAAATAAGAATAACATAAATCAGTCACAGATATCCATATCACAAAGGTGGAAATAGATATGAATATAACACATAGAAGTGTATATCAGAGTAGTGGTCAAACAAGATCCACAATATAACAAAAGAATAAATACAAGTGCTAGACAAAAGAATATGTATACATCAAGGAGTCTCTATCTCAAATGTATAAAACAAAAACTACTAATCTAATGTAGTTAGCCAAGAGTCAGATAATAACCCCCAGATGAGGAGTCAAGCAGAAGCACTTGTAACATCTCGATCTGACCCGAGTATTATTTAATAAGAAAATAATAAACGGATCAGTCTAGCTATAATTATCAGATAGAAATTAGATAGAATAAGAGACATGACAAATATGTATGATAACAATAATGTCATACTGTGATAAGTATGCAATTGAAAATCACCCAAAGATTAATCAATATCACAAGAATCTTCTCATAGATTCAAAAAGAATATCATATTCTTTATTTTATTCACCAAACTAAATATATTGACGTTATATCGATGCCAATCATAAAACTGGGGAAACACAAATTTTAGAAATCATCAATTAGAAATCCAGAAATCACAAAAAAAGGGAGGCCTATCACAAAATGGGAGCATGATAACTCACTAATACGTGTATCACAAACGGGATGCTATCCATGGTCGCTAACCATAGAGCTGGTGCAACGACGTAGTACGATATCGGTATGCCCAAGGAACCACAAAATCAAATATTTCAGAACAACGACGTTGTAACGTCCCACCTTTTTGCACGGTTCAAATCGACACACATGCCAATTCAAACCATATGGAAGGGCAGATTGTTATGGGGTAAATAAGAAAAACAAGAAAGAAATAAATAAAAACAAAAATGAATCTCACAGTGGAAGGATAAAATATAATAATCAGATATACAATTCATGAAGCTATTTTACAAAAATTTTGATTTTACTTACACAATGAATATCAGAGTTACACATACCAATACAATGCAGCGGAACAATATTGAGTGTAGTGGAATAATATAGTAGATAATAATACTACAAATCGTCGTCTTCTTCCTCCAAATAAAATCTCCAAATCCTGAAACGCTCGGACTGAACCGAGCGAATTTGAAAAAACAAAAACACTCGAGTCAGAACTAAAAGATCTTATGTGAGTTAAATTAACAGAAATAAATATGAGTGCAGTAATTCAAGAGATGCTCGGGACTTACATCTCCTAAGGATCCGTTAAACTATTTACTATGTAGTATATTGTGCTATTATAATAGTGTCTAATTGTAAAATAAACTTACTTTAAAATAGCGTTAAGGCTTTACATTTTCCACCTTAACACATAATATATTCCATAGTCTATACAGTACCGTAATCTCCCCCGTACTGGGCGTCGTTAGAGGGCACTCCATAGGTATGGTACAAAACCAAAATCGTATAAGGCACGCTAGGGTAGGTGACACGGCACAACTAGGCAATGCCAGGGTAGATATACCAATTACGCTTCTGGGTCGGTGGTAACGCATAGCCGCAGCTACCGCCCACCTCGAGCCACACCTCCAAATAAAAAAAAAAGTGGCCATCGAAACAATCCAAGAGTCAAAGTATGATATCGAAGGGATGTGTCCGATCAAAGGTGCTACCTTATTAACCCGTCAATCGCTCCTGTTTTAGCCACCTTATGCCAACTCACGGGAGTTGGGTCCACGTATTCACCTTACAAGAAACGCCGCCACCAACCTACTTCATTCTGGAATCTCCACCGCGTACATCGTTGTTAAAGTGGTTTTCGGAGTTGGCAGAGAGTATGACAACTTCCGATCCCCGTCTCTTCAACAACCAAACGTTATTATAACACTGCGGTCTTTTAAAAATAGTTTATACTTTAAAACCAGAATAAAATTATCCATTTCAAAACCCATAAATACGATAATTCTTTTAAAACCCAAATCAATATGATATCATTTTATTTCAAATATATTTCTTTTCAAAATCATACCATTATTAAAATTTATAATACCTCGAAACCAAATATTTGGATTTTAACTTTCAAACACAATACTTCGAAATCCATAGTTTCAAAACCAAAACTTTCAAACTTAAATGGTTTGGATATTTAACGGTATATAAAATAAAACAGTTGAATTTAAAATTTCTTTAAAAGTAAATAATTTCACATCTTTACAATATTTTATTCACTTTAAATTCAGTCTAAACCCATACCTTTTAGATTCACTTTCAGTTTGAATAAAACACTTCGATTTCAATATTCTCAAACTTTGAGTATTTAATGAATTTCAAAACTAAGGTTGGGAATTTCAAATCAACAATTCATTTTCCTATTATTTAGTTTGAAAGGTTTACATGATAAATCCATAACCATTTAAAATAAACTAAATTTATTAACACTAATTATTTCCTTCCATTTATTTATACTAGAATTATTCATTAAATCCAGTTATAAATATCATACCTTAAATTTCCAATTTTAATAAGTTAACCTCAACTTATGGAGTTAAAATTTCAAATAAGCTCAATTCCAATTAAATTTCCAATTTATCTTTCAATCTTAATTGTTTTGAACCATTTAAAATTCTATATATATATACAAGATCTTAAACCTACACTTAATCATATAATATAAATTATCAGATTCTATTTTTCAACTTATTCATTTTTATTTAACAGATTTATGCATAGCTTAAATTCAACAATTTAACTATATATGTATATATAAAATATATTTATATCATATCCAAATTTAATATTTATCAAACCGTATCATATCCAAACCATAAAAAATCATTTCAAAAATAATTTTACATATATACCACGGCGCCTGTGTATAATTTTCTATCCTATGGTCAAGTGATACGGATATTTATCATTTCAATCCGCAATTTAAAATAAAAACGCGGTTGTATATCATTTCAAATCGCAATCCCGTATGAAATGAAAATGCATAATAACTTGCAGTTTATATAATATAGAACACATCATCCATTCACCCAATATCAATCATCAACCAATTTATTTCAATCATCATCAATTTAAGCAATCATCAATATAGAGCATATAAAATATAACAGGTATTAACTAACAGTTTATATTAAAAAATAAATTTAATATTTATTTAACCAGCAGTTTATATGCAAATAAATAAATTTAACTGTCAAATTATACGCAATAATAAAATTAATTAACAGTTAAATTAAATAAATGCGATTTAACTGAGAAGATGAATAAAACACGCCAAATAGCCATAAATAAATTTCTACTCATATCTTAAGCCAATTTAATAAACATAAGAAATTTTAGAAGTTGTGAGTGGGTTAAAACACTCACCTTTTGAATTTAAATCGAATTTAAATCCGATTTAAACCCAAAAATTCGACGGTCTCAAAATCTGTCCAAATCAGTGTCAAGTCTCTGGAATTTTATCACGATCCTAACAAAAAATAATTCGTGCGAAACGTAGTTCGTATGAGAAAGTTATTCGATTTAAATTGTTTGAAACAAATTTATTAAACACAAAACAAACCTTAATTAATAATATGCCATGTCACCTCCCTCCCATCTTCACGTTCCCTGTTTTGAGCACGCAACCTACAGCACGCGCAAACCCACCATCCATCGCTTTTGACCGAAGCGAGCCATCGCCCTAAGCCATCGGTCGCTCAAACTCACCCACCATCGGACTCGCTAGGCCGAGACGCACCCAAAGGTCACCACCCCATGTCCTGCGCCTGCCCCGAAGCCATGCGCCGCCACCCCTAGCTAAACCCTAATCTAATTAAATCACACGATCCAACCGTTAACTCTCCGAATGAACCCCATGGATGCGAAGCCCGCGTCGATCTCCACCAAACCTAGAAAGCAATTGATGATCTGTTGAAGTTGATTGCGACGAGATGAAAGGCCGAGAATTCTTTGATTCATATTGCTCAAACACCAATCCAAAACGAAAAACGAATGGCACCATTGAAATACGCTCGTCGAGAGCACTAACATATTTTTTTTGAGATTTTTCTGAGGACTTTGATTTTTGACTTTTGATTTGATTTTTGAAATTTGAGTTTAGATCTAGGGTTTGCAGCCATTGGGAAGAGAAAGAGTTGAAGAAATGAACGCACAAACAAATGAGAATAGATGGAGGCTAGGGTTTATAATTGGGTTTATATAGGTAGGTTAGAAATTTGAATAGATGGATTGGATAAACAAACGTGATAACGCTAACGTGGCCCAAAAAGCCCGTTCTGACCCCGGAACGAAATTGGGTAAACCCATATATCGAAATAGGTGTTTTAAAATATTCTGAACGCGATGGAAAAAGTTTCACGTCCAAATTCCACCGTACGAAGAAGTTATGCTGAAATCAATATTTTCAAATTGATTTCAATTAAATCGAATTCAAGGCGTTTCGCGTTCGTACGATCAAATGACAAGTCCGATCGCTACGAAACTTGAAACCCTATAATAATTCACTGATACGGATCCGATGAAACTGGTTTCATCGAAATCTGAGTCCATGACCAAAATGGCTATTTTTATATTAATTAAATAGGTTTAAAATAAATAGATAAAATCAAATTTTATATTTAGATTCTAAAATTGACCCATTTTATCACTTTTAAAAATCTCAATCATTTACAAAATTTCAACAAGTTTAGATGTCAATTTAAAGAAGGTAAATTTATAAGTTTCAATATAAATCCTTAATTTCATTAAATTCCCAAATTATAAATAATATCCTAAAATTTCGTTTAGTTAAATAAGTTAATTAGTATTTCATTCATTCCTGTCAAATAGATAAATTTAATATTGGATTCTAAATTATCACACAAATTTCTCATATTATCTTTATTTCAAATAACGAATTATTTAACTATATCCAATCTTATTTAATTGCAATTAAATTCAATTAGTAGACTTTAAGTTTCAATATAAATAAACAAATCCCGATTCCCATTCTTTAAATTCACTATTTATCATATTACCATCCTGGGTACCAATTATTTTAATATATATATATATATCCACATACTTTAACATTTTCCAATTGTTTATTTCAATTGCATAACATTTAATTTACCTTAACGTAACATTCAATGATTGAATTTTATTGCAATTGATTACCTGTTTAATCCAATAACCTTTAGTCCATTCCTGATTCTACAAATTTTAATCAATTAAAGCCTCCACAATTTCTTATACAAATTTTGATTTCACTACATTTATTATATTTTTGTCAAATATAATAATTTCAACTAAATATTCTCTGCAAATTTATCTCTTCGTTTCATACTTTTTATTACCCAAATTACTATCTTGTACAATTAATCATAATTATTAAAGTAACGCTTAAATAAATACGACCCTATAATTACTCAACATTTAAACGAACGTTATTTTACTTTCCATAAGTGTAACATTCATTTATTTTATTATCACTTATTACAAATTCTAATTCCATTAACAAATAAGCAGGTAATTTATAATATATGTTACAAAATTTGAATTTACCACTATTCATTATCATAGACTTTAATTTAGCATTACTTACCTAGTATTAACATGATTACTTAATTTACTCCGATTACCGTTTACACTCTTTTATTGCGTTAAATCAATTTAATACATTCATAAATTTCTCGTATTAAATTTTATATCCAGGTAAGAATCTTTTTCTACTTAACTTATTTGAATTTCATTCAAATTCCTATCTACAGGTTTTAAGTCACCATTTATATAGTTTATTTTAGCCTTCATTTTAATATTTATTTCCCCCTTTATTATTTCTACAAAAATAACTTAAAAAATCCTATTAAATAAACAAATTAAATTGTCGAAATTTACGGGTCGTTACACTCTCCCCCACTCAAAACTTTTCGTCCCCGAAAAGGAAAAGAAGGGAAACGAATAACTAAGAAATCAATATACCATATTCAAACATTAACTTTAGAGACAATTAAATTTATAAAATTAATTAATTTAGATAAAATATCTCAATTTATACCATTAAATCTTTTTATACTTAAAGTACTAAAGTTTGGTAAATGTTTTCAAAATATTCTAAGTTCAAAATTTACGGAAAATTTCGGCAGAGTCTCCTTTGTACGGAGAGGCTCAGGTGAAAATATAATATCAAAATATACCAATTATATTACATATATCCCAACCCGGGAAAATATATAAAATAGCGCTATAAACCGTAATCCGAAACGTACCTATTTGTCGGGCAAATTACGCTTAATTTATGGAACCAAAAGCAGTAGCAATTGCTTCCACAACCTGCATTTCACTTATAAAATCTAAAAGGGTTACAGCTTATATAAAGTGAAATATTTAAGTGGCTTCAATCACTAACAGAAAATCAATACAACAACCATCAATTTTAACAAACAGCATACACAACAAATTCAAAGCAACCATTCAACCAAACAAACAAATAGTTGTTCAGGTTCAAAACTTTTAAATTGTATGGAAAGAAGAATAAACTACTAGCGCATCATTTACTCAACAGTCTTAGATAAAACTAAATAGATTATTCATTCTCCCAAACCTAATTTTTAAAGTATCTTACCCAAACAACCATAACCAAACAACAACCAATTTGAACAACAAATTTTGTTTATCCTTATTAATTTCATTCATACATTTGTTGTTAAATTTCTCTTTTTATTCATACCACATAAATTTTCCTTTTATAATTTACATTTATTTCTAACAAACTTTTAATTTCATTTACTCATTCAATGTTTGTTTCATTTAATTTCACTTATTACTTACATTTATTCATTTCCATTAACTCAGGTTATGCTAGTTCCTTTTTATTTCGTTATAACTATTCATTCATTTATTATTGCATGTCCTCATTTATTTATTCCTTAATTTCATTTATTACAGTATTCATGTCCCATTTAATTTCTTAGCATTTCCATTTTATTTACTTAAGTTGAAAATCATCTATTTGAATTACTTACCTTTAATTATATTCACTTATAGTAAAATTTCAATTATAACTTAAGTTTATAACATTTAATTCTCATTTATAATAGCAAATTTATTGAATACTTCATTACCTACTTTTATTTGTACAATTTTCATTACATTTCCTATTAAACATTTCAACTTTTTATATTTGGTAAGTTATATATGTTAAAGAAAATGCAAATAAACTTATACAAGTTTTATCTCATCCTTTAATTAAATTTAATGTTCAACAATATTACTCTTTGTTTCATATGTTACAAATTTCAAATTTCTTTTATTTTCCATTTGTAACTTAGCATTTAAATCTCTTATTTTATTTAGGGTTTCAATTATTAGTTAAATTCTGTTTCACTACAATAATTGAAACAATTAATTAATGGAAATTTAAGAATTTAATACCGGGTTAAATTTTCAATTTATTTTAAAACAATAGATAAGTATATTCTTACAACTTATATATCTCTAGTTATATTTACAACAATTCAAAATGTATATATTTTTCAAAATGAATCTGCAGTAGAACTACTACAGTGGCATTTCCCCTTCGAAACTCGAAAATGAAAGTCGATGATGCGGCCGCCATCTCCGAAATTATTTTCCAGCGACAGAGAGGAAAGTACAAAACTTATTTTCTAAAATATCTTCTTTAAAACAATTCTTCCGAATTATATTAAATATTTATATCAGAAAATACTTATAAACAATATTATATTCCAAAATTTATTTGAAAGAAATTTCAAAACCCCGGAACTTAAGTTCTAAATTTCCAAAATTCATTTATTTTATTTTAAATCTTATTCCGATTATTATATATAAATTTCATTCCTAACAACTAATATATTGCAGCCAAATATAATATCATTTGAAATTTTTTTTTTATATAGAAAATATGATAGGAAAAATTATCTCATTCACCTATATAAACAAATATTATGTCGGTCTTTCCTATTAAGTGTTTAGAAATCCCTATTGATGTCACAGCGTCCCATGCACCAACCAAAATTTATAAATACAAAACGGAACAGATTAACACAATATTAAAACCTTTTTATAACACTAACAAATACGCTCTCTCATATATATACACTCAGCGACTCCCATAGGGTATGACTACCCTATTAGTAAAGAGTCAAACCCCACAAAGCCAAGCTTTATCGCTAAACCAAAGCTCTGATACCAGATGTAACATCCCGCCTTTTTGCACGCTTTAAATCGACACACATGTCGATTCAAACCATACGGAAGGGCGGATTGTCATGGGGTAAGTAAGAAAAAAAGAAATAAATAAATAAAAACAAAACAGAATCTCACAGCGGAAGGAAAAAATAAAATAATCAAATATACAGTTCATGAAGCTGTTTTACAAAAATTTTGATTTTACTTACACAATGAATATCAGAGTTACACATACCAATAGAATGCAGCGGAACAATATTGAGTGTACTGGAATAATATAGTAGATAATAATACTACAAATCTTCGTCTTCGTCCTCCAAATAAAATCTCCAAATCCTGAAACGCTTGGACTGACCCGAGCGAATTCGAAAAAACAAAAACACTCGAGTCAGAACTAAAAGATCTTATGTGAGTTAAATTAACAGAAATAAATATGAGTGCAGTAACTCAAGAGATGCTCAGGATTTACATCTCTTAAGGATCCATCAAACTATTTACTATGTAGTATATTTCGCTATTACAATAGTGTCTAATTGTAAAATAAACTTACTTAAAATAGCGTTAAGGCTTTACATTTTCCACCTTAACACATAATATATTCCCATAGTCTATACAGTACTGTAATCTCCCCCGTACTGGGCGTCGTCAGAGGGCACTCCATAGGTATGGTACAAAACCAAAATCGTATAAGGCACGCTAGGGTAGGTGACACGGCACAACTAGGCAATGCCATGGTAGATATACCAATTACGCTTACGGGTCGGTGGTAACGCGTAGCCGCAGCTACCGCCCACCTCGAGCCACACCCCCAAATAAAAAAAAATCAAAAGTGGCCACCGAAACAATCCAAGAGTCAAAGTATAATATCGAAGGGATGTGTCCGATCAAAGGTGCTACCTTATTAACCCGTCAATAGCTCCTGTTTCAGCCACCTTATGCCAACTCACGGGAGTTGGGTCCACCTATTTACATTACAAGAAACGCCGCCACCAACCTACTTCATTCTGGAATCTCCACCGCGTACATGGTTGTTAAAGTGGTTTACGGAGTTGGCAGAGAGTATGACAACTTCCGATCCCGGTCTCTTCAACAACCAAACGTTATTATAACACCGCGTTCTTTTAAAAATAGTTTATACTTTAAAACCAGAATAAAATTATCCATTTCAAAACCCATAAATACAATAATTCTTTTAAAACCCAAATCAATATGATATCATTTTATTTCAAATATATTTCTTTTCAAAATCATACCATTTTTAAAATTTATAATACCTCGAAACCAAATATTTGAATTTTAACTTTCAAACACAATACTTCGAAATCCATAGTTTTTAAAACCAAAACTTTCAAACTTAAATAGTTTGGATATTTAACAATATATAAAATAAAACAGTTGAATTTAAAATTTCTTTAAAAGCAAATAATTTCCACATCTTCAAAAAATTTTATTCACTAAATTCAGTCTAAACCCATACCTTTTAGATTCACTTTCAGTTTGAATAAAACACTTCGATTTCAATATTCTCAAACTTTGAGTATTTAATGAATTTCAAAACTAAGCTTGGGAATTTCAAATCAGCAATTCATTTTCCTATTATTTAGTTTGAAAGGTTTACATGATAAATCCATAACCATTTAAAATAAACTAAACTTATTAACACTAATTATTTCCTTCCATTTATTTATACTAGAATTATTCATTAAATCCAGTTATAAATATCATACCTTAAATTTCCAATTTTAATAAGTTAACCTCAACTTATGGAGTTAAAATTTCAAATAAGCTCAATTCCAATTAAATTTCCAATTTATCTTTCAATCTTAATTGATTTGGACCATTTAAAATTTTATATATATATACAAGATCTTAAACCTGTACTTAATCATATAATATAAATTATCAGATTCCATTTTTCAACTTATTCATTTTTATTTAACAGATTTATGCATATCTTAAATTCAACAATTTAACTATATATGTATATATAAAATATATTTATATCATATCCAAATTTAATATTTATCAAACCGTATCATATCCAAACCATAAAAATCATTTCAAAAATAATTTTATATATATACCACGGTGCCTGTATATAATTTTCTATCATATGGTCAAGTGATACGGATATTTATTATTTCAATCCGCAATTTAAAATAAAAATGCGGTTGTATATCATTTCCAACCGCGATCCCGTATGAAATTAAAATGCGTAATAACTTGCAGCTTATATAATATAGAACACATCATCCATTACCCAATATCAATCATCAACCAATTTATTTCAATCATCATCAATTTAACCAATCATCAATATAGAGCATATAAAATATAACAGGTAACAAATAACAGGTATTAACTAACAGTTTATATTCAAAAATAAATTTAATAACTGTTTAACTAGCAGTTTATATGCAAATAAATAAATTTAACTGTCAAATTATATGCAATAATAAAATTAATTAACAGTTAAATTAAATAAATGCGATCTAACTGAGAAGATGAATAAAACGCGCCAAACAGCCACAAATAAATTTCTACTCATATCTTAAGTCAATTTAATAAACATAAGAAATTTTAGAAGTTGTGAGTGGGTTAAAACACTCACCTTTTGAATTTAAATCGAATTTAAATCCGATTTAAACCCAAAAATTCGACGGTCTCAGAATCTGTCCAAACCAGTGTCAAGTCTTTGGAATTTTATCACGATCCTAACGGAAAAAAATTCGTGTGAAACGGAGTTCGTAAGAGAAAGTTATTCGATTTAAATTGTTTGAAACAAATTCATTAAACACAAAACAAACCTTAATTAATAATATGCCACGTGACCTCCCTCCCATCTTCACGTTCCCTGTTTTGAGCACGCAACCTACAGCACGCACAAACCCTCCATCCACCGTTTTTGACTGAAGCTAGCCACCGCCCTAAGCCACCGGTCGCTCCAACTCACCCACCATCGGACTCGCTAGGCCGAGACGCGCCCAAAGGTCACCACCCCGTGTCCTGCGCCTGCCCCGAAGCCGTGCGCCGCCACCCCTAGCTAAACCCTAATCCAATTAAATCACATGATCCAACCGTTAACTCTCCGAATGAACCCCATGGATGCGAAGCACGCGTCGATCACCACCAAACCCAGAAACAATTGATGATCCGTTGCAGTTGATTACGACGAGATGAAAGGCCGAGAATTCTTTGATTTATACTGCTCAAACACCAATCCAAAACGAAAAACGAATTGCACCATTGAAATACGCTCGTCGAGAGCATTAACATATATTTTTTTGAGATTTTTCTGAGGAATTTGATTTTTGACTTTTGATTTGATTTTTGAAATTTGAGTTTAGATCTAGGGTTTGCAGCCATTGGGAAGAGAAAGAGTTGAAGAAATGAACGCACAAACAAATGAGAATAGATGGAGGCTAGGGTTTTATAATTGGGTTTATATAGGTAGGTTAGAAATTTGAATAGATGGATTGGATAAACAAACGTGCTAACGCTGACGTGGCCCAAAAAGCCCGTTCTGACCCCGGAACGAAATTGGGTAAACCCATATATCGAAATAGGTGTTTTAAAATATTCTGAACACGATGGAAAAAGTTTCACGTCCAAATTCCATCGTATGAAGAAGTTATGCTGAAATCAATATTTTCAAATTGATTTTAATTAAATCGATTTCAAGGCGTTTCGCGTTCATACGATCAAACGACAACTCCGATCGCTACGAAATTTGAAACCCTACAATAATTCACTGATACGGATCCGATGAAACCGGTTTCGTCAAAAGCCGAGTCCGTGACCAAAATGGCTATTTTTATATTAATTAAATAAATTTAAAATAAATAAATAAAATCAAATTTTATATTTAGATTCGAAAGTTGACCCATTTTATCACTTTTAAAAATTCTCAATCATTTACAAAATTTTAACAATTTTAGATGTCAATTTAGAGAAGGTAAATTTATAAGTTTCAATATAAATCCTTAATTTCATTAAATTCCCAAATTATAAATAATATCCTAAAATTTCATTTAGTCAAATAAGTTAATTAGTATTCCATTCATTCCTGTCAAATAGATAAATTTAATATTGGATTCCAAATTATCACACAAATTTCTCATATTATCTTTATTTCAAATAACGAATTATTTAACTATATCGAATCTCATTTAATTGCAATTAAATTCAATTATTCAGTTTAAATTTCAATATAAATAAATAAATCTTGATTCCCATTCTTTAAATTCACTATTTATCATATTACCATCCTGGGTACCAATTATTTTAATATATATATCCAGATACTTTAACATTTTCCAATTGTTTATTTCAATTGCATAACATTTAATTTACCTTAACGTAACATTCAATGATTGAATTTTATTGCAACTGATTACCTGTTTAATCCAATAACCTTTTGTCCATTCCTGATTCTACAAATTTTAATCAATTAAAGCCTCACAATTTCTTATACAAATTTTGATTTCACTACATTTATTATATTTTTGTCAAATATATTAATTTCAACTAAATATTCTCTGCAAATTTATCTCTTAGTTTCATACTTTTTATTACCCAAATTACTATCTTGTATTAATTTCACAATTAATCATAATTATTAAAGTAACGCTTAAATAAATACAACCCTATAATTACTCAACATTTAAACGAACGTTATTTTACTTTCCATAAGTGTAACATTCATTTATTTTATTATCACTTATTACAACTTCTAATTCCATTAACAAATAAGCAGGTAATTTATAATATACGTTACAAAATTTGAATTAACCACTATTCATTATCATTGACTTTAATTTAGCATTACATACCTAGTATTAACATGATTCCTTAATTTATTCCGACTACCGTTTACACTCTTTTATTGCGTTAAATCAATTTAATACTTTCATAAATTTCTCGTATTAAATTTTATATCCAGGTAAGAATCTTTTTCTACTTAATTCATTTGAATTTCATTCAAATTCCTATAAACAGGTTTTAAGTCACCATTTATATAGTTTATTTTAGCCTTCATTTTAATGTTTGTTTACCCCCTTTATTATTTCTACAAAAATAACTTACAAAAATCCTATTAAATAAACAAATTAAATTGTCGAAATTTATGGGTCGTTACAGACGTAGTACAACGGTACGTCCGATGATCCTGATAGGTCGATACAATAACGTAGTACAAAGGTAAATCCGATGAACCGAACTCCATAAAGAAACATGGGTCGCAAGCCCATAAGAATTGAGTCGAAACCCCAAAGAACTATTAGGTTGTTAGCCTATAAAAGAAATAAGACGAAACTCAATAAAACAAGGTACCGTTCCCTACGTGGAAAAAGAGATATAGCATATCTCTAGTCTAAATCACAAAAATGATCATCAATGATCAATGAAAAATGTGAATTACGTTAAGCTAGAGCTTCATGTCCCCTAACCATTCGCTTAACTTAAATATTTACGAACAAATTGTAGATTTCCACTCGAAAAATTATCACAAGAGTTTCAATCGAACAAGTTAAAGAATTAACCGACGAGGTGAACGCAAGCGTTTCATACCACTTGCTTTACTAAGCCGTTTAATTAGATTTCTCAAACGAATGAGGTAACGGTTTGTGTATACTAACAGATTGGAAAACAGTTTTATAAACGAGCTTTGTATTGAAAATAGAGTTGACCGTTTTAAATGAAAGAGTTTTGGTATTTAGTACTAGTATATAAACCTTTATATTTTAAAGTGACAAATCACAAAATTAATTGTAGAAACAATGAATCACCAAAAATTTCACGTTCAAAGACGTGAATTAAATCCAAGAAATCGATTCCAAATCCATCAAAATGGATAGACCCAAAAATTCCAAAATAGAAGTCATCAAAATCGATAATAAATGATAACAACAAATCGGAAAACCATGAATCGATAAAAATTGGAGTTTCAAGAAAAATAGGCTAAATAGGCAAAGTAGACTGAATACAAACAGGTCAGTCGACTTGCACTCTGAGAACAATCGACTGGCCAATGCCTAGAAAAACTCTCGGGTTCCAGGTCAGTCGACTAGACTCAGAGGGTCAATCGACCGATGCATGTTTCCCAGTATTTCCAGTGTTAACTCCGCCCCGGCCATGGCTCAACGACTTGAAAGATTACCGACCCAAAAGGTTGCCGACCTAACATGGATACCGACCTAACAGGCTTGAGAGGCATGCCGACCTAAGACTAAGGGGGTACCAACCTAACAGGTTTGAGAGGCATGCCAACCTAAGACTAAGAGGATGCTGACCTAAGGCTTAAGAGGGATGCCGATCTAATGCCTCAACAAAAGTTACCGACCTAACACAGGTACCGGCCTAATGCCTTAGAGGATGCCGACTTAACAAGAAAGCCGACCTAACTATCCAGAGAGTTTGCCGCTCTAACTGCTCAGGACAGGGACAAGGTCATGAACTATGCTTAAGTCGCAACCGACCTATGGCCTATGTTAAGTCGTTCACGACCCAAGCAAAGGAAGACAAGTTCAATGCAGCTACTTGGCACAGTGGCCTCTTAACTTGTACACGATTCAGGACTTACCAGTTAAGCCGTGACTTGCGACTTGCCAGTTAACTCGTTCACGACTCACGACCTAGCTTGAGTCGTCCACGCCCTAAAGCTACTAAATGTAAGCCCGATGCCGGATTACTGATGCAAGGTTGTGTTGACTCGGGGGCGACCTGGGACTTATACAAGAGAACCTCTGTGAAACCATGGGGTTTGACCAGATAAGTCGGGCACGACCTGCCATAGGTCGGTCACGACTTACGACCCAGGGGGGAAATTTTCCTATAAATACCAACCTACCTCAAACATGAAGGGGACTTTTGGCCGATCTCTTTAAGCGTCGATACTCTGCTGAATTCTCGACTCACTCGACACTTCAAGTACGAAAGGCATCTCAACTAACTTCGAGAGGAAATCTAACGCAATCTACATGGATTCAAAGAATTCTTCTGTATCAAAGTTCTAGTTGTTTGTCTCGTCAGAATTGTAATTGAAGATTGTTGTAAAGTTGTAATTGATTCAGTAATAAAGATAATTAAAGTGGACGTAGGCTTACCCTAAGCCGAACCACTATAAAAACTATTGTCTTTTCTGCTTTCTCTGTGACTTTTCTACTTGTTTTTAGTTCCCGTGTTCACGGGTGGTGCTTTCGCTCAACTTCAATCTACACCGGGGTGTTAGCGTCTGATTTTTACGTTAACATTTTTGGTGCTTTCACTGAGAACCCAACTCAGGAAACTTCCACTATTGCTCCACGAAGGATTGTTGAAAGGATTTCTTTTAAAACCAGAAGTTTATTGGAAATATTGGCTCCTGGGAGAAAACGAAGTTCTGTAAGATCCGACAATGTTCAAGAGAATACTGCTACCTCTCCTCCTTCAAGTCACGCAGCTCCAACTGTTGGAGTTACGCGGGCAAAATTGGATGCCGTAGTTTTGGGGCTGAATCAACAATTGAATGCTTAGAATGCGCAGTTGGAAGCCCAGAATGCCCAGAATGCCCTGATCTTGAGTAAATTGAATGATCTGCTAGGGGAAAATCGTCAACCGGTTAATAATGATGGGAACCCTACTGTGGGAGTTCATGATGTTGAAGGGAACATTTCTCAAAGGGCCGCAGACCCTGTAGAAAGGACTACTCCTCAAGCTGGAGGATCAGGGTCGCAGCCGACCCTCCGTGAACGATTGTCAAGGCAGAATTCAGAGAGAGTGGCTGATGTGTGCCCTCTAGAGCCTCTAAATGATGAAGAGTATTTTTCGGGTATGGCTCGTCAAATCATGAAGGAAAATATGCGAAGAGATGAAGATGAGAAAGAGTGGGGTTTTGCTCCAAGCAAAACTCCATTTACTGAAAAGATCTTGAAGGCAGAGTTCCCAAGGAAATTCGTTCCCCTACTATTCCGGCTTACAAGGGGACGAGTGATCCTAACGAGTTTCTGTATAAGTACGACTGGCATATGACTGGTGCCAGGGCGTCTGATGAAATTAAATGTTGATATTTCCCGGTATATCTCGAAGGTGTGGCTCTATTGTGGTTTACAAAGTTGCCAGTCAGGTCCATTGATCAATTCTCCGATTTGACCAGGAAATTCAAGGAGCAATTTCGATTGTATGCTTCTAAAGCAAAGGATATAATGTCACTGTCAAGTCTAGAGAAAAATCCGGGACAATCTATCAGATCATTTTTAAATCGTTTTAACATAGCATTGGCCGAGGTAGATAATGCTAAGCCACGCTTGGTCCTAACATACTTGATGAGGGCAATTGACAAATCGAGTGAATTTGGAAAATGGTTGAAAATGAAAGAACCAAACTCACTTGACAAATTCTACAAGAAAGCGGATGAATTCATGCGCTTGGAGAGCCTCCAAACACCGGCTAAGGTGGTATTAGCGGAAGCCGGGAATAATGGTGCTGCTTCGAACAAGAAAGAACCTAACACTCAGAAAAGGGGAAATGATGGTGGAAAGAAACAGGGAGACGCTAAGAAAGGCTGTTCTTTCAATTTCACACCCTTGACCGATACCCCTGAAAACATCTTCTTTACGACCAAAGATGATGTCAATTATCCGACACCACCTAAAATGAGAGTTGGGATTAAGATGGAAAAAAGTGGAACGTTCTGCCGGTTCCACAACCAGCCCGGCCATGACACCAACGAATGCCGTCAGTTGAAAGAGGTAATTGAACAACTCTTGAAGGAAAACAAACTCCAGCAGTATGTGAAAAGGAACAGAAATGCCCCAGCTTCGTCAACTCAAGGACAACAAGTTCCCGCTCACCGTCCTACCTTAACTGAGAAGGCCGTAGAACATGAATCGGAAAGGCCTGTCATCAATATAATAACTGGAGGACCTCACCCAGTAGGCAAAAGCTGGGGCGAGATGGAAAGGTATGCCCGGGCCTTGAGGCATGTACCATCTGAAGAGAATGTTTTTGTTTTAGAAAATGATGCGCCTTTAAAGCAACAAAAGACTTCCATAGATGATATTGTATTTAGTGCCAAGGATTCTTTGGGTATCGAGGCTCCGACCATAGATCCTTTGGTCATATCTGCTGGTATTGGGCCGGCAACTGTGAGAAGAGTTCTAGTTGATTGTGGAGCTTCATGCAACATCCTCTTCAAGAAGACCTTTGATCAAATGAAAATTCCAATGGCTGATGTTCAAGCTTCATCACTTAAGATTGCTGGGTTTGCTGGAGAACCCAAACAGCCGATTGGGACCATAGATTTGTTTGTAGAACTTGAAAAAGGACCGAGGAAGGTGGCTCGAAAGCAAACCTTTATAATTGTTGAAGAATTCTATGCCTACAATGCCTTTTTAGGCCGACCAACTCTTGCTGCATTCAAAGCTGTCCTTGCCCCGTGGTGTTTGACTATAAAATTCCCCACGGATAATGGAGTTGGCATGATTAAAGGAGAACAAGATGCGGGACGAGAATGTTATCTTACAGAGCTGCGTGAATCAAGGAAAAGAGAAATGGGAAAAGGTGCGGCGGCTCCAGTTCGCACCAAGGAACCAACCTTGTAGCAATTACAGGGTGGACCCTGCACTGGCGAATGTAGTGGCGCACGAAGAGAGATGGATCCAAGGAAAGCCAGTGCAGGGGAGAATAGGGTAGTACCGGTAGAGGTAACAGTGCCCGTTGACCCAAAGGACCCAAACAAAGTGCTTAATGTGGGTTCGCAACTCAACACAATAGTTCAGAACGTTCTAATTTTATTTTTGAAGGCTAATTTGGATGTATTCGCTTGGACTCATGTGGACATGTGTGGAATATCCCTAGAGATTGCAGTAGACACCCTGATCATTGATCCAAAGTTTACACCCGTGAAACAGAAAAGAAGAACTCAGGGTCCTGAGAGAACGGCAGCGTTAAAAGAAGAAGTGGATCGGCTCATGGAGAACGGTTTCATTAGAGAATCTACTTATCCAAATTTGGTATCAAATCCAGTGCTGGTTAAAAAAGCTAACGGAAAGTGGAGAGTGTGCATTGATTTTTCAGATCTGAACAAAGCCTGCCCCAAAGACTGTTTCCCGCTGCCCAGGATCGATCAGTTGGTCGATGGAACGACAGGGCATGAATTGTTATCTTTTATGGATGCATACTCCGGATATAACCAGATTATGATGCATGAGCCAGATCAAGAGGATACGAGCTTCATCACAGATGTTGGACTCTACTACTACAGGTCATGCCTTTCGGACTCAAGATGCAGGGGCAACTTGCCAAAGGCTTGTTAATGCCATGTTTAAACCACAGATTGGCAAGACAATGGAAGTTTATGTTGATGATATGCTAGTGAAATCTAAGAAAGCAGTGGACCACATGGATCACTTGGCAGAGATGTTCGCAGTACTCTGTAAGTACATAATGAAGCTTAATCCCCTGAAATGTTCATTTGGAGTGGAATCCGGAAAGTTTTTGGGTTTCATTGTGAGCGCTAGGGGCATTGAAGCTAATCCAGCTCAGATCACAGCCCTGAGAGAGGTCAAGGCTCCTAGAACGAAGAAGGAATTGCAAAGTCTCAATGGAAAGCTTGATGCTTTGAGTCGGTTCATTTCCAAAGCTACTGACAAATGCATTCCATTCTTTGATGCTCTGAAGAAAGGAAGAAAAAACTTTGAGTGGACTCCCGAATGTCAGAAAGAATTTGATGAGTTGTTTCGTCATATGGAAGTGCCTCCGATACTTTCAAAGCCTGACAGTGGTGAAGATCTCTTCATATATTTGGCAATTTCGTCTCATGCTCTCAGTGCAGTGTTGGTACGGGAAGACGCAAGGATTCAACGCCCAGTCTATTATATCAGCAAAAGATTCACTGGGGCAGAGACGAACTATTCAAGGTTGGAAAAGCTCGCCTATTGTTTGTTGATCGCATCAAGTAAATTGAGGCCGTATTTCCAAGATCATCCCATCAAAGTCCTCACTGATCAACCTATAAAGCAAGTCCTATTCCGTCCTGAGACTTCGGGCCATCTTTTGAAATGGAATATTGAACTCAGCCAATATGACATCACTTACCATCCTCGGAAAGCAATCAATGGACAAGATTTGGCAGATTTCATCGCAGAATGTACGGATAAGGGTGATAGTGAGGAAGAAGTCACTGATAGCGTCCCAATCCAATGGAAATTGTATGTCAATGGCGCAAGGAATGATTACTGTTCCAGAGCAGGGGTTGTCCTTGAAACCCCAGAAGGGCGATCGCTATGTTATGCGTTGAGACTAGAATTCCCTTCGACAAACAATGAAGCTGAATATGAAGCCCTCATCGCTGGTTTAAGGATTGCTAAAGAACTAAAGATCAAGGCATTGCAGATCTTCAGTGATTCTCAACTTATTGTTTGCCAAGTCAAGAAGGAATTTCAAGCTAAAGGAGGGAATCTACCCGCCTATTTATCAAAAGCCTGGGAGCTCCTTTAAGATTTTGACCGTTATTCAATAAACCATATACCCGAGAAGAGAACATGAAAGCAGATTCTCTTGCAAAGTATTCGAGTACTGGTGAAGCTCAACTATTGGGATTAATTCCCTTCGAAGTCTTGTCAGCTCCAAGCACAGATGAAATGGATGTTGATTGGATTATGGATGTATCCCAAGAGCAAGAATCATGGATGACTCCGATACTTGAATATTTAATCAATGGTTCTTTGCCACAAAGTTCAAAAGAACGACAGAAGCTGATGAGGAAAGCCTCCAGATATATAGTTCAAGATGGTCGTTTATACAGACGAGGATTTTCAATGCCATTACTCCGATGCATGACAAAGGAAGAAGCTAAGACAATTCTGACTGAAGTACACGAAGGGGAATGTGGGAATCATACAAGTGGTCAAACTTTAGCAAAGAAAATCCTCCGTTATGGATACTTTTGGCCAGAAATTAATCAGGATGTTGCTGACTATTCCGGAAAGTGCGATAAATGCCAAAGATTTGCTAAAATTCCTAGAGCCCCTTCCACTGAGCTAACACAAATGGTCAGTCCATGGCCGTTTGCCATCTGGGGAATAGATCTCATTGGGCCTTTGCCGACTGCCAAATCGGGAATTAAATATGCAATCGTTGCTATTGATTACTTCACTAAATGGGCTGAAGCCGAACCATTGGCTACTATTACCTCTCAGAAAATGATAAGCTTTGTGACTAAAAATATCATTTGCAGGTATGGTGTGCCTCAGAAGATAATCACAGACAATGGTACTCATCTTGAAAGTGAGGAGTTCCATGATTTCTGCAAACGATTCAAGATCCGAAAAAGCTTCTCAGCAGTGGCTCATGCGTAGGAAAACGGGCAAGTGGAAGCAGTAAACAAAATCATCAAATCAACCATCAAAAAGCAGCTGGAAAAAGCAAAAGGTGGTTGGGTCGATAAGTTACCGCTTGCACTATGGGCATACAGAACCACCCACAAAACTGCGACTGGGCATACTCCATTTTCATTGGCATACGGATCAGAAGCGATGATTCCAGTGGAAACTGAAGTCCCCTCACACAGAAGGATCCATTTTGATCAAGATGAGAATGAAAAACTGCAACTGGAAGCACTTGACCTCCTTGATGAAAGAAGAGAAGAGGCTAGGCTTGGAATTGCAGCTCATCAACAAAGGATAGCCAGACACTTCAATTCCAAAGTTCGTCAGCGTAGCTTTGAAGTTGGGGACCTAGTCCTGAAGAGAATTATGACAGCTACATGTGTGTTTGGGCCAAACTGGGAAGGGCCGTATGTTATAGGCACGAAGCTTCTTGACGGCACATTCAAACTTACAACTGTCGAAGGAGAACCAGTCCCAAGAGCTTGGAACAACAATCATTTGCGTCCCTATTTTACTTGAAAGCTTTGCTGAAATGTTGTAAAAGAATTACAAATATATGATTCTTGTATTGAAAGCAATTGTAAAGCAAGTAAATAATGAAAAGCTATAAAGTGGATGTAGGTCCAGTTTTTGGCCGAACCATTATAAATCTTGTGTTCTCTACTATTATAAACTGCTTTGTTTTATTTCGACATATAAAATACGTTAACTGTGTTACTAAAATGTCGATTTAATAATGCAGGCCAGAAAAACAAAGCTTACCCGTCACAAGACCAAGCAATCTCCGACATCACCCAGCAAGCAAACGCTAAACCATTCAAAATTTCCATACTCAAATCCTACAAAAGAAGTGCTTCGAACAAAAGTTAGCGATGTGGATGGAAGTGGGCCATATCTAACTAACTATAAATGTTTGAACAAGCAAACAACCAGTTAAATAGCCTGTGTCTACCACCACCAACTCGCTTAACTATGAAGTATATTTCTTTGGATAAGGAAAATTATTGGCAACTAAAAAAGGATGACATTTGCAGAAGATAACGGGGATCGCTGACATGAAAAGATGGCAAAGAGACATGGGCGAGCAAGCATCAAACAACGAAAGACCTCTTCGAAGGCACAAGCCCTCTTCAGAGGCACAACTCTTCGGAGGATAAAGACCTCGAGCGGGCTTAACCAGAAAAAGAGAGATCTTTCTCAATACAAAGTTGCGGATTGATCGGTTGATACACTCCCGTGAATCCGTCCAACTGAGAGAAAGAAACTCCAAACTTCCAGGGAAAAGCCCTACTCAGAGGCACACATTTCACCGAGATTGAAATAAAACTTCCAAGTGTTGAAACGTGAAAAGCCCTCTTCGGAGGCCCATTTCACCACAGTTGAAATGCTAAAAGACCTCGAGCGAGCTTAACCAGAAAAAGAGAGATCTTTCTCGATACAAAGTTGCAGATTGATCGGTTGATACACTCTCGTGAATCCGTCCAACTGAGAGAAAGAAACGCCAAACTTCCAGGCAAAAACCCTACTCAGAGGCACACATTTCACCGTGATCGGTGATACACTCCCGTGAGACCTATAAATACCAACCTACCTCAAACATGAAGGGGACTTTTGGCCGATCTCTTTAAGCGTCGATACTCTGCTGAATTCTCGACTCACTCGACACTTCAAGTACGAAAGGCATCTCAACTAACTTCGAGAGGAAATCTAACGCAATCTACATGGATTCAAAGAATTCTTCTGTATCAAAGTTCTAGTTGTTTGTCTCGTCAAAATTGTAATTGAAGATTGTTGTAAAGTTGTAATTGATTCAGTAATAAAGAGAATTAAAGTGGACGTAGGCTTACCCTAAGCTGAACCACTATAAAAACTGTTGTCTTTTCTGCTTTCTCTTTGACTTTTCTACTTGTTTTTAGTTCCCGTGTTCACGGGTGGTGCTTTCGCTCAACTTTAATCTACACCGGGTGTTAGCGTCTGATTTGTACGTTAACATCCAGCCTATACAAATGAAAAGCAAACTCAACCAATTTGCAACCGGACGAGCAATGGCGCTAGGGGTTTATGCCAATCGACAACCTGCCCTTATAGGCTCTTCAATGCATCACAAAAAACATGTTCAAACACCAAAGTTAGGATTTTCAAGGATTTGACTTCAAAACACCAAAAATTAAAATATTCACCAAATCAATCCAAACCAAAAGCAAATGCACATGAAAAAGTGTTAGGAATTCATACCCAACAATCAAAGATAGTTATAGACATAGATGTGAGATAAAAATCTCACATTTTGCACAAAAACAAGGAAGAAGAAGCTATAGAACAAGGCAAGAACAATCACTCTTCAATTTCCAACCCAAGAAGCTTGAATCTAAGCTTAAAAGAAAAACATTTCCTATGTTAGGGTTTAGGAATTTTTGAAATTGAAGGTAGAATGAGTTGGAGGAGAAGAAGAGGATGCTTACCAATAGTTTCTCTTTCAATTTGGAGTTAGAGCTTGGATTTGCAATGGAACTATGGCTTAGGATTTCTAATTATTTTTCTCTTACCCTATTTTTATCTAAAGCTTGAAGATAGTTGGAAATGAAAGTGAAGAGAAGTAGGGGTGGAGCTAGAGTTAATAGTTTAGGCTAATCCAAACCCAAAGTCCAAAGTGCAAAGGTCAAATTTTTAGCTAGCTCCAAACATATCAAAGTTTATACTCAAAAAGGTCGCAAACACCATTTTGAACTCAATGGAAGTGGTCCCCAGTCCAAATTCGATCGTTTGCAAAAAGTAGCATTTTGGACTAAAATCTAACTAATGATGCTATATTTAAATAAAATATTTATATATACAATCGTAAAATACGCGGGTTGTTATAGACTCCCCTCCTTAAAGAAATTGCGTCCTCGCAATATTTAAGAAGAAAATAAAAGGTAACAACCATAAAAGCATATCAACACAAAAGAAATTTGAAATAAGAAGTTCACCTCAAAGAGTACGGGAGAGTAAGTCTGGATGTGTTCGCTCGATGAATTCCCTAGATTCCCAAGAACAATCCTTAGGATTTGAGGACCATTGAACTTTCACAAGAGGAACATCTTTATTTCGAAGGCGTTTAACCTCCGAAGCGACGATTCGAATAGGATGTTACTCATAAGTCAAATTAGGTGAAACTTCAATTTCTTCCACAACACCGGGCTCACGAATAGAATCGGAATCTCGAAGGCATTTCCGTAGTTGAGAGACGTGAAATACGTCATGAATAGCAGAAAACTGAGCCGGTAATAAAAAGCGATAAGCCACGGAACCAATACGTTCGATGATGGGAAATGGACCAATATATCGTGGTGCTAATTTTCCCGATCGGCTGAAACGCACAACACCTTTCATAGGTGAAAGGTGAATAAACACAAAATCTCCCATAGAAAATTCCAATTTCCTTCTTCGGTTATCGGCATAGGATTTTTGCCTACTTTGAGCCTCTTTCATCATATGGCGGATAAGATCAATCTTTTCTGTGGAATCACAAATAAAGTCTGGACCTAAAACCAGCTTCTCACCGGCCTCAAGCCAACAAGAAGGAGATCGTCATGGCCTTCCATAGAGTGCCTCAAAAGGTGCCATATGAATACTAGATTGGGAGCTATTATTATAGGGAAACTCAACAAGAGAAATATGATCTTCTCAACTTCCACCAAAATCAAGAACACATACACGGACAAGATCTTCAAGAGTTTGATTCACATGTTCGGGTTGTCCATCAGACTATGGACGATAAGCGGTGCTAAAATTAAGCTTCGTTCCCAAAGTTTTTGAAGACTCTTCCAAAATTCACTAGTAAACAATGGATCGTGATCGCTAACAATAGAAGTAGGGACTCCATGCAGTTTAATAATTTCTTTAACAAAGAGTTTGGCCAAAAGAGGTACGGTCCGATTAGACCGAACGGGAATAAAATGGACGAATTTTATAAGTCTATCAACTATCACCCAAAGACTATCATGACCCGAACGAGAACGGGGAAGTCCGTCAATAAAATCCATAGAAATTTGGTCCCACTTCCAAATTGGAATGTCCAAAAGTTGTAATAACACACCAGGCCTTTGATGCTCGGCCTTAACAAGTTGGCAAGTCATGCAATGCTTAACAAAGTTAGCAATATCGAATTCCATTCCATCCCAATAATAAAGTCGCTTCATATCCGCGTACATTTTACTACTACCGGGATGAATGGTAAATTTAGAACGATGTGAATCTTCTAAAATATCTTTACGAAGATTATCAATATTTGGTGCGATAAGTCTATCAAATCTTCGAATGCTGCCACGAGCATCTATATCAAAGTCTTTCAAACCTTCAATATCAATTTTATCCCTATAATTTTGGCTAAGAAGAGACAATTCGGGATCTAGCTTTTGAGCTTCAAGAATGCGGTCTAAAAGAGATGGATGAGCCTTAAGGCTATATAAAACAAGGGATGCACATAAATTGGATTCACAATCTTGAATCTTGCAAGTGGATAAAGTCTTGAGATCATCCCATTCGGATATCATCATAGAAACAATCGCTTGTTGCTTACGGCTAAGTGCATCGGCAATACGATTTCCCTTTTCAGGAGTATAAAGAATATCAAGATCATAAGATGCAAGGAACTCGAGCCAACGTTGTAGACGCAAATTAAGTTCCTTTTGGGAAAATAAATACTTTAAAGATTCATGATCGGTGTAGAGAAAAAGTTTCTCCCCCAAAGATAATGATGCCAAATTCGAAGGGCGAAAACAATAGCCGTGAGTTCTAAATCATGAGTGCATATCTAGTCTCGGCAGGCTTTAATTGCCTAGAAGCATAAGCAACAACACGTTCTCTTTGCATAAGAACAGCACCCAACCCAAC
The DNA here is from genome assembly GCA_030765085.1 of Allium cepa. NCBI lineage: Eukaryota > Viridiplantae > Streptophyta > Magnoliopsida > Asparagales > Amaryllidaceae > Allium > Allium cepa. The sequence goes on from CM060939.1 coordinate 321,532,875, forward strand.
ACGACTAGCATCGGTATAAACAATAAAATCTTGGTTCTCCTCGGGAATCACAAGAACATGAGCATCGGAAAGGAGTTCTTTTAATTTCTGAAAAGAAGCTTCACATTTGTCCGACCAAATGTATTTAACTCCTTTCTTTGTCAAGCTAGTAAGAGGCACGGTAATTTTAGAAAAGTCTTTTATGAACTGACGGTAATAACCCTCCAATCCAAGAAAGCTACGAATTTCCGTCACACTCTCCGGTCTCTTCCAATTTTGTATCGCTTCAATCTTTGAAGGATCCACGGAAATTCCAGATTCGGAAATATAATGACCAAGAAACTTCACCCGAGATTGCCAAAAGTGGCATTTAGAAAATTCTGCTTTCAATTGATTGCTCCTAAGAGTTTCCAACACAATCTGAAGATGCATTTCATGCTCCTCCTCAGTTTTAGAATACACAAGGATATCATCTATAAAGATGAGAACAAATCGATCGAGAAAGTCTTTGGAAACTCGATTCATAAGGTCAACGAAATAACCTGGAGTATTCATTAAACCAAATTGCATAACGAGCCATTCATACGATCTATAACAAGTACGGAATGATGTCAAAGGAATGTTATCCTCTGCAATACGAAGCTGATGAAAACCGGTTGCTAAGTCTAACTGTGAAAAGACTCTAGAACCACTAAGTTGATCGAATAGATCTTCAATCCGAGGTAAGGGATATTTATTCTTGATGGTGAGATCATTAAGCTTACGGTAGTCAACGCAAAGCCTAAGTGTACCATTGGATTTCTTCACAAAAATAGCAGAGGCTCCCCAAGGAGAGGAACTTGAATGAATAAATTGCTTCTCTTCCAATTCGGATAATTGTTTGCGCATCTCCTCATTTTCTTTACTAGACATGAGATAAGGATGACGAGTAATAGGCAAAGCTCCAGGAATTAGATTAATCCTGAACTTAATTGCTCGCTTAGGGGGTAATCCTAAAACGGGCTCATATATGTCGGAAAATTCATGAAAAACATGAATAAGAGAAATGACATCTTCCTCATCATCATTATCGTCATCATGAGGATTTAAAGAATATAAAGATGCTGCCAAATTGGAGTCCGAATCTTTAAGAACAATAGAAACCTGCTTAACCGATTGAGGATGTCGAAAATGAATAGTGCGCTTAGGACATAGGATATGGGCTTCATAATGGTTAATCCAATCCATTCACAAAATCATTCCGAAGCCTAAGTAACGCACGACATGCAAATCGGCTCGAAAAGAAAAATCACATAAAATAATCTCGACATCTTTACAAAGCAAACTAAGTGTTGCAGATCCACCAACCGGACTCGCAATTCTCAAAGAAGTCATTAAATCCATAACACTTAAAGAAAAAGTATCAACAAGCTCTTTTGATATAAAAGAATGGGATGCACCCGTATTAAAAAAACTCGAATAGGTTGATCATGAAACATAATAATGCCATGAAGGATAGAATGAGAAATACCTTGACCACGAGAAGTGTTACTAAGGGCTTGCACAACGTTTAGCTTTCCCTCCCTCTTGCCTTGAAGTTTGGGACATGAAGATAGAAGATGACTGAACTTTTGCAATAACGACAAAAGAGAGGTTTCAGACATCTATTGGCAAAATGGTCCTTAGAACCACAATTGTAGCATTTCCCACTACTAGGGGTAGGAGTCTTTGCTACTGAAGCTGCTTGCTTCCCTTTCTTGTTGGGATTTGGGCCTTTGAAATTAATAGGCATTTTCTTGTTGTTGTTGAAGTTTGGTTTGGCACCCACAAATTCAACATCACTTTTCTTATCTGCCTCTTCAAGTCGAAGAGCGATATCAATAAGTTGGTCAAAATAAACTTCCAATTTCAAAAGTAATGGCTTCTTGAGATTTTTATTCAAGCCATAGACGAACGTCTGATTTTTCTTCAATGGGTATTTACATACTCAACCCCATATTTAGAGAGGGATTCGAAGGATGTGACATAATCTGCCATAGAAGATTCACCTTGAACAAGGTCAATAAAACGACGGGCCAAAGTCACTTTTTCAGCTTCTGGCACAAACTTTGATTCGAATCTTTCCCAGAATTGCTCCCAAGTAATATCCGCTTCAATAATTTCAGAAATAAGTAGTTCATACCAATCTAATGCTCTTTCTTGGAGCATGCTAGAAGCCACTTGGACACGATGAAGGTCAATAAGATTCATGCGAGAAAAGATGCGATCGTAGGATCTAAGCCAAGCTTGGACTTCGATAACCCCCTGGGAACCCCTGAACGGTTTTCCACCCAAATTGGTATAGTCACCGCACAAGCGTGCAAACCCAGATTTTGGGTGAGTAGGCCCGGGAATGGGTCCGACAGCTTGAGCAATCTTTACAAGATCATGAAGCTGTTGGGCAGATATAAATACTCCATCCTGGGGAGTAGCACTGGATTGACCGGCGCTGGGACGAACTGGACTAACCATTTCTCTTCTTTAGAAAGAAAGAAAGAAGAAGAAAAAAGGTTATTCACAAAATGAATATCAAACAATAATGATTGATAAAACAAGGCATCGCAAAGAAAATAGGATAAAACGGTACGAAGACTCGAATTAAATCCTAAGGCACGACTCCTAAGATGGACTTAGGACGATGATCCTTGTTAAATTATTCTACATTGTTCCGAAGTTTGGCTCTGATACCAAGCAGTGATGCCCCACCTCCATACTCACGCTAGCCAAGGACACTACGGAGTAATGCTATCAACTAGCACGAAGAATAAGGCTGTTTAGGAGCAACCATCCGTGTAATTACTTTGTGCGATCACCGATATGTCAGATAGAATAACATGTATTTCATTTCAAGAGGAAATCCGACATACCGATACAAACTCAAAGTTACTATACAGTGCCTATACAATCTTCGAAAACACATATAGAAATAATCATAACATAAATCAGTCACAGATATCCATATCACAAAGGCGGAAATAGATATGAATATAACACATAGAAGTGTATATCAGAGTAGTGGTCAAACAAGATCCACAATATACCAAAAGAATAGATACAAGTGCTAGAGAAAAGAATATGTATACATCAAGGAGTCTCTATCTCGAATGTATAAAATAAAAACTACTAATCTAAAGTAGTTAGCCAAGAGTCAGATAATAACCCCCAGATGAGGAGTCAAGCAGAAGCACCTATAACGTCTCGGTCTGACCCGAGTATTATTTAATAAGAAAATAATAAACGGATCAGTCTAGCTATAATTATCAGATAAAAATGAGATAGAATAAGAGACATGACAAATACGTATAATAACAATAATGCCATACTGTGAAAAGTATGCAATTGAAAATCAACCAGAGATTAATCAATATCACAAGAATCTTCTCATAGATTAAAAAAGATTATCATATTCTTTATTTTATACACCAAACTAAATATATTGACATCAAATCGATGCTAATCAAAAAACTGGCGAAACACAAATTCTAGAAATCATCAGTTAGAAATCCAGAAATCACAAAAAGGGGGAGGCCTATCACAAAACGAGAGCATGATAACTCACCAACACGTGTATCACAAATGGGGACGCTATCCCATGGTCGCTAACCATAGAGTCGGTGCAACGACGTAGTACAATATCGGTACGCCTGAGGAAACAGAAACTCAAATATTTTGGAACAACGACGTAGTACAACGGTACGCCCGATGATCCTAATAAGTCGGTACAACGTAGTACAAAGGTACGTCCGATGAACCGAACTCCATAAAGAAACATGGGTCGCTAGCCCATTAGAATTGATTCGAAACTCCAAAGAACTATTAGGTCGTTAGCCTATAAAAGAAATGAGATGAAAACCAATAAAACGAGGTACAGTCCCCTACGTGGACAAAGAGACATAGCATATCCCTAGTCTAAATCACAAAAATGATCACAATGGTCAATGAAAAGTGTGAATTACACTAAGCTAGTAAATAAATGAGTTTAGCTTCATGTCCCACAGCCATTGGCTTAACTTAAGTATTTACGGACAAATTGTAGATTACCACTCGAAAAATTGCCATAAGAGTTTCAATCGAACAAGTCAAAGAATTAACCGATGAGGTGACGTAAGCGTTTCATACCAATCACTCTTCAATTTCCAACCCGAGAAGCTTGAATCTAAGCTTAAAAGAAAAACATTTCCTATGTTAGGGTTTTGGAATTTTTGAGATTGAAGGTAGAATGAGTTGGAGGAGAAGAAGTGGATGCTTACCAATAGCTTCTCTTTGAATTTGGAGTTAGAGCTTGGATTTGCAATGGAACTAGGGCTCAGGAATTCTAATTCTTTTTCTCTTCCCCCATTTTTATCTGAAGCTTGAAGGTATTAGGAAATGAAAGTGAAGAGAAGTGGGGGTGGAGTTAGAGTTAATAGTTTAGGCTAATCCAAACCCAAGGTCCAAAGTGCAAAGGTCAAATTTTTAGCTAGCTCCAAACATATCGAAGTTTATACTCAAAAAGGTCGCAAACACCATTTTGAACTCAATGGCAGTGGTCCCCAGTCCTAATTCAATCGTTTGAAAAAAGCAGCATTCTGGACTAAAATCCGACTAACGATGCTATATTTAAATATACATTCGTAAAATATGCGGGTTGTTACAGATAGGTTCAATGGTACCCTAGGATGAGTTGACTCTGTGTGTGTGTGTGTGTGTGTGTATATAAGCATACTTGTAATTTTATTATATAAAGATTTTGAATGATTTTATATAAGAATATATTTTGATATATAAAGCAATATTTTTTCTAATAAATATTAAGGTAATTGGTTGTTAAATTATTGGAATTAAATTAAGTGGTAATAGAAATACAACTAAATTGAAATTAAATAAAGATAAGTTTGAAATGGATTCAAACTGAAATTAAATCTTGAATTTAGAGAAGATTATTAATGTGAAGTTTCAAATTTAAAATGGGAGTTCAAATTGGGTAAGTTTGACTGGATTAAGTGAATTGAATTTAACTTTGGGAAAGTTAAGTATTTTAACAAACAACCTGAATTCGAAATTCCAAGATGAAATTGGGATTTAACTTGGGAAGTTAAATGGTTAATTTGAATTGGGAGTTTGTGTGATCTCAAAATGTGTTTAAGATCTAGAAATTGGAAATGGATGATGTTTTATAATAATTTGAATGATACCATCCTGTTCTTATTAATAATCTTTAAGCTGAAATTGGATTTGTTTATAAGAATGAAGAAATGGATTGTGATAATATATCCATTGTTAAGATAAAACAGAAACATTTTGGAGTTAAGATTTGAATGTTTAAGATAAAACTTCAAAGGTTTGGTTTCAAAATTTAAATTTGCTGATAAATTGAATTTCACGGATTTAGTTGTTTGATAAGGATTTGAATTATTATTTGAACTTTGAAATAGGTTAAAAATGGAATTTAGATTCACAATTAAGTGGTTTAAAGATATAAGTTGATTTGATTTAAAGGATTAAATCAACTTTAAAAATTTAACTCAAATTTATATAATTCAGGATGGTTTAAATTTGAAATTTGAATTGAACTAGTTCAAATTAAATTTGATTTGAATTAAGTGGAATTGTTACTGAAGATGGATGAGTTTAAAAATTCAAAGGGAAATTTTGAATTGGATTAATTTGAAATGAAATTGAAATTGACTTAGTTCAAATTCAAATGGGAATTGGGATTAATTCAAACTGGAATTGATATGAATTGAAATTGGTACAATTTGAAATTTATTTGAATTAATTGAAATTGTGAGTAAAATTGAATAATTAAACTCAAATGGAATTTGATTTGAATTTAGGAAAGAAATTGAGGATTAATTCAACATGAATTGGGGTTAAAACAATCTCAATGGAAATTGAAGTTATTTAAATTGGAACTGAGTCAATTTAAATGGAAGTGGAAATTTAAATTGAATTGATTAGAAATGGAGGTTGGGAATTGAACAGTTTGGCTCTGGACTATTTTCAAAATAAATTGTTTTAATATGAATCTATCTTTCCAAACTATTTACTATACAACTTTTCTTTTTTAAAAACCTAAAACTATCTTATACTTGTTTTACAATTATTTTTGAAACTATTTAACAATTTTTTAACTGTTTTATAAGCTAATTACCATTTTTCAACTGCTTATCTATTTTTATAAGAAAATTCAACCTATTTTCTAAATTTAAACCGGACAGAGTTCGAACTGTTTATGATTAAATATCCATTTGAGATAAGAATTGAAGTAATAATCCAAAATAGAATTTAAGAATTGTGAGTAAGTGAATGAAAATCAAATGAAGGTGAATACAAAAGAGAATTGATTTGGCTAATAACCAATAAAGATAGATATGTAGGATGTACGTATATTATTCCATTCGCATACTAATTTGATCCAAATTCGAGCATAGAATTTCGAGATAGTATATCGATCCGAGTTGGGATTTTTCACTCGATATTCAACAGCGAACCCTGGATATGGAATGTTGATTGATTCTGGATATTGTCTATCATAGCTATGACTATGCAAGGAGAATGACAGTTTCTGATCAAGAAACCAGATCTGAGTCCGCACTAGGAAGTCGGGTGGACGATAGTAGTTTGGAAGTGAAATTGTGTGATCGAGTGAGCGATCAGATTGATATAGCATACGAATGATTTGTGTACATCGTACGGATTTGAATGAAATTGATATTGAAATTTGTGGATAAGAAATGTTAAATGGTTTTTGAAATGAAAAGTATATTTGTGAAATATATGATGAAATAAAGTGGAAATTGGATATTTCTATGGTAATAACTTACTTTTTAGAAGTAAGTGATTTGGTAGGTGATTTATAAAGTAATCAAATTTGAATATTTGATTTGGAATAAGAAAAGTTATATATCCTTGTTATATAAGATAACTCTCCCCTTGTTGAATCTATAGCCAGAAGAAAAGGGTTTTTGAAAGTACTAGAAGTATAAAAGGGAATTTATACAAGTTTGAAGAGATCCAAAGTTTTAAATAAATAAATAAATATATATATATATATTATATATGTATATATAAAGGATCTTATGATGATTTTGGGAAAAGGTTTTTTGAACCTATGGACTTTGGAAAGGCTTTTGATTTTTGAGAAAAATCAATATTGGAATTTGGAAAGCCTAATTTGATAATTATCGATTTTAGATAATCGATTTTATGTAATGGAGATTTTGATAAAATTCATACTAGATGTATGATTTGGAAGATACTGTATGTGTATAGTATAAAGTGTTTTAAAAATGGCTCTGGGGAAAAAGGTGCTCCCTTGAAATGAACTTCTCAGGAGTGCCACAAGGTGGTATTGCCTTGAACCCTAAGGGGGTGTACTACACATGATCCTGTGAGGAGTCCAGACAAACTAGTTCCTGAGGATTATGTATAGTGTATAGTGAAAGTCGAGGGCGTTGATGCCTATAGAGGCATTTGGGTTATGCTGTGACGACAGTATTACTCGATGTCACTGCGATCTACTGGAGACCATAGCAAAAGTCGTGTGTGCTGATGAGAGCCAACAGTCTATGCTTGGTTTTATATCGGTAGACTACGACCTATAAAGACATAGCGAAATTCGAGAGGCCATGAGAACCTAAGGCTACATTGGGACTTGACTGATGTAGTCTACGACCTATGTGGGAGTGGAGAAGTTTCATTTTTTTGGCAGCGAAATTAGAGGGTGTTGATGCCTGTAGTTACATGGACTTTTGATGCGATGGCAACGTAACCCTGGATATAACTGCGATCTGTAGCGGGTTCCATGGCGTAATCGAGGGGCGTGGAGGCCTACAGTTATCTATAGATTTTGCCGGGATGGCAACGTAACCATCGGGTTAACTGTGACCATGGATGAGAGTGTTGATTTCTAGAGCTGTAACATGAAAGTCGGGGGTAATTGATAGGATCGTGTAATATGGAATAGCTATATGGTTAATGTATATATGGTAAGTAAAAATCGCACCAAGATTTTATACTGGTTCGGATCACTTATCCTACGTCCAGTCCCTAAGCATCACTTACGTATTCACTAACTACAAAACCCTCTCTTAACCCGGAGGAATAGGTTCACAACTTACCCGAACAACCGAACGGGATTTCTTTGCCTCAAACTACCTAAGAGGACTTCAAACCTCAATGCTAAACAAGTTTTTACTAGTTGTGTTCTTTATAACACGAATGAGTCTAATGTAGTACAATGTTCCTATAATCTTATCCTCAAGAATATGAAATATGTTTGTGAAGATTAAGGAATTATGAATTTGCTATGAATCAAATATATTAAATATAAACAGTGATTCAAGCAAAGAGAGTAGTGATTGCTTTGATAATGTTTAGAAAAATATGATCAAGAAATAGATAGATTAGAGTAAGAGAATTCGATGATTTGAATGATGTTTGAATCATGTATTTATAGTTGTAAAAAGGATGCATGTATTGCCAAGGGTTGTAGATAAGAGAAGCTTCCATTTCTATTGAGGAATGGTCGCAACTCTTGGGAAGAAGAAGGTGTCCTTTCATGCAAAATTCGCAGGTTCAAATTCAGTCGACTGTGCAGGAATTTCAGTCGACTGAAATTATAGTAGGAATCTTTCTGGAAAATTTTCAGTCGACTGTGCAGAAAATTTAGTCGACTGAAACTGTGCATATTTGTACATGTTTGCCAGTTCAGTCGACTGGTAAATTTAGTTCAGTCGACTGACATATGAATTTATGCATTATGAAGAATTGAAGTATGCGTAGTGAAAAATTGAAGTATAATGAATGTGTTCTTGTGTTTGTGCAACTCTTGAGGATAGATTTTAACAAATAAACCTATATATATAAAAATCATACTCAAGTTTATATTTCATTGATCTTCCTCTATCTTGCATATATTTCTTCCTTTATATATTGTCATTGATCAAAAATCTTCGTGTATCAACATTCTCCCCCTTTTTGATTGATGACAATACTTGATTTTCTAAAGATATCTAAACTTTCTCCCCCTGAATGTGTACATCTATCTTTCCTACAAAAACAAAGTTAGTGCCATAGATTTTCTCCCCCTTTGTCATCGACAAAAAGGAAGTAGTAACCGTAGTTGCATGGAATTAAAACAATCACTTTAACCAAGAATGAATCTTAGAATTGCATAAAAAAATGCATCAAATATAATAGTTCAAATGTCATAGTTGCAAGAAACATAATAGAATAATAACTCAAATAAATTACTGATCCTTATCCCAATCGTAAGAACCTTCTCTGTCTCCTGGTTCTCTAATGACTGGTCCTCCTGTTGATGGTCGATATTGTCTTCCTCCTTGTCCACCACTAGCTCCGCTTGTGCTGCTACTGGTATGCTCCTCGGATGACGTCCATGTAAATGTTGGTGCAGGACGCTTGCCACGAGATGTTGAAGTGGTAGTAGTGCTTGAGCATGAGATAGCGTCCCAAAGCTTATTAAAAAATCCTTTGATTTTGTCAAGCTTTTTATCCACCTTTTTAAGACGATTATCAAGAATTTGTTGATTTCTTGATAATATTCCTAAGGATTGGTTGGTAGAGTAGGTCGGGTCAACAAGACGAATTTCATCTTCTTGTTCAAAATGTTCTTCGGGTTGAGGTGGCGGAGGTTGTTGTTGTTGCTCTTGACGCCTACCTTCCCATTCGGCAAGTGATATAAATCGAGGAGTTCGAGTAGGGAGTTGCATAAGGCTTATGGTCCGATGGTTTATTTGATGGACCATTGTGTTTTCTGAATCCGGTAATGGTGTATCAACATTGAGGAGAAGGCGCATGATATATTCTCCAAAGTAAATTGTGCGCATTTTACCATTATGAAACGAGAGAAACTCATCAAGGATTAGTTGTACCCAATTGACTTTAATATTGCCAAAGATGGCATATAAAGCTCGATAGTTAATTGGGTAAACGATTTCATATGAGCCCGTGCGAGGAGTGATCGTTCTCATTAGAGTTTTATGTAGAATTCTTGCTCGAGGACGAAGAGAAGTAGATTTCAAATCTTGGAAATTTATATTATCATCCATAAATTGGTGATTTATGTTATCACGAATTTGTGGATTGAATTCTATTTCTTCTAGTTTTCTTCCGATATTAGTTGACCCTAAAATGTGAGCTATTCGATCCAAAGAAAAGCAAACCTTCTTTCCGCAGACCATGCTCCAAACACTGTCGTTTGGATTCCTTGGAGTTTGGTGTCCAAGATTGAGATTTGCGTAGAACAATTTGACCATAATATGATTTATGGCAATATCATTCCGTTTCAAATCAAGAAGAGGAGTTAAGCCTGCTCGATCAGTAAGCTCTTGGAAATTGTAGGTGTGAAGACTTTGGAAATCTTCAAATGAATGCTCAAATATTCTTGAGTTCTTCATCTTGTTCCATCGGGTGATCGCGACTTCATCATATAGCCATTGAGCAATTTGAGCATCAATGGGCTCGGAGGATGAAGAGGATGAAGCTCTAGATCGTTTTGGTGCCATTTGCTTTTGATTTGAGGGAGATTGGAAGCATTTGAGATCTAGGGTTTTGGGGAAATTTGGGGAAGAAGATGTAAAAAGTGATTTTGGAAGTAAAAAAAAACTGATGTAAATAAAGGGAATTTTACCTGGAAAAGGCCGTTCAGTCGACTGAAAATGTCTGTTCAGTCGACTGAATTGTAGACCGAAAGTTTGTAGGTTTGAATTCAGTCGACTGAACAGAGATTTTAGTCGACTGAATATTTTCCCGAGAGTTTCTGTTAAGTTTCAGTCGACTGTGCAGAAATATTTAGTCGACTGAAAATATGGAAAGAATGTTTTCTGTTTACATTCAGTCGACTGGGCTTATAAGTTCAGTCGACTGAGTCATGTACTTTTGTTGTTTCAGGTTCTTTTTGAATTTAAACAATTTATTTGAAGAAAAATAGTTACAAATAATATATTTCAAATTGAATTATTTCTTTTGAGAAGGACTTGGATTATTCTTTCCTTCATTCTTCATGTAATTTCTATCCCATGAATTCGGACTATATTGTGGTGTCTTAGGAGACATCCATGGATTGACGGGATCGTTTGGTGTATGATAAGATGAAGATGGATCAAATGAACTGACGGGTCGAGGTAGGGGCTCAGCCACTTCATTCTTCTTTGATCCACAGAAACGTAAGCCAATTTGCTCTAGAAAGTTCAAACGTCTAGCTGTAACCTTTTGCTCGAAGTATAGTTCTCGTTGAAGGTCAATCTGTTGTTGTTGAAAGTGATGAATCTCATCAATCTTTCTTTTCATGTCCGGAGAAATAAAAAGTCCACGCTTAGCCTTCTTGGTTTCTGGAGTGTAACCAGTATGATAATTTTTCCAATTATACATTGGCTCATGTGGTGGTGTTGGTGTGGGAAATTTTGGTGATGTTGGAGAGTTTTTGCTTAACGATGTGATGTTGATTGGAGAGTAGGAGTTGTTAGATGACATTTTGAGTTTGTTAAAATTTTAATTGTAAAAATTAGATGTTTTAAAAACTAAATTTGTTTAAGAATTTATAATAGAATTTGAGTAAACAATTAATGGTTATTGTTTAGCTAAGATTTTTAACCACATAAAAATTTAATGATTAAGCAAAACTTTGTTAAAAATGTAAGGATGTTATTAATAAATCAGTTAAAAATGTGAGGATTATAATATAGCTGAAAATAACTCTTGATTTATGTTCAGTCGACTGAAAAAATAATTTAGTCGACTGAAATATGTATATATCTATTGTAAATTTAATTGATATCTTTAATGGATATTATCCCTAATTCTCGTCGAAGTTTTATGAAGGAATTTTCTAATAAGGGTTTAGTAAATATATCGGCAATTTGATTTTCGGTAGAAATATGTTCTAGATTAATTATACCTTTCTCGATATTGTCACGTAAAAAATGGTGACGAATATCTATATGTTTTGTACGAGAGTGATTAACTGGATTTTTAGATAAGTTTATTGTACTAGTGTTATCACAATATATTGTAGAATTTGTTAAATTTATATTAAAATCTTTGAGTGTTTGTTGCATGTATATAACTTGAGTACAAGCTAATGCGGCTGATATATATTCTGCTTCGCAGGTGGAAAGAGAGACGCAATTTTGTTTTTTACTAAACCATGATACAAGTGATTTTCCAATAAAATGACATGTACCACTTGTACTTTTTCTATCTGTTCGAGATCCACCAAAATCAGCATCACTGAATGATACTAATTCAAATGTACACTCTTTTGGATAAAAAAGTCCAAATTCTTTAGTGTAGTTAAGATATCGTATAATTCGTTTAACTGCTCTTAAATGTGATTCTTTAGGATTAGATTGAAAACGTGCACATAAGCATACACTCATCATTATGTCTGGTCTACTTGCGGTTAAGTAAAGTAAGGAGCCTATCATACTTCTATATAATTTTTGATCTACACTTTTGCCATTGTCATCTCGATCGAGATGAGTAGTAGTACTCATAGGAGTAGGTTTAGCTGAAGTGTTTTCCATTCCAAAACGTTTAATTAAGTTTGTACAATATTTCTCTTGGTTTATAAAAATTCCATTTGATAATTGTTTTATTTGAAGTCCAAGAAAGTATGATAATTCTCCCATATGAGACATCTCAAACTCTTTAGTCATTATATTTGAAAATTCTTTGCATAAATTTTCATTTGTTGATCCAAATATAATATCATCTACATATATTTGAATTATTAAAATGTCTTTTGAAGTATCTTTAATAAAGAGTGTTTGATCGACTTTTCCAATTTTAAATCCCGAATTTAATAAATAACTTTTAAGTCTTTCATACCAAGCACGAGGTGCTTGTTTAAGACCATATAGTGCTTTCTTTAATTTATAGACATGATCTGGATATTTTTCGTGTATAAATAAAGGAGGTTGTTCTACATATACATTTTCTTTGATAAAACCATTTAAAAATGCACTTTTCACATCCATCTGATAGAGTTTGAAATTGTGAAAACACGCAAAAGCTAAAAGTATACGAATTGCTTCAAGTCTTGCGACGGGAGCAAATGTTTCTTCAAAATCAATACCTTCCTCTTGATTATATCCTTGTGCTACTAGTCTAGCTTTATTTCTTGTTATATTACCTAATTCATCTACTTTATTTTTGTAAATCCATTTTGTTCCTATTACTGATTGATTATTAGGACGGGGAACTAATTTCCAAACGTCGTTACGTTCAAATTGATTTAATTCTTCTTGCATAGCAATAATCCAATAATCATCTGTTGATGCTTCTTTAGGACTTTTAGGTTCTATTGAAGAAATGAACGCTACATGACCCATTTGATTTAGTTGATTTCTTGTTCTAACTTGAGAATTCATTTCTCCTATAATATTTTGAGTTGGATGATCTCGTAATATTTTAGGAGGGGATCTTAAATTATTATTTTCAAGATTTGTTTCTTCTATATTTATTAATTCTTCATCATCTTTTATACTTAAATTTCTATTAAAATTTTCATCAAAAGATATATGTAAGGTTTCTTCAATTATGTTTGTATGTTTATTAAATACTCGATATGCTTTACTTCGTTCTGAGTATCCTACGAAAACTCCTTCGTTAGCTTTTGGATCGAATTTTCCTAATTGATCTTTTGTATTTACAATGAAACATTTTGATCCAAATACTTTAAAATACGATATATTTGGCTTTTTGTTATTAAATAGTTCATAAGAAGTATTTTTAGTTAGTGGTCTAATTGATATTCTATTTAATACGTAACATGCAGTAGCAACGGCTTCTGCCCAAAAATGTTTTGGTAAGGAAGATCCATTTAATAATGTTCTTGCGCATTCTTTTAATGTTCTATTCTTTCTTTCTACAACTCCATTTTGTTGAGGAGTTCTAGGAAATGAAAAATTATGATTTATTCCTTTCTTTTTACAAAAAGTTTCAAAATCCTCGTTTTCGAATTCTCCTCCATGATCGCTTCGAATATTTTTAATTTTTAAGTCTTTAGCATTTTGAATTCTTTTGACAAATGTTTTAAAATTTTCAAAAGTATCACTTTTATTTTTCATAAAAATAGTCCATGTATATCTTGAGAAATCATCGACTATTACAAATACGTATCGATTATGATTAATGGATTGAACTTGTGTTGGTCCAAATAAATCCATATGGAGTAATTCTAATGGTTGTGTAGTCGAAATAATTTTCTTAGATTTGAAAGATGATTTTGTTAATTTACCTTTTTGGCAATCATCACAAAGATTATTTATTTTAAAGTTTATCTTGGGTAGACCTCTTACTAAATCATTTTTAGAGAGTTTTCTAATAGTTTTAAATTTTATATGACAAAATATTTTGTGCCATAACCAAGGATCATTGTCTTTGGCAAGTAGACACATACTTGTATTATGATTAATATTCATATTTAAAATGTAAATATTTCTATCTCTATTTCCTTCAAAAACAAGATTTTGGTTTTGATCAAAAATACTACATTTATTATCCGAAAAAATTATTTTAAAGCCTTTGTCACATAGTTGACTTATGCTAAGTAGGTTATGTTTTAAATTTTTAACTAATGAAACATTTGTTATAAAAGGTAATTTTGATGTACCGTAATTGTTCACATCTCCTTTGCCAATGATATAGCCTTTTGAATTGTCTCCGAAGGTAACCGAGCCACCATCAAAGTATGTTATGTTTGTAAGCATATCTTTGTCTCCGGTCATGTGTTTTGAACAACCACTATCTAATATCCATTTTTTCTTTTTGAGTGGGGCCTGAAAATAGATATGAAATTATTGGTACCCACCTTTTAATAGGGTCCTAAAGAAAAATTAGAGTTTAGGAAACCAAACCCAATTTGGTTTAGTATCCTTTTTATAGATATAGTTTTTATTATGGTGAACATTATCTATAAATGTTTTAATATATTTATTCCTAATTAAAATATTGTTAGTCTTTGGAATCCAAATTTTGACTATCTTTGTTTCTTCTTTTGTTTGAATAGATTCTTGAAGTAATATTTGTTGTTTTGAATTTTTAAAATTTTTATTTTTAGAAATTTTTACATCCTTTTTATATCCTAATCCATGTTTGTTTGAAGAGGATTGAGAATTTTCTAAAGTTTTAGATAAATTTTCTCTTCCTTTATTAAAGTTAGAAACATTTTTAGTAATGTTATCTAATCTAGCTTGAAGACCATTGTTTTCTAACTCAACTTGTCTAATTTTTGTTTTTAACTCATGATTTTCAGAAGCAATTATATCATTCTTAGTCTTTTGAGTTTCAATTTCTTGACTTAAAAGTGATAATTGAGTTTCTGAGTTTGAATAAGATTCTTGAACCTTTTCAAGTTCTTCTTCAAGAATTTTCTTTTCATCATGTAACATATCTCTTTCAAACTCAGCTTTATTTTGATTTTCACGAATTTCCTTAATTTTCTTTTTAAGACTTTTTATTGTGCTTAAAAGTTCAGTGTTTACTTCAATTAAATCATCGAAAGTTAAATTGCTTACCTCAGACTCTTGAGCCATGAAGCATACATTTGCTTGTTCATTGTCGCTATCACTATCACTTTCAGATGAAGATGAATCTGAATCGTCCCATGTTACAGAGAATGCCTTCTTTTTGAATTTATCCTTTTTGTTTTTGTTGTTGAAACTTTTCTGATTTTCCTTCTTTTGTTCTTGGCAATCCTTTTGCATGTGTCCTTTCTTGTGACAATTAAAGCATTCTATATTTGAGGAAGGAGGTTTACTCATGAAATTCTTTTTGAATCCGTTTTTGTTTCCTTTTCTAAATTTTAAGAATTTTTTGAAATTCTTGGCTATGAATGCTAAATCCTCATCTTCCGATTCTGAATCTTCTTTTTCCGCGTGAAAAGCAACATTCTTTCTTTCTTGAGCTTGATCTTTCTTAGCTTGCATATTAACTTCATATGACATGAGATTTCCAATTAATTCTTCTGGTTTCATTGAAGATAGATCGTTTGCTTCCTCGATTGCTAGCACCTTTCTTTCCCATTCATCAGTGAGTGAATTTAGAACTTTAGACACAATATCGAAATCCGTAAACTTTTCTCCCAATCCGATTAAGGCATGATGAATGTCTTGAAATCTTGAATACATGTCATTGATGGATTCATTTTGTCGCATTCTAAAGTTTTGGAATTGATTCTTTAGCATGGAGATCTTTGTTTGTTTGACCTTGTTAGTGCCTTCGTGTATGGTTCTAAGTGTCTCCCATATCTGATGTGCAGTAGTACATATGCTAACTCGGTTGAATTCATTTCTATCCAAGGCGCAAAATAGCATATTCATTGCTTTGGCATTTGCACTAGCTTCATTCTTCTGAGTTTGTGTCCATGTAGGATAGTCGGTAGTGGGTAAAACGAACTCTACTTGAGTGGCGTTCAATGCTTCGAAGCTAGTTGCTTGCATATAAATCCTCATCCTTGTAGCCCAATAGTTATAGTTAAGTCCATTGAAAAGAGGGGGTCTTTGAGTAGATTGTCCTTCGGCAAATGTAGAGTTATAGGCAGAAGTTGTACTTGTACTTGCGTTATTTTCCATATTATCAATATGTCTAATAACGGTGTTATGGTTATAGGACGACCACGCTCTGATACCAATTGAAAGTCGGGGGTAATTGATAGGATCGTGTAATATGGAATAGCTATATGGTTAATGTATATATGGTAAGTAAAAATCGCACCAAGATTTTATATTGGTTCGGATCACTTATCCTACGTCCAGTCCCTAAGCTTCACTTAGGTATTCACTAACTATAAAACCCTCTCTTAACCCGGAGGAATAGGTTCACAACTTACCCGAACAACCGAACGGGATTTCTTTGCCTCAAACTACCTAAGAGGATTTCAAACCTCAATGCTAAACAAGTTTTGACTAGTTGTGTTCTTTATAACACAAATGAGTCTAATGTAGTACAATGTTCCTATAATCTTATCCTCAAGAATATGAAATATGTTTGTGAAGATTAAGGAATTATGAATTTGCTATGAATCAAATATATTAAATATAAACAGTGATTCAAGCAAAGAGAGTAGTGATTGCTTTGATAATGTTTAGAAAAATATGATCAAGAAATAGATAGATTAGAGTAAGAGAATTCGATGATTTGAATGATGTTTGAATCATGTATTTATAGTTGTAAAAAGGATGCATGTATTGCCAAGTGTTGTAGGTAAGAGAAGCTTCCATTTCTATTGAGGAATGGTCGCAACTCTTGGGAAGAAGAAGGTGTCCTTTCATGCAAAATTCGCAGTTTCAAGTTCAGTCGACTGTGCAGGAATTTCAGTCGACTGAAATTATAGTAGGAATCTTTCTGGAAAATTTTCAGTCGACTGTGCAGAAAATTTAGTCGACTGAAACTGTGCATATTTGTACATGTTTGCCAGTTCAGTCGACTGGTAAATTTAGTTCAGTCGACTGACATATGAATTTATGCATTATGAAGAATTGAAGTATGCGTAGTGAAAAATTGAAGTATAATGAATGTGTTCTTGTGTTTGTGCAACTCTTGAGGATAGATTTTAACAAATAAACCTATATATATAAAAATCATACTCAAGTTTATATTTCATTGATCTTCCGCTATCTTGCATATATTTCTTCCTTTATATATTGTCATTGATCAAAAATCTTCGTGTATCAACATAACAACCCGCATATTTTACGATTGAATATCTAAATAATTTGTTTAAGCATTTTACAGTTAGTCGGATTTTAGTCTGAAAAGTTACTTTTTGCATACGGTCGAATTAGGACTCAGGACCACTTCCATTGAGTTCAAAACGCCGTTTGCAATCTTTTTGAGTATAAACTTTGATATGTTTGGAGTTAGTGGAATTTACCACTTTTTCACTTTAGGCTTTGGGTTTGGTTTAGCCCATTAGCCTAAACTATTAACTCTAGCTCAACCCCCTCTTCCCTTCATTACTTCACTTTCATTTCCTAACACTCAAACTTCATCAAAAATGGAGAGAGGAATGGGAAATTAAAACTCCACCTAGTTCACTTGCAAAATCCAAACTCTAGCACCAAATTCTATAAGAAGCCATTGATTCAAGCTTCTTGTGTTTAGATTAAAGTGTGGTTGATTCTTCCTTTGCTTTCAAGCTTCTCCTTCATTGATTTTGTGAAAAGGTGAGATTTTTATCTCACATCTTTGTCTATAACTATCTTTGATTGTTGGGTATGAATTCCTAACATTTATTCATGTGCATTTGC
This sequence comes from Allium cepa, assembly GCA_030765085.1. Lineage (NCBI taxonomy): Eukaryota > Viridiplantae > Streptophyta > Magnoliopsida > Asparagales > Amaryllidaceae > Allium > Allium cepa. Next base: position 321,551,129 of record CM060939.1, read on the forward strand.
TTTTGGTTTGGATTGAATTAGTGAATATCCCGATTTTTAGTGTTTTGGGTTCAAATCTTTAAAAATCCTAACTTTGAAGTTTGAACACGTTTTTGGTGATGCATCGAGGAGCCAATAGGACTGGATAACCGATGGGTGTAATACCCTAGCGTCCGTGCTCGTCCGGTTGCACATTGAGAGAGTTTTGCACTTCTGTTCCTTAGGTCGTTCGGCCTGCATATATGTCTCTCGGCCTGCAGTTAGGTCGCGCCATGTTAGGTCACAACCACTTAGGTCGCTCGCCTTGCTATGAGTCGGCCTTACTTAGGTCGCTGACTCCTTAGGTCCCTCAGCTTGCTCGCACCCCTTAGGTCGCAACCACTTAGGTCGCTCAGCCTCACCTCCTTAAGTCGCTCTGTCTGCTTTAGGTCGCTGACCACTTAGGTTGCTTGGCTTGCTCGCACCCCTTAGGTCGCTCGGCTTGCTCGCACCACTTAGGTCGCTCGGCTTGCTATGAGTCGGCCTGCTTTAAGTCGCACCTGCTATATCTCACAACCAACTTAGGTCGCGCCATGCTTTAAGTCACACCTGCTATGAGCCGGCCATGTTAGGTTGCTCGGCTTGCATCAACTTAGGTTGCTCGGCCTGTTTGCACCACTTAGGTTGCTCGCTTGCTCGCACCACTTAGGTCGCATCACTTAGGTCGCTTGGCCTGCTCGCACCATTAAGTCGCACCTACTATAGGTCGCGCCATGTTAAGCCGCATCTCTTAGGTCGTTGTCATTCGGCTTGCTCGCACCACTTAGGTCGCATCACTTAGGTCGCTCGGCCTGCTGCTATGGGTCGTGTCATGGTTTAAGTCGCAACCATTTAGGTCGCTCGGCTTGTTGCTATATCTCGCACCAACTTAGGTCGCGCCATGCTATAGGTCGCGCCATGCTATAGGCCCCGCCATGCTATAGGTCGCGCCATGTTAAGTTGCTCTGTTAGGCCGAATGCTATTTCTTAAGTCGCTGATCTCTTAGGTCATATGCCATGGAGTCGCATGAGTTGAGTCGCTGATTTCTCGTGTTGTATTGTGTTAAGTCGTGAGTCATGGCTGTTAAGTCGCAAGGGCATTTCCATTTTGATGGATTTGGAATCGAATTCTTTGGATTTTATTCACGTCATCGAATGTGAATTTTTGTGATTGATTGTTTCTACAATCATTTTTGTGATTTGTCACTTTAAAAATATGAAGGTTTCAATACTAGTAGTAAATATCAAAACTCCTTCATCAAAACGATTTCAACCCTATTTTACTGCAAAGCTCGTTTCTTAAACTGTTTTCCAATTTACTAGTATATACAAACCTTTACCTCACTCGTATGAGAAATCTAATTAAACGGCTTAGTAAAACAAGTGGTATGAAAAGCTTGCATTTGCTTCGCCGGTTAATTCTTGGACTTGTTCGATTGAATCTCTTGTGACAATTTTCGAGTGGAGATCTACAATTTGTTCGTAAATATTTATGTTGAGCTAGTGGTTATGGGACATGAGGCTAAGCTTATACATTTACTAGCTTACTGTAATTGACACTTCTTGATGATCGTTGACGATCATTTTTGTGACTTAGACTAGCAAATGCGCGATGTCTCTTTGTCTCCTCTCTTTGTCTACGAGGGAGACTAAACCCCGTTTCTGTGGAGTTTCGACTCAATTTGGTGTGGTAGCGACCTATGGTCTTCGGGCAGTTTTGTGGAGCTTCGGGCCAAAATCAATGGTTAGTAACCATGGAATAGCGTTCCATTTTGTGATACACGTGTTGGTGAGTTTTCATGCTCCCCGTTTTGTGATAGGCCTCCCCCTTTTTGTGATTTCTGGATTTCCATTGATGATTTCTAGAAATGGTGTTTCACCAATTTTCGTGATTTACATTAATATGTTTTATCAATATTTGTGCATTGGTGAATTTGTGTGTCATTAATTTTTGTGATTGACATTGATATAATTGTCAATATTTATGGTTTGGTGAATAAAAATAAAGAATATGACTTTCCTTTTGATCTTTGAGAAGATTCTTGTGATATTGATTAATCCCTAATTGATTTTCAATTGCATACTTATCACCGTATGACATTTTGGTTATATTATTTTGTCACATCTCTTATTCAATATCATTTCATCTGATAATTATAGCTAGACTGATCCGTTTATTATTTTCTTATTAAATAATACTTGGGTCAGACCGAGTTGTTACAGGTGCTTCTACTTGACTCCTCATCTGGGATTATTATCTAGACTTTTGGCTAACTAATTAGATTGGTAGTTTATTTTGTTGTATACCTTTGAGATATAGACTCCTTGATGTATACATATTCTTTTGTCTAGCACTTGTAACTATTCTTTTATGATATTGTGGATCTTGTCTGACCACTACTCTGATGAACACTTTTATGTGTTATATATTCATATTTATTTCCGCCTTTGTGATATGGATGTCTGTGACTGATTTGTGTTATGTTTATTTCTATATTTGTTTCCGACGAATATATATAGCCACTGGGTAGTAGCTTTGAGTTTGTATCGGTATGTCGGATTTCCTCCTGAAACTAGATGCATGTTGTACTATCTGACATACCGGTGCTCGCACAAAGCAATTACGCGGACGGTCGCTCCTCAACAGCCTTATTCTCCGTGCTAGTTGACGGCACTACCCCGTAGTGTCCTTGGCTAGAGTGGGTATAGAGGTGGGGCGTCACAGCTTGGTATCAGAGAAAAACTTCGAAACAATGTAGAATAATCTAGCAAGGATCATCGTCCTAAGTCCTTCTTAGGAGTCGTGCTTTAGGATTTAATTCGAGTCTTCGTACCAATTCATCCTATTTTCTATATGATTCCTTGCTTTATCTATCAAGATTGCTTGATATTCATTTGGTGAATAACCTTATCCTTCTTCTTTCTTTCTTTCTAAAGGAAGATAAATGGTTAGACATGGCCGTCCCAGCGCCGGTCAATCTAGTGCTACTCCCCAAGATGGAGTATTTATGTCTGCCCAGCAGCTTCTTGGTCTAGTAAAGAATGCTCAAGTAGCCGGATCTAATCCGGAGTCTACTCACCCTAAGTCTGGATTTGCACGTTTGTGCAACGATTATACCAATTTGGGTGGGAAGCCATTCAAAGGTTCTGAAACTATTATTGAAGTCCAGGCTTGGCTAAGAACGTGCGATCGAATCTTTTCTCGCATGAATCTTATTGATCTTCACCGTGTTCAGGTGGCCTCTAGTATGCTCCAAGAAAGAGCATTAGATTGGTATGAGCTTCCTATTTCTGAAATAAATGAAGCGGATCTTACTTGGGAGAAATTCCGGGAACGCTTCGAATTAAAATTTGTGCCAGAAGCTGAGAAGGTGACTTTAGCTCGCCGATTCATTGACCTTGTTCAAGGTGAATCCTCTGTGGCAGACTATGTCGCATTATTCGAGTCACTTTCTAAATACGGGGTCGAGTACATCAATACCCCATTGAAGAAAAACCAAAGATTTGTCTATGGATTGAATAAAAATCTCAAGAAGCCATTACTTCTAAAATTAGAAGTTTCTTTTGATCATCTCATTGATATCGCTCTTCGACTTGAAGAGGCTGATAGAGTAAGTGATGTTGAGGTTGGGAGTGCTAAACCGAACTTCACCAACAAGAAAAGGCCTAATAAGTTCAAAGGTTATTATCCCAACAATAAGAAAGGGAAGCAAGCCTCTCCGGCAACCAATACTTCTACCTCAAGTGGTGGGCAATGCTACAAATGTGGTTCTAAGGACCATTATGCGAATAAGTGTTCAAAGCCCCGTGCTTGTCGCTATTGCAAAAGCCCGGACCATTATATGTCTTCGTGTCCCAAACTTCCGAACAGGAAGGAGGGAAAGCTTAATGTGGTGCAAACTCCTAGTAACACTTCTCGTGGTCAAGGTATTTCTCATTCTATCCTTGATAGCAATATTTTATTTCATGATCATCCTATTCGAGTTCTTTTTGATACAGGTGCATCCCACTCTTTTATTTCAAAAGAACTTGTTGATACTTTTTATTTGGATGTTTTGTGTTTAATGACTTCTTTGAGAATTGCGAATCCGGTGGGTGGATCCGCAACAATTAGTTTACTTTGCAAAGATGTCGAGATTATTTTGTGTGATTTTTCTCTCCGAGCCGATTTGCATGTTATGCGCTACTTAGGCTTTGGAATGATTTTGGGAATGGATTGGCTTAACTGCTATGAAGCCCAAATCCTATGTCCTGAGCAGACTATTCATCTTCGACATCCTCAATCTGTTAAGCAGATGTCTATTGACCTTAAAGTTTCGGATTCCAGCTTGGCTGCATCTTTATATTCTTTAAATCCTCATGATGATGATAATGACGATGAGGAAGATGTCATTTCTCTTATTCACGTTGTTCGTGAATTCTCCGACATATTTGAGCCCGTTTTAGGATTACCACCTAAGCGAGGAATTGAGTTTAGAATTAATCTCATCCCTGGAGCTCAACCTATTACTCATCCTCCTTATCGTATGTCCAATAAAGAAAATGAGGAGATGCGCAAACAATTATCCGAATTGGAGATGAAGCAATTTATTCGCTCTAGTTCCTCGCCTTGGGGAGCTTCGGCTATTTTTGCGAAGAAATCTGATGGTACACTTAGGCTTTGCATTGACTACCGCAAGCTTAATGATCTTACTATCAAGAATAAATATCCTTTACCTCAGATTGATGATTTATTTGGTCAGCTTAGTGGTGCCAGAGTCTTTTCACAATTAGACTTAGCTACCGGTTTTCATCAGCTTCGTATTGCAAGGGATAGCATTCCTTTGACCTCGTTCCGTACCCGTTATGGATCATATGAATGGCTTGTTATTCCATTTGGTTTAACAAATGCTCTGGCTTATTTCGTTGACCTTATGAATAGATTTTTCAAAGACTTCCTCGATCGGTTTGTTCTCATCTTTATTGATGATATTCTCGTGTATTCGAAAACCGAGGAGGAGCATGAAAAGCATCTTCGGATTGTGTTGGAAACTCTTAGGCGTAATCAATTAAAACCAAAATTTTCTAAATGCCACTTTTTTCAATCTCGTGTGAAGTTTCTCGGTCATATTATTTCCGAATCCGGAATTTCCGTGGATCCTTCAAAGATTGAAGGGATTCAAAATTGGAAGAGACCGAAGAGTGTGACAGAGGTCCGTAGCTTTCTTGGATTGGCGGGCTATTACCGTCGTTTTATAAAAGACTTTTCAAAAATTTCCATGCCTCTTACTAGTTTGACAAAGAAGGGAGTTAAATACTTTTGGTCGGACAAATGTGAAGCTTCTTTCCAGAAATTAAAAGAACTCCTTTCCGATGCTCTTATTCTTGTTATTCCCGAGGGGAATCAAGATTTTATTGTTTATACCGATGCTAGTCGCATTGGTTTGGGTGTCGTTCTTATGCAAAGAGAACGTGTTATTTCTTATGCTTCTAGGCAATTGAAGCCAGTCGAGACTAGATATGCCATTCATGATTTAGAACACGTGGCTATTGTTTTCGCCCTTCGAATTTGGCGCCATTATCTTTTGGGAGAAAAATTTATTCTCTACACCGATCATAAATCTTTGAAGTATTTATTTTCCCAAAAGGAACTTAATTTGCGTCAACAATGTTGGCTCGAGTTCCTTGCATCTTATGATCTTGATATTCTTTATACTCCCGGAAAGGGAAATTGTGTTGCCGATGCACTTAGTCGCGAGCAACAAGCGGTTATTTCTATGATGATATCCGAATGGAACAGTCTCGGGTTTTATCCACTTGGGAGATTCGAGATCGTGTTTTCGATTTATGTTCATCTCTTGTTTTGTGTAGCCTTGAGGCTCATGCTTCTCTTTTAGACCGCATTATTGAAGCTCAAAAGCTAGATCCCGAATTGGCTTTTCTTGACCAAAATTTTAGGGATAAAATGGATATTGAAGGTTTGAAAGACTTTGATATTGATTCTCATGGCGGTATTCGAAAATTTGGTAGACTTATCGTGCCAAATATTAGTGATCTTCATAAAGACATTTTAGAAGATTCTCATCATTCTAAATTTACCATTCATCCCGGTAGTAGTAAAATGTACGCGGATATGAAGCGACTTTATTATTGGGAGGGAATGAAATCTGATATTGCTAACTTTGTTAAGTGTTGCATGACTTGCCAACTCATTAAGGCCGAGCATCAAAGGCCCGGTGGGTTATTGCAACCTTTAGAAATTCCAATTTGGAAATGGGACCAAATTTCCATGGATTTTATAGACGGCCTTCCCCGTTCTCGTTCGGGTCATGATAGCTTATGGGTGATAGTTGATAGACTTACTAAATCTGCCCGTTTTATTCCCGTTCGATCTAACCAGACTGTTCCTCTTTTGGCCAAGATCTTTATTAAAGAAATTTTTAAATTACATGGAGTTCCTACTTCTATTGTTAGTGATCGTGATCCATTGTTTACTAGTGGATTTTGGAAGAGTCTTCAAAAAGCTTTAGGAACGAAGCTTAATTTTAGCACCGCTTATCATCCTCTGTAACGACCCGATATTTCCAACCATTCGCATCCGCACATGTCGGACTTGAATTGTTCAAAATACCGCGTTGTAAATAAAATTTGGCAAATCTCAAAATATACAGTAAATAATTAATCACAGAATCACAGACACAGAATCAGAATACTCGCAGCGGAATTTAAAATACTTAGTGGTTCATGAAGCCACTATAAATAGTCTCAATCAAATAAAAATTACATAGTCTTTAATCCAAATATGGTTTAAATCATCAGTAGAACAATCCAAATGTCCATTAGTCTTGATTTCAAAATTTTAGATAAAGAACTGGAGAGGAAGTTCCCAGCAGCTTGAAAGTGATCTATAGAAATCCTAGCTCCGGGATGAAACTGAACTGCAACTCAGGCTGACCCGAGTTAACATAAAACATAAACACTCGAGTCAGGACATACATACTTATATAGTGTAAGCTAATTCAAGTGTACTATAATATAGAGCAAGTAACTTAAAGGATGCTTGGGACCGCCCATCCTCTAAGGATCCGTTAAACTATTTACTATGTAGTAATATTTTCGCTATTATAATAGTGTCTATATTAAAATAAACTTACTTTTAAATAGCGTTAAGGAGTGACCCAATATTCCCCTTAACACGTAATAGTCCCAGTAGTCCATCCAATATCATGGTCCCTCCTGATCGGGAAGCCACCAGAGGATACCACACGGGCTACGGGAGAAAAACAAACTCGTACAAGGCTCGCTATGGTAGGTGACACGGCACAACTAGGCAATGCCAGGGTAGATATACCAATTGCTATCCGGACCGATGGAAACGCGCAGCGCGCAGCTGCCGCCCACCTCGAACAACACTCCCAAATCAAAGGTGCGCACCAAAACAATCACAAGAGTAATAGAATGGCATACGAAGAAGTGCGTCCGATCAGAGGTGCTACCTCATTAATCCGAGAATCGCTCCTGTTTTAGCCACCATATGCCAACTCACGGGAGTCGGGTGCACGTATTTACCTTAAAGAAAACATCACCACCATCCTACTTCATTCTGGAATCTCCACCGCGTACACGGTTGTCAAAGTGGTTTTCGGTATCGACAGAGAGTATGCCAGATATCCGATCCCGGTCTCTTTAACAACCAAACGTTATTATAACCCGTGGTTATAACTTTTAAATATGGTATTTATACTTTAAAAATCAAATATAAATTCCAAATACCTTTCAATATCATAATATCATTTCAAACATCATTTATTTAAAACATTAGTCATTTTATAAAATACCATTTATATCTATTTAATTTATTTAGGAATTAATTGCCTTCCACCTCGCATTTAAAAGTTAAGTTCTTCCATTCAAACCACTTAAAGTCAATTCCTTATTTTACATATTAAATTCCAAACTTTAAGCTTTTTCCCAAAGATTATTTCCTTTAAATTCTTTTATTAAAACAATCAAAATTCAGTTTCCGTAGCACTTATAAAATGCTACCTAAAGTCATAGGTTAAAACAGTTCATTTACAAAAGACAGCATTTAAGTGCTGAAATAAATTATTAACTTAACAATTAATTTTAAATTCCCAAATATAAATTATTATCAATTATTTTACTTAACTAAAATCTCACTTTTAACAAAAATTCAGAATAAGTTATATTCCAAAATTTTACTTAAACTTCCATTTATTTAACATTTTGACTCATTCAAAAATCATTATAAATTTTATAAAAATCCTTTAAATACATTTAAACCAGAATATTATAAACTTCCATTTAAAAATATATATTTTTTAAACATTTCAGAAAAATATTATATAAACCATGGGTCTATATATAGTTTTCTAGCCTAGGTCAAGTGATACAGATATATATCATTTCAATCCGCAATTTACAAAGAAAACCCGGGTTCTATCATTTCAAACCCGCAATCCCAAGTTAAATAATAAATAATTAAATAATTAAATAATCAAATAAATGAATAAATAATTATCGTTCAGGCCTATCATTTCAGCCTATAACGATCTCAAATTTACAGGGAACTTGTAGTGATTAACAATAAATAAGCATTAAATAGTATAACTGCAAAAATATTAAAATAGATAAACAACTGATGAGGTGTCAATTTAAAATGGGGTTTAACATCATACGTTATATCACAGGCAGATAAAATTTAATAAATAATTTACAAATACACTTGTGATAAATCACGGATATATAGGTATGTTTGTCTGGTGAGAAATACTCCCCTTTTCGCTGCTGCAGATTCAAATCAAACAACGGTATCTATCTCGAAAGAAATGAACAGAGGCACGATAAACCCAGCAGATGTGACACCTCAATTTCGAACTTGAAAAATAATAGAATAATAAATTACGCAATTATGAAGCGATCAGAGCAAAATTTAATAACAACCGGAACGAGATTTATAAATTTAAAGATTTTTACACCCGCAGCTTGACCACTCCATCACTTAATTTGTTCAACATCTCCAATCCTCTTCCCTTTCCAAATTTGTTATTTAAATGCTTTGTTAAATCAAATAGGCTGAGTCTTGAAACAAAACGTTATTAGATTTTCATAAAAAAATACTTTGAAAAAATGTATGCATGCACTTATGAAATGGCAAGGTCGTGTGATTTGTTTCACACGCAACTAATAAACCACAAATCATTTTCTAGGTTAGTCTCCATTACACACTTCCATTTGTTAAAATCTTCAAAGTGGCTCACGCATGCACATTCACATGTCCACCAAAACTACAGACGTATATGGTTTCTTCTCTAGTGATGCAAAAAATGAAAGATATTTATTTTGTTTGTTAATTTTATTCAAAAGTGACACCCTTATTCAATTTCACGTGGCCACAACTACATGGACGCAGGCTAATATGTTCTACAGCATGCAAAAGAAAGAAACTAGGCTTGATTCCCTATATTACTGGACATGCACGGCAAGATCGGGAGGAAAGGAGATGCATACTTATCAGGGATGGCAACAACATACTTGAGAGGTGGAGTAGTCGAGCATGGTGGAACGAGGAGAAGGAGCAAAGTATGCAACGCGAAAAGCATGAGAAGTAGAAATAAAAAAAATAAAATAAAAGATAGATGCGTACCTTTAACACACGCATGCAAGAAAAGAAGGTGAAGCTCTACAGGTGATGTAAAAATTGTTTTGAACGTGTGTTGTATAAATATAGGGGAAGGTCACGTTGATTTTAAGGATGGGCAAGATTTTAGGTAAGGAGAAAAATTTGATGCGTGAAAGAAAAAGGCAGGAAATCTTTGCATTTGAAATTCAACGTTAAAAGAAATGACTTCTTGCATTTTTAAGAGTGCGTATATTTCAAGTAACGGTTGAAAAAAATAAATTTGTAAAAGAAATTTGATTGATTTTTGTTGATTGAATTATACATACGGCAAGAAATAAGATTTTCAAATTCTCGTGTTTTATTAAAAAGGAAAAACTAGCGAAATTAAAGGTGAAGAAAACGGCAGGTAATTGAAAAGAAACGGCAATGATATTAGCTTTGGATGCTACTTCATTAAAAGATTTTATACTAAATATAATAGCTGCGTGTTAAAAATTTGTTAGGCTAAAAAATGTATACATATACAGAGAATTTCGAAATCATGGTAAGAAATAAATGCAGATAAGAAAGAAACGGCAACTAGAAAATTTGAAATTTTCGTGCGTTGATAAAGAGGGATGAGTGAAATTTATGGTGAAGAAACGGCAAGTGATTAATAGATTGGTTCATTTTAAACCTTTTCTTCAATTAATGATTGCGTGTGTTTCTTTCTTTATATATGCTGAGTGATTTTAGCAAGGATTTTACGCCAATTTAAAACCAATGAAAGCTGTGGAAAAAGTAACGTTTTGCTATAAAAAAATCTACTAACTTATTTATTAATCCATATAGATATTGCAGTATGCATTTTAAAATACGCCAAACCGACGCAATACAATACGCCCAAAATTTATGCAAAAGTAACATTTTTAATTTATACGTTTATACGTTACTTATACCATTACAATGCGTACCCTTTTTAAATGCGAAATTTAACAGTCTGTAAAACACTGGATTTTACAAAGTTATTACTTAACTAAAATTTTAACTTGTTTACATTCTTCGTATTTAAAATATACATAATTCATTTTTATTAAAATTCCAATTGGAGTTGTCTTTTAACAAAGTAAAAATTTCAAAACTTCCAATTTTATATTTAGACTTTTAGGAAATGATTAAATCAAGTTAAAATTTATATTAAATTTCAAGGTTTTATAAATAAAAAGAAATAAAGAGTAGGCAATTAAAAAGGCAAGCAATTAAGACAATATAACGCATACCCTTTTAGTTTCTTCCAAGCCATAAATAAAAGATATAAACAAGCAATAATCTAATAAATAAACATGACTGTCAAAAATAAAAATAGAAAGATAAAATAGAGGTGGATATATGAAATAATAATAATAATAATAAGAACATATATATATATATAATATGTAATAAAAGTAGAAAAATTTATTGCGTGTAAAACGCTGTATTTTATCAAAAAAAAAGTATAAGTTTTAAATTCCCAATAAATCCATATATTTGATTTCTCAATCATGTTATTGAATCGACTATTAACTTATCCTCTTATGGGTAATATTAAAATTGGTTTTTATACTAATACATAAAAAAAATTCCCAATTCATCCAAATTTCAATTAATTACTTTCCAATAACTACCATGCTTTAATCCTACTCTTTTATTAAATCTGTTATCACTTTATAAACCTAGTTATTATTTGTTTATCTTTCCTTACAAAAATATATATTCCAATTTTCATCTTTCTTTTGTAATAACTTGTTATTTTCAATTATATTGAATTTCCCAAATATATACATTTATCACAAATAAAACCTAAATCAATTTATTAAACTTGGTTTCATTCCTTTATTTCATCTTATGAATAAAATATAAATTTCCATTTATGTCATTTCATTTACATTCACACATTACAGTTACAGTCCTATCTCACATTATTAAACCTTTACCTACATTTAAATGTAATTGACTTCCTACTCTGAATTTAGCAGCCCTAAATAAAAATGTGACTTGCATAAATGTTGTCACTAACTTTATATTACACTCAAGTTTATTATTTCCACTAATTATCAGAATTGCTTATATAATGTTGAATTCCTTATATAATGTTGAATTGACTCCATTACCATACGTTTATTTGCACATATTCAATTTAATACCCAAGTGCAACAGTTAAAACTTCATTAATAGACCAATTAAATAGTAACTTACAACCGTTACTATATCCCTATTATTTTCATTTCATTTTAAACACTAACTTCATTAGAAATTATAAAGGTTTTTTTTCTTCTTAAATTTAATTACAAAAATCTTATTTAATTAACTAGTTTAATTATCGAAATTTACAGGTCATTACACTCTCCCCCACTCAAAACTTTTCGTCCCCGAAAAGGAAGGAGGTAGGAGAATAGAACACACTGAAAGAAAACTAAATTGAAACTCAAAATGGAATCATTTATTTAAACCATATAAATTCAATTTAAATTAATTAATATTCAATAATTGATTTAATTCATTTAATTTTTACTGAAGTTAAATGAATCTTAACTATTTCCAAATTAATTATCTTATTATCCAATTATTTTGAAATTAAAAATCAGAAATTCGTATAGTCATTTATAATAATCATCTTTTATTCAACAAATTTAATTCTTCTTTATTCCAGATTATTATTAAATATATTCTACTTAATATATCTTATCTCACATATTAAGTAGATTATATTTATTATAACTATTCCAATTTATTTCTAAATTTCCTTTAACACCATTTGATATTCTATATTATTCAATTACTATTTTATTTCTATTTACCTCTATTTGTCTTGTTATAACTGAAACTTTAAGTGTATAACATTTATTATAACCACTCAAATTTTATTTATAAAATCCTTTTATATTGTACATTATCCAATTACATAGTTAATTTCTGAATGATTTAGGTAAGTTATATTGGCATGCAATTATACAAGTAAAAATTTTCCAATTCTATTATTCAAGTTTAAATATTCATTCAAAATTTGACTTTATTTTATCATTAGAATCACCTTTTAACATAAATTTATGAATTAAATTTCCAATTAACTTCAAACCCTTTAGAGATAAATAAATACATACATATAGCATATGTCAAATCAAATTTAAATCATATATCTATATATATTATAAATTAAGTCATATTTAGAAATTCAAATCAATTAAATTTTTGAAGCAAAACTACAACGTGGTCTCTTTACTTCGATACTAGAAAATGAATGTCGATGATGTTGTAGTCATCACCGAAATTATTTTCCAGCGACAAAGAGAAGAGCACTAATTTTTAAAACTTTAAAATTCTTTGGAAACAAATTTATATTCGAAAATAATTTAAATAATAATATATCCTTTTAAGACTTTAAATACAAGGTTTGAAACTATCAGAAATTAAATTCTTAAATTCTTGTTTTAAATTCATTTCTGTTTCCAAATAAATTTATAACCATGTTTTATAGTTCAATTATTTATATAAGACAAAACCAATGGTTTACAAAACCATAAATAAAATCAAACACTATTATCTCTAAACAACTAGTTAAATTCTGAAAATTATACTTATATATATAATATTAGATTTTTGCCAAATATAGGAATAAATTTTTCAAAACAAGGATAGAGATTCAAATTTGATGGATTCAAATCAAAGAGAATTTTGATTTAAAGATAAATTGGAATCAGAAGATCCGATGATTAAATAACAGAACAAGGAACTTGATAAGTTTATATAAATCGCGGGCAACCTTAACCTGGTCAACCGTGACTTAAAGAGTCAGATCGAATGTAGATTTACCATTCGATCCGAAGAGATAGAGTTCGGAATAACCAAAGATACTAGCATCTAAACCGAGGTTAAATATAAATCTCTGGTGAATCAATGCTAATTGTAAAGGTGTTTCACCCCTTTATTAGAATATTGGCGAGACCGTCAATTCACTATAAAGATCATCCGAAATGGAGTTATGGGATATTCCAGAATCGAAAGAAAATGAATAGTGAGGAACACGAATGAACTTCGGAACCGCAGGGAACGTTCCAAAATTCAAAGGAAATCGAATCAAAAGGAAGAGATTCAAGCTCGAATGAAAGTGATTCTGTAAATCAAATTTACCATACATTCTAAGTTTTGCCTAGAGCCAAAGCTCTGATACCAAATGTAATGACCCGATCAAAGCAGAGAAATAGCCTTCTATATTCATGATTCAAGTCTCTATTTTTTTCTCGGGTACTCGAGAAAAAAATAGAGATAGAGGATAAAGATACCAGAGCAGTCTTGTGTCAAACTACTTGTCTCTTTGTAGTTGGATCTCAAAGTTTTTGGAATGCTCTATTTTCAACCATTCGCATCCGCACATGTCAGACTTGAATTGTACAAAATACCGCGTTGTAAATAAAATTTGTCAAATCTCAAAATATACAATAAATAATTAATCACAGAATCACAGACACAGAATCAGAATACTCGCAGCGGAATTTAAAATACCGAGTGGTTCATGAAGCCACTATAAATAGTCTCAATAAAATAAGAATTACATAGTCTTTAATCCAAATATGGTTTTAAATCATCAGTAGAACAATCCAAATGTCCACTAGTCTTGATTTCAAAATTTTAGATAAAGAACTGGAAAGGAAGTTGCCAGCAGCTTGAAAGTGATCTACAGAAATCTTAGCTCCGGGATGAAACTGAACTGCAACTCAGGCTGACCCGAGTTGACATAAAACATAAACACTCGAGTCAGGACATACATACTTATATAGTGTAAGCTAATTCAAGTGTACTGTAATATAGAGCAAGTAACTTAAAGGATGCTTGGGACCGCCCATCCTCTAAGGATCCGTTAAACTATTTACTATGTAGTAATATTTTCGCTATTATAATAGTGTCTATATTAAAATAAACTTACTTTTAAATAGCGTTAAGGAGTGGCCCAATATTCCCCTTAACACGTAATAGTCCCAGTAGTCCATCCAATATCATGGTCCCTCCTGATCGGGAAGCCACCAGAGGATACCACACGGGCTACGGGAGAAAAACAAACTCGTACAAGGCTCGCTATGGTAGGTGACACGGCACAACTAGGCAATGCCAGGGTAGATATACCAATTGCTATCCAGACCGATGGAAACGTGCAGCTGCCGCCCACCTCGAACAACACTCCCAAATCAAAGGTGCGCACCAAAACAATCACAAGAGTAATAGAATGGCATATGAAGAAGTGCGTCCGATCAGAGGTGCTACCTCATTAATCCGAGAATCGCTCCTGTTTTAGCCACCTTATGCCAACTCACGGGAGTCGGGTCCACGTATTTACCTTAAAGAAAACGTCACCACCATCCTACTTCATTCTGGAATCTCCACCGCGTACACGGTTGTCAAAGTGGTTTTCGGTATCGACAGAGAGTATGTCAGATATCCGATCCCGGTCTCTTTAACACCAAACGTTATTATAACCCGTGGTTACAACTTTTAAAAATGGTTTTTATACTCTAAAAATCAAATATAAATTCCAAATACCTTTCAATATCATAATATCATTTCAAACATCATTTATTTAAAACATCAGTCATTTTATAAAATACCATTTATATCTATTTAATTTATTTAGGAATTAATTGCCTTCCACCTCGCATTTAAAAGTTAAGTTCTTCGATTCAAACCACTTAAAGTCAATTCCTTATTTTACATATTAAATTCCAAACTTTACGCTTTTTCCTAAAGATTATTCCCTTCAAATTCTTTTATTAAAACAATCAAAATTCAGTTTCCGTAGCACTTATAGAATGCTACCTAAAGTCATAGGGTAAAACAGTTCATTTACAAAAGACAGCATTTAAGTGCTGAAATAAATTATTAACTTAACAATTAATTTTAAATTCCCAAATATAACTTATTATCAATTATTTTACTTAACTAAAATCTCACTTTTAACAAAAATTCAGAATAAGTTATATTCCAAAATTTTACTTAAACTTCCATTTATTTAACATTTTGACTCATTCAAAAATCATTATAAATTTTATAAAAATCCTTTAAATACATTTAAACCATAATATTATAAACTTCCATTTAAAAATATTTAATTTTTTTTAAACATTTCAGAAAAATATTATATAAACCACGGGTCTGTATATAGTTTTCTCGCCCAGGTCAAGTGATACGGATATATATCATTTCAATCCGCAATTTACAAAGAAAACCCGGGTTCTATCATTTCAAACCCGCAATCCCAAGTTAAATAATAAATAATTAAATAATTAAATAATTAAATAAATGAATAAATAATTATCGCTCAGGCCTATCATTTCAGCCTATAACGATCTCAAATTTACAGGGAACTTGCAGTGATTAACAGTAAATAAGCATTAAATAGTATAACTGCAATAATATTAAAATAGATAAACAACTGATGAGGTGTCAATTTAAAATGGGGTTTAATATCATACGTTATATCACAGGAAGATAAAATTTAATAAATAATTTACAAATACACTTGTGATAAATCACGGATATATAGGTATGTTTCTCTGGTGAGAAATACTCACCTTTTCGCTGCTGCATATTCAAATCAAACAACGGTATCTATCTCGAAAGAAATGAACAGAGGCACGATAAACCCAGCAGATGTGACACCTCAATTTCGAACTTGAAAAATAAACGAATAATAAATTACGCGATTATGAAGCGATCAGAGCAAAATTAAATAACAACCGGAACGAGATTTATAAATTTAATGATTTTTACACCCGCAGCTTGACCACTCCATCACTCAATTTGTTCAACATCTCCAATCCTCTTCCCTTTCCAAATTAGTTATTTAAATGCTTTGTTAAATCAAATAGGCTGAGTCTTGAAACAAAACGTTATTAGATTTTCATAAAAAAAATACTTTGAAAAAATGTATGCATGCACTTATGAAATGACAAGGTCGTGTGATTTTTTTCACACGCAACTAATAAACCACAAATCATTTTCCAGGTTAGTCTCCATTACACACTTCCATTTGTTAAAATCTTCAAAGTGGCTTACGCATGCAAATTCACATGTCCACCAAAACTACAGGCGTATATGGTTTCTTCTCTAGTGATGCAAAAAATGAAAGATATTTATTTTGTTTGTTAATTTTATTCAAAAGTGACACCCTTATTCAATTTCACTTGGCCACAACTACAGGGACGCAGGCTAATATGTTCTACAGCATGCAAAAGAAAGAAACTAGGCTTGATTCCCTATATTACTGGACATGCACGGCAAGATCAGGAGGAAAGGAGATGCATACTTATCAGGGATGGCAACAACATACTTGAGAGGTGGAGTAGTCGAGCATGGTGGAACGAGGAGAAGGAGCAAAGTATGCAACATGAAAAGCATGAGAAGTAGAAATAAAAAAATAAAATAAAAGATAGATGCGTACCTTCAACACACGCATGCAAGAAAAGAAGGTGAAGCTCTCCAAGTGATGTAAAAATTGTTTTGAACGTGTGTTGTATAAATATAAGGGAAGGTCACGTTGATTTTAAGGATGAGCAAGATTTCAGGTAAGGAGAAAAATTTAATGCGTGAAAGTAAAAGGCAGGAAATCTTTGCATTTGAAATTCAACGTTAAAAGAAATGACTTCTTGCATTTTTAAGAGTGCGTACATTTCAAGTAACGGTTGAAAAAAATAAATGCGTAAAAGAAATTTGATTGATTTTTGTTGATTGAATTATAGATACGGCAAGAAATAAGATTTTAAAATTCTCGTGTTTTATTAAAAAGGAAAAACTAGCGAAATTAAAGGTGAAGAAAATGGCAGATAGTTGAAAAGAAACGGCAATAATATTAGCTTTGGATGCTACTTCATTAAAAGATTTTATACTAAATATAATAGCTGCGTGTTAAAAATTTGTTAGGCTAAAAGATGTATACATATACAGAGAATTTCGAAATCTGGGTAAGAAATAAATGCAGACAAGAAAGAAACGGCAACTAGAAAATTTGAAATTTCTGTGCGTTGATAAAGAGGGATGAGTGAAATTTATGGTGAAGAAACGGCAAGTGATTAATAGATTGGTTCATTTTAAACCTTTTCTTCAATTAATGATTGCGTGCGTTTCTTTCTTTATATATGCCGAGTGATTTTAGCAAGGATTTTACGCCAATTTAAAACCAATGAAAGTTGTGGAAAAAGTAACATTTTTCTATAAAAAAATCTACTAACTGATTTATTAATCCATATAGATATTGCAGTATGCGTTTTAAAATACGCCAAACCGACGCAATACAATACGCCCAAAATTTATGCAAAAGTAACATTTTTAATTTATACGTTTATACGTTACTTATACCATTACAATGCGTACCCTTTTTAAATGCGAAATTTAACGGTCTGTAAAACATTGGATTTTACAAAGTTATTACTTAACTAAAATTTTAACTTGTTTACATTCTTCGTATTTAAAATATACATAATTCATTTTTATTAAAATTCCAATTGGAGTTGTCTTTTAACAAAGTAAAAATTTCAAAACTTCCAATTTTATATTTAGACTTTTAGGAAATGATTAAATCAAGTTAAAATTTATATTAAATTTCAAGGTTTTATAAATAAAAAGAAATAAAGAGTAGGCAATTAAAAAGGCAAGCAATTAAGACAATATAAAGCATACCCTTTTAGTTTCTTCCAAGCCATAAATAAAAGATATAAACAAGCAATAATCTAATAAATAAACATGACTGTCAAAAATAAAAATAGAAAGATAAAATAGAGGTGGGTATATGAAATAATAATAATAAGAACATATATATATATATATATATATAATATGTAATAAATGTAGAAAAATTTATTGCGTGTAAAACGCTGTATTTTATCAAAAAAAAAGTATAAGTTTTAAATTCTCAATAAATCCATATATTTGATTTCTCAATCATGTTATTGAATCGACTATTAACTTATCCTCTTATGGGTAATATTAAAATTGGTTTTTTACTAATACAAAAAAATTCCCAATTCATCCAAATTTCAATTAATTACTTTCCAATAACTACCATGCTTTAATCCTACTCTTTTATTAAATCTGTTATCACTTTATAAACCTAGTTATTATTTGTTTATCTTTCCTTACAAAAATATATATTCCAATTTTCATCTTTCTTTTGTAATAACTTGTTATTTTCAATTATATTGAATTTCCCAAATATATACATTTATCATAAATAAAACCTAAATCAATTTATTAAACTTGGTTTCATTCCTTTATTTCATCTTATGAATAAAATATAAATTTCCATTTATGTCATTTCATTTACATTCACACATTACAGTTACAGTCCTATCTCACATTAATGAACATTTACTTACATTTAAATGTAATTGACTTCCTACTCTGAATTTAGTAGCCCTAAATAAAAATGTGACTTGCATAAATGTTGTCACTAACTTTATATTACACTCAAGTTTATTATTTCCACTAATTATCAGAATTGCTTATATAATGTTGAATTGACTCCATTACCATACGTTTATTTGCATATATTCAATTTAATACCCAAATGTAACAGTTAAAACTTCATTAATAGACCAATTAAATGGTAACTTACAACCGTTACTATATCCCTATTATTTTCATTTCATTTTAAACACTCACTTCATTATAAATTATAAAGGTTTTTTTCTTCTTCACAAATTTAATTACAAAAATCTTATTAAATTAACTAGTTTAATTATCGAAATTTACAGGTCATTACATCCTCAATCCGGTGGACAACTGAGCGTGGGAATCAAACTCTTGAAGATCTTCTTCGTGCATGTGTTCTTGATTTTGGTGGAAGTTGGGAAGATCATATTTCTCTTGTTGAGTTTTCCTATAATAATAGCTTCCAATCTAGTATTGGTATGGCACATTTTGAGGCGCTCTATGGAAGGCCATGTCGATCTCCTTCTTGTTGGCTTGAGGCCGGTGAGAGGCTGTTTTAGGTCCAGATTTTATTCGTGATTCCACAGAAAAGATCAACCTTATTCGTCATAGGATGCAAGAAGCCCAGAGTAGACAAAAATCCTATGCCGATAACTGGAGAAGGAAATTAGAATTTTCTGTGGGAGATTTTGTGTTTGTTCGTGTTTCACCTATGAAGGGTGTTGCACGTTTTAGTCGATCGGGAAAATTAGCGGCTCGATATGTTGGGACATTTCCATCACCGAACGTATTGGTTCAGTGGCTTATCTCCTTTTATTACTGGCTTAGTTTTCTGCTATTCATGACGTATTTCACGTTTCTCAATTACGGAAATGCCTTCGAGATTCCGATTCTATTCTTGAGCCCGGTGTTGTGGAAGAAATTGAAGTTTCGCCTAATTTAACTTATGAGAAACATCCTATTCGTATTATTGCTTCGGAGGTCAAGCGCCTTCGAAATAAAGATGTTCCGCTTGTTAAAGTTCAATGGTCCTCAAATCCAAAGGATTGCTCTTGGGAATCTTCAGAGTTCATCGAGCGAACACATCCAGACTTACTTTCCCGCGCTCTTTGAGGTGAATTTCTTATTTCAAATTTCTTTTGTGTTGATATGCTTTCATGGTTGTTACCTTATATTTTCTTCTTAAATATTGCGAGGACGCAATTTCTTTAAGGAGGGGAGTCTGTAACAACCCGCATATTTTATGATTGAATATCTAAATATTTTGCTTAAGTATTTTACCGTTAGTCGGATTTTAGTCCGAAAAGTTACTTTTTTCATAGGTCGAATTAGGACTCGGGACCACTTCCATTGAGTTCAAAACGCCGTTTGCGATCTTTTTGAGTATAAACTTTGATATGTTTGGAGTTAGTGGAATTTTCCACTTTTTCACTTTGGGGTTTGGGTTTGGTTTACCCCATTAGCCTAAACTATTAACCCTAGCTCAACCCCCTCTTCCCTTCATTACTTCACTTTCATTTCCTAACACTCAAGCTTCATCAAAAATGGAGAGAGGAATGGGAAATTAAAACTCCAAGCCCTAGTTTATTTGCAAAATCCAAACTCTAGCTCCAAATTTTATGAGAAGCCATTAATTCAAGCTTCTTGTGTTGAGATTGAAGTGTGGTTGATTCCTCCTTTTCTTTCAAGCTTCTCCTTCATTGATTTTGTGAAAAGGTGAAATTTTTATCTCACATCTTTGTCTATAACTATCTTTGATTGTTGGGTATGAATTCTTAACACTTATTCATGTGCATTTGCTTTTGGTTTGGATTGAATTGGTGAATATCCCAAATTTTTAGTGTTTTGGGTTTTGGTTTGGATTGAATTGGTGAATATCCCAAATTTTTAGTGTTTTGGGTTCAAATCTTTAAAAATCCTAACTTTGAAGTTTGAACACGTTTTTGGTGATGCATCGAGGAGCCAATAAGACCGGGTAGCCGATGGGCGTAATCCCCTAGTGTCCGTGCTCGACCGGTTGTAAATTGAGAGAGTTTTGCACTTCTGTTCCTTAGGTCGTTCGACCTGCATATATGTCTCTCGGCCTGTAGTTAGGGCGCGCCATGTTAGGTCACAACCACTTAGGTCGCTCGCCTTGCTATGAGTCGGCCTGCCTTAGGTCGCTGACCCCTTAGGTCGCTCGGCTTGTTCGCACCCCTTAGGTCGTAACCACTTAGGTCGCTCAGCCTCACCTCCTTAAGTCGCTCTGCCTGCTTTAGGTCGCTGACCACTTAGGTCGCTCGGCTTGCTCGCACCCCTTAGGTCGCTGACCACTTAGGTCGCTCGGCTTGCTCGCACCACTTAGGTCGCTCGCCTTGCTATGAGTCGGCCTGCTTTAAGTCGCACTTGCTCTATCTCGCAGCCAACTTAGGTCACGCCATGCATTAAGTCACACCTGCTATGAGTCGGCCATGTTAGGTCGCTCAGCTTGCATCAACTTAGGTCGCTCGGCCTGCTTGCACCACTTAGGTCGCTCGGCCTGCTCGCACCACTTAGGTTGCATCACTTAGGTTGCTCGGCCTGCTCACACCATTAAGTCGCACCTACTATAGGTTGTGCCATGTTATGCCGCATCTCTTAGTTCGTTGTCGTTCGGCTTGCTCGCACCACTTAGGTCGCATCACTTAGGTCGCTCGGCCTGCTGCTATGGGTCGCGTCATGGTTTAAATCGCAACCATTTAGGTCGCTCGTCCTGCTGCTATATCTCGCACCAACTTAGGTCGCACCATGCTATAGGTCGTGCCATGTTAAGTTGCTCTGTTAGGCCGCATGCTATTTCTTAAGTCGCTAATCTCTTAGGTCGTACGCCGTGGAGTCGCATGAATTGAGCCGCTGATTTCTTGTGTTGTATTGTGTTAAGTCGTAAGTCGTGGCTACTAAGTCGCTAGGGTATTTCCGTTTTGATGGATCTGGAATCGAATTCTTTGGATTTCTTTCACGTCATTGAATGTGAATTTTTATGATTGATTTTTTTTACAATCATTTTTGTGATTTGTCACTTTAAAGATATGAAGGCTTCAATACTAACAGTAAATATCAAAACTCCTTCATCAAAACGATTTCAACACTATTTTACTACAAAGCTCGATTCTTAAACCGTTTTCCGATCTACTAGTATATACAAACCTTTACCTCACTCGTATGAGAAATCTAATTAAACGGCTTAGTAAAACAAGTGGTATGAAAAGCTTGCATTTACTTCGCCGGTTAATTCTTGGACTTGTTCGATTGAATCTCTTGTGACAATTTTCGAGTGGAGATCTACAATTTGTTCGTAAATATTTATGTTGAGCTAGTGGTTATGGGACATGAGGCTAAGCTTATACATTTACTAGCTTACTGTAATTGACACTTCTTGATGATCGTTGATGATCATTTTTGTGACTTAGACTAGCAAATGCGCGATGTCTCTTTGTCTACGAGGGAGACTAAACGCCGTTTCTGTGGAGTTTTGACTCAATTTGGTGGCGTAGCGACCCATGGTCTTCGGGTCATTTTATGGAGCTTTGGCTCAAAATTAATGGTTAGCAACCTTGGAATAGCGTTCCATTTTGTGATACACGTGTTGGTGAGTTTTCATGCTCCCTTTTTGTGATAGGCCTCCCCCTTTTTGTGATTTCTGGATTTCCATTGATGATTTCTAGAACTGGTGTTTCACCAATTTTCGTGATTTACATTGATATGTTTTATCAATATTTGTGCACTCGTGAATTTGTGTGTCATTAACTTCTGTGATTGACATTGATATAATTGTCAATATTTATGGTTTGGTGAACAAAAATAAAGAGTATGACATTCCTTTTGATCTTTGAGAAGATTCTTATGATATTGATTAATCCCTAGTTGATTTTCAATTGCATACTTATCACTATATGGCATTTTGGTTATATTATTTGGTCATATCTCTTATTCTATATCATTTCATCTGATATTTATAGCTTGACTGATCCGTTTATTATTTTCTTATTAAATAATACTCAGGTCAGACCAAGTTGTTACAGGTGCTCCTACTTGACTCCTCATCTGGGATTATTATCCAGACTTTTGGCTAACTACTTAGGTTGGTAGTTTATTTTGTTGTATACCTTTGAGATATACACTCCTTGATGTATACATATTCTTTTGTCTAGCACTTGTAACTATTCTTTTGTGATATTGTGGATCTTATCTGACCACTACTCTGATGAACACTTTTATGTGTTATATATTCATGTCTATTTCCGCCTTTTGATATGGATGTCTATGACTGATTTGTGTTATGTTTATTTTTATATTTGTTTTCGAAGAATATATATAGCCACCGGGTAGTAGCTTTGAGTTTGTATCGGTATGTCGGATTTCCTCCTGAAACCAGATGCATGTTGTACTATCTGACATATCGGTGCTCGCACAAAGCAATTACGCGGATGATCACTCCTCAACAGCCTTATTCTCCGTGCTAGTTGACGGCATTACCGCGTAGTGTCCTTGGCTAGAGTGGGTATAGAGGTGGGGCGTCACAAAAGCATTCTTACCTAAGATATTACTCTATTTTCAAAAATGTTTTCTATATTTTCAATAAAATTATTTTCCATGTATTTTCACTGGATGTTAAAAATAGGTTTACCAAGTGCTTATAGATTTTCAGACCGAATTTCTGTGAGAACAAGGATGGACTGGTTGAGACATCGAGTTATAAAAGTATTTTCATAAACTATTTTGGCAACATTGTATAGATTTTAAAAGTGTTTTAAAAATGATCAAAGAATAATTTTGCTGATAATAATCATTTTAATAAATTATGGCTTCGTTTCTTTTCGAGGACGAAAAGATTTTGACGTGGAGGAATGTGATAACCTGGATTTTTTTGAACATCTGATGGTTGAATAATTATCTGGTTTATAGATTGAACAGATAAGAATTTTGATATAAAAGATATTTAGATATGTAAATGAATTTGAAATTATAACAAAGGATATATGTGATATCCCAGAAAATTTCAGGCAAATTCATATGTGATAATATCTTCTATAAATTATTTAAAATAAGTAAAATTTGTTATTTATTTCAAAACAAATAAAACTTGGGTAGTTAGTATATATTTGGATATGTATATAAATGGATAAATTCTGATAATATATATTTTTATTTCAAAACAAAATTAGGAATGATTGCCTTATTAAATAAATATTGTAATAAATAAAATTTGGATTTAAAATCCAATTATAAACATCTTATAAATAAATTGGATTTAAAAATTCTATGTTTTATAAATTATTTATAAGTGTACAATTGAAAAACAATATCATTTTTTCTTTTAAGTTATATATATTTGAAACTTAAAGTTTATATTTCTTATCAGAAAAGATAATTTCTTATTTATTTAAAATATATTTTTGTTAAAATTTAAAATAAGATTTAACTAAAGGATTATTTCTTTTAATGTACTTTCTTTTTGACTTTAAAATTTATTAATAAAGACATTAATTTATTAATACCAAACATAAGAAAATTAATATGAAAGTGTATTAGGACATTTGTAAGCATAAAAAACAAGTTGGGACATTTGTAAGTAAAGGAATACATGTAAATACAATTGTCACTTAAGTATCATACAATAGAACAAGTGGCAAATGCATTAATTTCAAATAACATAAATTAAAGAAAGAAGCCAGGATTGATTTTCTTTTCACTTCTCAATTTCCTCCTTTATCTTCATCTTATAAAACAAAACCGGAAAAATGAAAATCAGAAACAAAATCCTCAACCTGGAATTCCAAAATCTGAAACAAGAACAAACATTTAAGTCAAATTAAAATTAAAGTCAAGAAGCAAGCTTATAAATTTCAAAAAAAAATCAACCCAGTTTTAAAATTGAAAAAGCTAGCAGCAAAAATCAACCTGAAGAAATTCATCACAACCAAATTCCAGTTTTAGAAATCATCTTCCAGGATCCACTGTTAACTGTGAGTAAATTTTATTTAAAACAGTTTTTAAATGTGATGTTATATTAATATCAGTAATAAAGGTTATAGTAACATAGATGTTTATATGTTGGATGATGTGAATGCATACATACATACATATATATATATATATATATAAAGTTGAATTTGTGAAATCATCAGTACATCTGCTTCTCTGTTTATATTCCAGGCTACTATTTGATTTTTACAAATTCTTATCTCCAAATTGAATACAATTTGCCTTTGATTTTTGAATGAAAGATAACTGTTACAGTATAATATCAAGTATAAAAATGGTTTCTAAAATTATAATTTAGCAAAAAAATTTAAAATTGGAAATAAAAGTGAAATATAAATAAATGTTAAAAATCAACCAATTAAATTTTAGATTTGGATTGCATGATTGTATACATGGCAGAAAATCATGAATTTAGGTGGTATAATCATGATTTTTGGGTTAATAATTGTTGTGTTTTTCTGAGTTGGTCAGAATCTGTTCTTTTACCAAATTTCGATGAACGCAAAAGTTTTGGAAGGTCGGTCTTGGTCTGGAGGAAGGTGGTGGCATGGAGGTCTCGGCAAAAATAGTTCGTGGTTTTTCAGATGATCGGAGTTGCATGGCGAAGTCAAACTAGGGTTTGAAGTCTGGTTTGGAAGGACGAGGTATTTGGGTCTCGTGTGTCATCATGGGATCTTCGGAGATGATTGCGAGTGTGGGGATCTTTGCATGGATGTGTGAAGCTGCACTGGGAAGAGTGCCGTGGTTTCCAGTCGATGGGATCGACGTCGGCGAGCAGTTTAGGTCGATCGATTTTTTGTTCCTGATGATCGATATTGTTCAATTTAGATTTCAGGCGAGGTAGTCGATGATGGGTTGTCAGATCTTATAGTGAGGTCGTAGGATACCGGAGAGTGGTCGAAATGATGGTCGAAGGTGGTCATAAGGGATGTGTACGTGCACCGTGCACGTTTGTGTATCAAGCATTGACAGGTGTTTTGGGAAGAAGGTTAGATCTCGAGTTCGAGTGTTTCGGTGTTTGGCTCGAAGCAGTAAGGACAAGGGAAACTCGTGAGAAAATTTAGTTTCAGGTTTTAAATTTTAAACTTAAACTAAGATTAGAAAAGTAAGAGAAATTAGGGTTTTCTCGGGTAAGTACTCGAGTGGCTTGCGGGTCGAACCTGAAGCAACTTTATAAAACATATTTCAAAAAAGTTTTTGAAATAAAAACAAGATTTTAAATTTAAATAAATTTTGGTTTAAGAACTTTCATAAATCTCTTTAATATAAAATAAGTATTTTTTAACATTTGATTTAAAAGATTTGTAAATTGTTTTAAATTTTGTTAAAGTTAAATGTGTTAATCCTTTTTAAATCTTAAATTTAAAAATGAAACTAAAATGTAAATTTGAAAATAAGATTTTAAAGGCTTTGTAAATGATAATTAAATCATATATAAGGATAATACTTTATTTTAAAGTTAATTAAGATTTAATATTTTGAAATTGATTAAATTAAGAAGTTAATTAAAGAGTAATTAATCTATTTAATTAATTAAAATTAAGGATTTATCAATGAGTAATTAAGGGATCATTAGTTAATTAATTAGAGGTAAATTAATGTGTAAATAAGGATCTTTAATTAGAAAAGTTAAGCTTATAAATTAATGATTAGGAATTAATAAATCAAGTAATTAAAAGATTAATTAAGTTAAAATTAAGCACTTAATTAATTAAGTAATTAGAGATTAATTAATTTATAATTAAGACTAAATTAATTTATAATTAATAATAATTAATTAAAGCATAATTATTTAAGAAAGTAATTAAAGAATTGTTCATAGTTAATGAAGATCATTAACTAGGAATTATTAAATAATTAATTAATGTGATTAATTTTTAATAATTAATTAGATTAGTTAATTAAGGATAATCATTTATGGAATTGTTTAAGTACAATTACTTAATAGAAGAAATTAGAGAAATTAATTACTCAGCGTAATTAATTAAGTTAATATGATTAGTTTAAGTCAATTAATTAGTTTAATTAATTTAAAATAATCATTGGATGATGGGTTAAGTATAATTACTTAGTGTAATTTATTAAGTATGATTACTTAGTGAAGTAATTAGTGGACAACTATAGGATGTAATTAATTGAAGAATTATAGTAGTTTTGGGTTTAATTACTATGTCTAACTAATAAAATAATAATTACTTAGTGAAAGTAATTAAGAATTAATTACTTAGTGTAATTAATTTAAGAATTAATTAATGAAGTTATTTGAAGTTAATTAAGTGATTAATTAATTAAGGGTAATTAATTACTGAATGTGATTAATCAAGGTTGATTAATGAATATAATTAATTAATTAAAGACTAATTAATTAATTAAAGAAGTAATTAAGGAGATTGATTAAGTAATTAATGATGTAATTAAGGGATGATTATTTAAAAGATAATTAATAAATATAAATGATTAGAGGAATTAATTAATGATATTAATTATGGATTTATATACTTTATTATAGTTAATTAATTAATTATTGAAAGTAATTAAAGGTTAAGTACTGTAATGGTTAATAAAAATTAATTTGTGTAATTAATTAAATGCTAATTACTTAATGTAGTTAGAGTATAATTAATCAAGATTGATTAATTAAGACGAATACTTAGAGGATGATCAATTAATTGATTTGTAATTAATTAATGGTTAATTAAGCAAGATTTATTGTAATGAAGTAATAATTTAGTTCATTTTAAATTAATTATAGATGGTATGATTGATAGATCTTTGCTTATAGATGGCTGATTGATATTGAATACCTTAAATGGTTTGATATATCTGATATGAAATATGTATTGCTGTGTGATATGAGATGCTTTGGTTGTATTGTGATAATATGGATTATCTATCTAAGTAATTGTGAATTATCTATTTGTGTGAATATAGATAATAAATCAAATTGTTTTAACTTTAAAACAACTTGGACTTAAAAGATGACATTGGATTCGAAGAGACCGGAGTCGGGTATTAGTTAATACCCAAAACCACTTCGATTCTTTATAGATTGATATGTGAAATCAATAGGCTGGAATGGAATGATTTAAGTGAATTGGGCCATTTAATCTAAGTTTTTGTACTTAGAAATTGATGTGTGAAATAAGTTATGTCTATAAAAAATTATGAATTTGTAAATTGATACGAGTTACCCCGGGTTTTATATAAGTTCTATGCATTGGAATTTCATGTTAGATGAGTTTACTCACGCTAGTTTCCAGCCTGACCCGGGTGTTACTTTAATGTAATGCTCAGGTCAGATCGAGTACTACAGTTTTTCAAATAAGGACGTTTTGGAGGTCAGGAGGCGAGCTGGATGGCAGGAACGTATGGAGTGTTTTTTGATGTGATATATTGTTGTTATCTGGGACATGGTTGTATCTATCCAGTGTTCGTGTATATGTGTAACTCTGATGTATTTAAGTGTAATTTGATAAGTACAGTTTTCCTTTGTATTATTGGTATTATTAGTTATTATATTTTATCCGCTGCGAATGTGAGATGTTGGTGTTTCCCTTTCTTCTTTTTCTTCTATCTCTTTTCTTCTTTTCTCTAACTATCTGGAATTTTCAGGATCAAAAATCCTAGGTCATTACAATTTTTCTTATAGAAAATTATCTTCAGTAAAATTTATAACTCAATTTCAGGATGTTCGATCTAAAACACTCAACTATAAATTAATTACAGTGAAAGAAATGAACAGCCCGTAGTAAGTGGTTGAATTGAGCTTTATATTTCAAACATTGTTATTGTAATAGCGGAAATAGTGGGTACATACCATATAACACCTGCTACATGATGCATTTGTAATAATATTTGTTGGTATTAACCAAAAAATACAAGTTGTTTTGTCATAATACGAATATTATGAATATTCATTATAAAATAAATCTGTGCTTTAGCATTTCAATGATGGCATTTGTTTTCGTAACAATAGTGATGTGATAGCTATAGAAAATAAAAAAGAATCAAAAAATATTTGACAATATACTTTGGGATTATAGATTAGGCCTTATATAAGAAATAGCTTTAAACTGTGTAATTATAAATCATATGGTTCTTATGAATTGTAGGCAAAGAACCCATTTGATGGGTGCAATAAAAGAGTTTACACTCTTTCAGATAAATACATATAATGTGTAAAGACCGAAGTTTAATATTACCAAAAATGAATCCACTTACTTCGTTGACACCGATGATTTATTTAATATATTAACTTATGTGTTTGATATACAAGTTTGATATCTATAATAAGTTTATGGAATATAAAACGAAAGTAAAAAAATGAAACATCGCAAAGGAATTAAAATAATTTGAATTGATCGAACACATGAGTATATTGAATAAGAATTTCTATAATATATATAAAAAACAAATAATATTTGCTCTTAAAGTCACTCCTCCTTATTCTACATACTAATGTATCGATAAGAAATAGTCAGACTTTGTTAGATGAAGCATGGTTAATAATGAGTCTAGTTTAGCTATTTCTTTCTATAAGGATACGTACTTAAGAGCAAGTACATATGTTAAATTTAATTTCATCTAAAAGTATATTTTGCGATTTTATATAAGATATGAATTAGGAAGAAACCCAACCTTAAATAGTTTAAGATATATAGCTATCCAATTTACGTTATGAACATAATTTTTGTAAACTTGTAACTATGTCTATTTTATGCAAGGCTATAGGAAATTCGTAAAATGATTTGAATTCCTAGTCCATTGCATTGAGAAGAAAACTATTGTTTTAAGACATATCACATTCTTATCGAAGGAATTTTTCTAGACAAATTAGTGGTACCGTTACAGGCTTGGATAGGATCCAAGTGTCTAACATTGTGACGACCCGAAATTTTTAGATGTTTGAAATCGGATTATTTAATTGATTTTAAATATTTAAAAGTTAATTTTTAACTTGAATTAAAATATTATTATTATTTAGTAATTAAGTTATTGGATTTAATAAATTTAAATTGGGTAAATTATTGAATCTTCAGTTTTAAGCCTGTTAAAAATAATTTGAAGGCTTGTAAATTTTATATTAATAATACTGAAGATAGCAAAAGTGTTAAATTGAATTTGGAGGTGCTTTGTTTAGTTTTGAAATTATATCGTTTAAATCGATATTTAAAAATAGCCTTCCAAGGCACAGTCTCGGATTTTGACGAAACCAGTTTCATTGGATACGTAATAGTGTAATATTATCGGATTCCAAATTTCGGAGAGTTTGGAGTTGTGGTGTAAGCATACGATATTTATACACGCTGAAATGTATATCGAAAATTCGATATAATAACTGAGTCCAAAAAGCTATCTTCTCCATACGATTGAATTAGCACTCGAAACCTTTTCCATTGCATTCGAAATAGGGGTATAACAATATAAACGCCTAGAGGCATGCCTCGATAAAAGTTTGAAATTTTAAGTTACATTTATCAAGACAATTTGAATTTAAATTTAAAATTATATATATTTATCCTGCCAACTCCAGCTGAA
The DNA here is from genome assembly GCA_030765085.1 of Allium cepa. Taxonomy (NCBI): domain Eukaryota; kingdom Viridiplantae; phylum Streptophyta; class Magnoliopsida; order Asparagales; family Amaryllidaceae; genus Allium; species Allium cepa. The sequence continues at coordinate 321,581,721 of CM060939.1, forward strand.
TTCTTGTCACGTCAAAACTTTTTGCCTCTCATCTCAATCACTGTAGCTAGATGTTGCAGGCACGTTAACATCGCTTCTTGTTCCCCTTTCCAGCTTAAGCACATGCAATTTTCCTCTTCATTTATTAAACTGCCGAGCATTGTAAAACCCAAAATCGAAATCAAAACAACAGAAATAATGGCCGCCCTTCTTTTTTTTCCTCAATTCAAACTCGAAGGCAGAAAAAAAATCGATTTTTATCAACAGATAAACTCGCGTATTCCCTTCTTCTCCTTTTCTTCTTTCACGAAAATCGAATCGACCTCCAACCCAAACAAGTCGCAATCACTCTCTTCTCTTCTGTTTGAACCGCGAAATTGAACTCGAAGCTTCTAGTGGTTGACGTATTGGGGATTGGAATCGAGGAAATAGCTCGAAAGGTGGTGGTCGATTAAGCAGGGAACGAGGTGCCTTGTGGGTTTTCGGGCTGTTGGCAGCCGCTTGCCTAGTAGTGGGCTGCTCGAGGAAGGTTTGAGGATGGGGTAGTTCCCTGAGGGGGTCCAACTCTCCAAGCCGCGACGTCGATAGCAGGTAAGGTGGTCGGGGCTTGTGACGCGTTTTGGGTCAAGCAGAAGCTCGTTGATTTTGGTTTCCATTCGATTGAGGTAGTTTAAAATTTTAAGCATTTTAATTTAAATGTTCTCAAGTTTAATCGGGCAAAAACTGTTGTTTTAAAAATTACCAGTTGCTGTAAAACAGTTTGATTTTATATTCAATTATTAGATCATAACTAGGTTGTTATATATATATATAGAGACTAAGAATTTTTTTAGCAATAAATAAATTATTACTTTTGGTTATTTACAGAAAAAGAAAAGAAAGTAGATAAATGTAAATATATCCATAATAAAATAGACATATACATATATTTTTGATTTACTTTTTAATTTCAAAAAAAATAAGTATTAGGGTGATTAACCTATTTTATTAACTTATTTAATTACGTTAGTCACTAAAAACTATTTATCATGGAGTAATTAATTTAAATTAAATTATTACTTAATTAAAATTGTTAAAAGGGATAATTAGTTGTTCGATTATGTAAAATGTTGATAAGACGTATAATGTTTTTACAAGGTCCAAAATCATGAAGGAAATAGCCGGTTTGGATTGGATTGCAAAATAAAAATCAAAAATGAATTAATCTCACTCTTCTGGATTATTATTTAAATTTAAATGGTTAAATTTAAATAATTGGTTGAATGATTGAATTGATTTGATGTGCTATATTATATATAGTAGTATATATAGTATATATTGGAGTGATTGATTTCCCGCACTTTATAGCGGATGAGATCCTATGCGCCGGATAATAGCGGATGATATTATATTAATCCCATATACCGCGATATTCCACCTCGAAATGGAATCTCAAAAATCAACTCGACTTTCCTATTCAGATTAAATTAAATCTCAAATTTGAATTTCCATTCAATTTAGTCTTCTAAAGAACAAATTCAAAATTTTATCAATTTCAAATACAAGTCTGAATCACAATTTAACTATTTAAGTCCCGTATTTCAAAGCTTCAACATTTCAAACTAAACCTAACAGTTTCATATAGATCTTGATTTAACTTCATTATTATTTATTCTTGAAATATCCACTCAATATTACTTGTATAGCCTTATATTACAATTCATTATATTTGCCTTCAATTTCTTTAAACGTGAATATTCATTAAATCACTAAAGTCAAAGTTATGTTATGAACCATATTTTAAGTTTTCAAATTCAATAAGTTTCGAATTTGATTTAATTAAACGAAATTATTAATTAAATACCATTCCAATCAATTCAACTTTATCTTCCTTAACATATACAAACATTGGAAATCTATTTAAAATAAAATACTTAAACATATTCTATTAATTAAATCAAACTTTATTAAATTAAAGTTTACTATTAAATCTACTTTACATTAAACATATTTATATATAAAATATTTCCAATATTAACTAAAACCGTATATTTCTCCTAAAACCATAGAAAATCATTTCAAAATATTTATATGTGGACCAAAGGCATCTGTATATACTTCTATCATATGGTTAAGTGATATGGATATACACACACACACACACACATACATATATACGGGTAGATATCATTTTGACCCGTAATCCCAATTCAGTTCAAATTAAAATCGCTTGGGTTTATCATTTCAACCCATAATGATTTTGTCCTATTTTAAAGTCCATTCGGGTATGTTTCATTTCAACCCATAGTGAATTCTATACTAACAGGGAACTTGCAGAGTGATAGCAGATAATAAAATAATAACATGCATATATCATCAATAATTTAAATAAAATATAAACAACAGGATATGGTGTGATATCCCACAAGTGAACAGTTGCAGATAATAGCATATATAACAAAATAACTACAGCATTATATTTCAATTGTTGTTTCAATTGAAATCAAATTTAATAAAATACAAGAACGTTAATCGTGAGTGATTGCTCACCTTTCGAGGCTAGAGATTTTGACGACTCGACAAGATACAAAATGGATCACGATCTAGACCATCGAATAGTCCAAACAACAACTCAAAGCAAAGTAAGATTTGAACGTGAATTGGACGAACAAGGGTGATGATCAAGAATTGATAAAATGAATCAGAACTGGATCGATGAAGGTGAAAGGTATATAGGTGGATTTATATACTAAAGTCAAACATGTAAAATAAATTTGTATGCTATAACTAAAACAATATTTGCTATAAATTTAGTACCGACGAAATCAACTTAAGTCCAAAATAGTACGTATATGTATAAACAAATATATGTAAGATATTTATATATATACCACCCACTACATTCATGTTACTCAAATGTATCCAGACCCATTATAAATCTATGCAGACCCATCAATATACAAGTATAAGTTATATAGTAACCTTTATAATTCTGTTATGACTCACATTTTAAAAATATAACTGTAACTATTTATAACAAAATATATATAATAGGTTTTAGACTATGAATATATGCACAGCCTTTACAAAATATATGCACAGCCTTTTACAAAATATATGCACCGCCTTTTAAATTTCCAAATATCTACAAATCCTCACTGCTATAAGCTAACCCACCCACTGCAACACGCAACTACCTACATATGATTATTTATCTATTATTTTAAATATGAAGTAAAGTGCCTATAACACAAATATAAACTTATATACTAATATACTTTACGTATCAGTTATGCACATAATTACAGTGACATATGTAACTTACAATTTTATCAATAATAAAATTTATTACTGCAAACGATATATATAATAAATTTGAATATAACCAAGAGATTATAACATACTTTTTAATATAAATTGTAAATAAAAGGTCTGAATGTAAAACCCATGTGTTAAAACACATACATTAAAACTGTAAAATACATATATTTATATATTTGTGTGAACATATTATTTACATAAGACTTGGTGCAAAAAAAATGATCGATTTAAAATCATGATATACATCTAAATATATTCAGCTCTTACAGTTATATATACAAACAAATATGCAGACCCTATATGTAAAATATGGCTAAATATGCACACATGCTCCTGTTTATGTAACCAATTGTATGTTGACAAGTGTGTATATAACAATTGTATATATAAGCTATTTACAAATCATCAACGTACTATATAAATATAAATAAGACAACTTAGATTTTTAAAATAATTTAAAAACACTTTATCATACATTATCCTTTAAAACATTTAAATTCAAAATTATTTTAACACTTATTTAAAATATATATACTTTAAGAATATTTAAAATAAAACTACTTAATACTTAATTAAAATATATACTATAGGAATATTTGAAAATGAGGTTGCTTTATACAATATAAAACTAAATTTTCTTCTTTAAAACAAAATACAAAGTCGCCTTTAAATAATTATTACGATAATAGACTTGAAAAAAATATTTAGTTTAGAATTTAGATATTTAGAAATAATAAATTCCTAAAACATGCTTTTTAAAAAAACATTAAAACTTTTTATCTTATGTTTAAAAATTTACTTTGAACGTACTTGGCTATCTAGAGAAGTATACTTCTCTTCACATTCTTCTTTAAATTTCCAATGTCAAACACTTGAAACAATTTCCAAATTGATTTCCAATTTACTCCCTTTTATTCCAAAATTCATTAATTTCAGATTTTATTCCTTAATTATGATTTAAAATACTTTAACTGAAAATTCCAATTTAAGATTTCTCAAATTACTTCTTAATCCTTTTAAATAAATTTAAACTTTATATTTTAAAATAATTCTTTATTCCTTTAAAATAATATTACTTAATTTTACAATTCATTAATTTCTGTATTCAAAATCCCTTTTTCTTTTCATACTCGAAGTTATTTATTTGTATTTTAATATCACTTCCATTTCTTTTCAATTCATTCTTAATTTATTCAGATTTTCTATAATTATTTCGCTTACAAATTTACTTCTTTATTTTCTTTCCAAAATCCAATTTATATATTTTTGGTAGCTCATTATACCCAAATATGTTCAATCAAACCATATCATTCAATATTCCAATATAATTCATCATAGAATATCAAATAATCACAACAGAGAATATTATATAATTTTAAATAAATGTTGAGGAATCCAGTTGGATCCCTCGAACCTGTTTTCCCTACATCCACGGACGTTAGCACAACATAAATACCAATTCCACTTCGAGGTGGAATATCGCGGTATATGGGATTAATATAAATCATCCACTATTATGCGGCGCATAGGGTCTCATCCGCTATTTTACTGAGCTAATTATTTATTTAAATTACTTTTCCTTTAATAAAATATTCCTTTGGTAGCTAAAAGAAATAAATTAGTTTTATTAACAAATTAATTACCATTAAATAAACAACTCAACTAATAATTTAGTTAAACCAATTTTTCTTTTACAATTCTTTTTAGTAACTAAATATTTTAAATAAGTTTATTAATCATCTAATTCACTAATATACATTATTAGGTAAACTTGTAGGTTTTATTTCTAAACTGCATACAAATATATTTTTTCCTGTTATAGATCTCATTCTATAATACATTCATTTAATTACCTAATTTACAAATAGAATAAATCAAAATACCTCACTACCGAAAAATCTGAATGCTCCATCCAACAATCGTCAATCCTCTCCACAACGCACCAGAACCCCCCATCACGAGTTGCTCGATATCCACCAATCGCGACCCAGCTCTGACACTCACGCCACTGCAGCCACGCGTGCTTCGCGATGCTTCGCCCCTGCTCCCCCGCCATTCGCACACCCCCAATTCGCGAGCAACCTTTCCGCGTGTCGCCCCTCCTCAAGGCATCGCCTGAAACATGCTCAATCGCCACTTCATTCTCTGGAACGAGACCATATCTCGTCGAGTTGGGCCAAGCTTCCAAAGGTCGAGCTCGAGTTTCCCACTATCACGCTTCGATTCCCCCTTGATTTTGAACGAGACGGACCTATCTTCGAACAAGACGTCGATTTGGGAAATCGATTCGGCCATTTTTTTTAAAATTATTTACTTAGGGTTATCGATTTTCCAATAAAGGCTAAGAAGAGTGCGTGATTTTAATAGGAAGGGTTTGGCTTGGCTTTCAGAAGAAGGAAGATAAGGTAGCATGTTTAGGAAAGAACTGTGAAAATTTCTGATGTGAGAAAGAAACTCGGCTGATGTTGAAATATTTTGACTAGTGAAATAATAGTTTATATTATTTTTAAATTTAAATTAAAATTGTCTCGAATTTTGCAATTCAGAATTTCGATCTTCTACCGAGATGTGTCGCTAGGCGTTTATAATGTTAAACCCCTATTCCGGACGCAATGTGTAACAGCCCAAAAATTTTAGCAATATTTTATTCTTTATTTATAACTCTGGGGTTTTTTTTTACGAATATTGAATTTCTAAATTTAGTTATAAATAATCACCCAAGATTTTTAATTATGTGGAAATTTTAAAATTTTATTTTGGTTAAAATTTATCATTTATTGAAGTTATAAATCTTTAAATTTCTAATTTTCAAACCTTTTAATTTAATTGAATATACCCATAACAACGTATTATTGCACTATTGTTCTAAAAAAAATGGATTATATACTTTTAAAAGACAAATAGTTTATATTGTACTTATATACACATTTGTAATAGATTTTTGAAATTGGTAAATGAATAAGAAAAACCAATGTAAACGAACCATATTTTATTTAAGTAATAAATTTCAAAATTTATGTATAAATAAATTGTTTAATTACGCGTTTAAAAAGGCGCGTTATTTGATGGAATAAATAACGTATAAAATTGAAACCCATTATTTTCGCTAAATTTTGGGCAAAAATCACTGCGTCTGTTGTACGCATTCTAAACACATTCACTTTCCTTCTACTCTCCTGATATAATAGGAACGTTATTTACAAATTTTATAACCGTTTACCTTATTAATTTCTTGCCATTGTTCCCATCAACGCGAGCTTTAATTTTAAATGCGTTCAATATTGTTTAAAAATCTTATTCCAAAATCTAATCCTAGCTGACCGTTTCTTCTGCTTTAATTTCGAAACACATTTGCTTAAAATAAGAATAGAGCCAAGGGGCCGTGTATAACAAGTAATAAAATCTGTGCTAAATCAACTCATGCCCTTTTTAAATATCGATATTTATATTCTTCCTGCCTATAACTGCTCATATAAAATCAACGCACGTTTACGCACGTTTCTCTTGAAATGGTATTTTGGAGCAATCAAATTTCTTTCACGCATTCAATTTTTTTTCAACTGTTACTTAAAAATTTGCGCACCTTATAAGTAACGAGACCTCACCTTAAATATTCTTCACACGTCAAAATTTTTACATCACCTAGAGCTTCACTTCTCTTCTTGCTTGTGTATGCTGAAGGTACGACATCTGTCCTTTATTTTTTATTTATTTATTTTGTTTCGTGCTTTTCACGTTGCATTCTTTACTCCTTCTCCTCTCTTATTTCTTCTTTGGTTTTCCTTTTATTTTTCTCCTTGTTCCACCATACTCGGCTACTCCGCCTCTCAAGTATGTTGTTGCCGTCCGTGACTAGTGCACATCTCCTCCGCCCTGATTTATATTGTCGTGCATGTCAAGTAGATATAGGAGTCATAAGTATTTTTCATTTGCATCTCTGGAGAACGAAAAAAAATGTGCCTGTAGCTATTGTGGCCACGTGAAAGGGCATGCGTGAGTCACTTTGAAAATGTTAACAAACGAAATAGTGTATTTGGAGCCAAATCTGGAACACTTTGTGATATATTAGTTTGCGTGTGAAGCAAAGCCCACGGTCGTGTCATGCATAAGTGCATGCATTCATTTTACAAAGTATTTTTAAAACTTTGGAAATCTAATAACATTTGTAACCACTGTTTTACAAGACTCAGCCTATTTTATTAACAAAGCATTTTTCCCAAGCATTTAAATAACAAATTTGGGAAGGGACGAGAATAGGAGATGATGAACAAGTTGTGCGGTGGGGTGGCCGAGCTGCGGGTGTCAAAAATCTTTTAATTTAAATCTCGTTCCGATTGTTAGTAAATTTTGCTTTGATCGTTTCATATTCGCGTAATTTATTATTCGTTTATTTTTTCAAGTTCGAAATCGGCGTGTCACATCTGGTGGAAATTGATCGTGCCTTCTGTTCTTTTCTTTTGGGATAGATATCGTTGTTTGATTTGAATCGTCAGCAGCGAAAATGTGAATATTCTTACCTGACAAACGTACTTATATAGCTGTAAATTTAACAAGTGTAATTGTAAAATAATTTTATTTAATCTTTATTTGCCTGTGATATAAATCTATGATGTTAAAACCCCATTTTTAAATTAACACATCATCAGTTGTATTATCTATTATTTTATTTATGCAGTTATACTATTTATTTATTTACTGTCTAATCACACTGCAAGTTCCCTGTAGAATAGAAATCGTTTCGGGCTGAAATGATAGGCCTGGACGATATTTATATAATTATTTATTTAGATATTTATTTAACTTGGGATTGCGGGTTTGGAATGATAGAACCCGAATATTCTTTGTAAATTACGGATTGAAATGATATATTATCCGTACCACTTGACCTAGGTAGAAAACATTATACAAACCCGTGGTTATATATATATATAGTTTTCTGGAAAAATTTAAGTATTTTAAATTTGTATATTATACCATTGTTGATTTGAATTGAAAAAAAATGATTTTTAGTGATGTTATAAGATTAAATATATATAAATAAAGGATTGATTTGGAATTTGAATATAAATTCATTTTGGAATGTAATTTTTATAAAGGAACGAAATAAAGTATATTTGATAAAACTGAAATTAAATGATAAATAAGGTGGTATGCAATTTTCCTATAAATTAAACGGTTAATAAAGTAAGTACCAATAATAAAAATTTGTATATATCTTAACTTAGAAAAAGAGAGTCTAGTTTAAGAAATGGGCAAGTTAAGAAAATATGGAAATAGTTATATTTTGGAATAATAAATAAACTTAATTACTATGTAAATTTTGAATGCGAAGGATAGAAAATATTGATTTGACTTTAATAAGTGAACATAAGAAGTTGATGTGCAATTATGAAATTTACCTCATATAAATCATATATTTGAAATTTAAATGACTATTGTTAAAAGTGGAAATATAGTTTTATAAGTTAAATGAGTTTAATCAAAGTTTAATTATTTATAAATTTATATGTGGAATTTTATTTACTTAAATTCTATTGTAAAGGATATTACCTCACTTTGTAAGTGCCGTAGTTGACGCGAATGAACTTAAGGCTGAAATTAATTAAAAGCTATTGCAGTGCTTGGTAAGTGCTGTGGTTGCGGAACTTAAACTAAACCCGAATAAATAAAAGGGCTACAGTAGCACTTGTTAAGTGTTGTCGTTGGCCGAAATGAGATTTTGAATATTGATTTGAAACTTTAATAACTTCACTTTTGAAAGTTAAACGAAGTATTGGGATTTAAAAATAAACTATTTTGAAATGTATAACCACGGGCAATAATAATAACGATTGGTTGGCAAAGAGACCGGGATCGGATATGGGCATACTCTCTGTCGATACCGAAAACCACTTTGACAACCGGAAACGCGGTGGAGATTCCAGAATGAAGTAGGATGGTGGTCACGTTCTATTGAGGTATGTACGTGGACCCGACTACCGTGAGTTGGCATAAGGTGGCTAAAACAGGAGCGATTCTCGGGCCAAGGGGGTTAGCGCCCTTTATCGGACACTCCTCTTCGATACTACTTTGACTTTGGATTGATTCGATGACCATCCTTATTTTTCTTAATTTTGGGGGAGTTTGTTCGAGGTGGGCGGTAGCTGCGGCTATGTGTTTCCACCAGTCCGGATAGCAATTGGTATATCTACCCTGGCATTGCCTAGTTGTGCCGTGTCACCCACCATAGCGAGCCTTATACAATTTTGGATTTGTACCATACCTATGTAGTGCCCTCTGACGACGCCCAGTACGGGGGAGATTACGGTACTGTATAGACTATGGGAATATATTATGTGTTAAAGGCTATATGGGTAACCCTTTGACGCTATTTAAAAGTAAGTTTATTTTAATATAGACACTATTATAATAGCGAAATTATTACTACATGGTAAATAGTTTAACGGATCCTTAGAGGATAGGCGGTCCCAAGCATCCTTTAAGTTACTTGCCTTATATTACAGCACACTTGAATTAGCTTACACTGTATAAGTATGTATATCCTGACTCGAGTGTTTATGTTTTATTTTATAAGAGAAGTCTTCATTTCGGAGCTGAGACTTCTGTAGATCACCTTTCAAGCTGCTGGCAAACTTTCCTTTCAGTTCTTTATCTTAAATTATATAATCAAGACTATGGATATTGAGATTGGCGATGGTTGTTTCAAACCATTTTGGGTTTAAAGACTATGTAAAATTTTGTTTGTTTTGAGGCTATTGATAGTAGCTTCATGAACCACTAAGTTATTTTTAAATTCTGCTGCGAGTATTCTGATTTCTGTGTCTGTGATTCTATGATTTGATTTCATTTGCTCCAAATTTATTTACAATCTATTGTTTTGAACTGTTCAAGTTTGACAAGTTTTAATTTATCGTCAAATTGAATGGTACAAATTAGTGGGTCGTTACAGTTGGTATCAGAGCCAGGTTTAACCATAGCCTGAGGAGCAAAAACTCATTAGAGATAGGGTAGCAATACCCTAGAATGAGAGAAGTCAAATCTTAGAATTCTTTCCTTATGAGAGAATGTATTTTAAAAAGTATAAAATGATTTTCAAAAGGTTTTTTTTTCAAAGAGGTATTTTGACATAAAATCTTCTTGTTTTGAAAATTAGATTTTTCCAACTACTTTCCCTTTTCTCCATCTTATATAAATTAGGTCCTTTGTTGAATGCCTTTTAGTAAACCTTATATTATCTAATCTATATTTGCCTCTATATTTTCCTTTGCCCTTAAATTCATTCCTGATTTCTCAGGATGAATCGAGGAAATACCAGAGGTAGGGGACAAGCTGCTGCCCCAGCTCCTCCACCCGCTGCCCCTGTTAGATTTACTAAGTTGTGCAAAGATTATACCGAGCTTGGTGGCACCAAGTTCGCGGGTTCTGAAACCATAATAGAAGCTCAACAGTGGTTGAGAGACTTGGATAGAATCTTCTCCTATCTTGAAATAACTAATGCCCAGCAGCGGCAATTGGCGGCCTGGCAGATGAAAGGAGCCGCTTTGAATTGGTGGCTGTCAGTTACTGCTCACACCGATGAGGCTGACATCACCTGGGAGCAATTTAGGGAGGCATTTCTTGTCAAATGGATGCCCTAAGCGGGCAAGTCTCAGCTATACAGAGACTTTATGGATCTGAAGCAGGGCGATATGTTCTTTACCGAATACGAGAGGAAATTCAATGAGCTCTCGCAGTATGGCCTTAATCTAATAGACACCCCGCTTAAGAAGAACGAGAAATTTATCGCTGGTACTCGCCCCGAGTATTACGATCGTCTCATTACCCATGTGCATGGTACGTTCACCGCTCTGATGGATATGGCTATCCGGTATGAGAACCCTACCTCTAGAGCTCCTTCTGCTACCCAGTCCGCCCCATATCAGTATTCTGGAAATTCAATGTAACGACCCGGAATTTTGGACAATATAAATTTAATAATCTGGATTTAAATTTATATTGAATTAATAAATTTTGTTAATAAATTTGAAAATTATTTAATAATCTTCTTTATTTAAATATTTAATGTGTGTATTTATTTTTAAAAGAGTTAATAAATTGTTTTCTATTTTTAATGTATATGTATTTATGTATATATTTTAAATAGACAAGTTGTTTTTAGTTAAATTAGTATAGTATAATTTTAATATGTTTTGAAAATAGAAATTGTAATTTATTTTTAATTTGAGCTTTTCAAAATTATTTTAATTAAAATATTATATGTTTTTAAATAAGAGATAAATGTTTTAACTAGTTTAAAATTCATTTTAATTCAAGTTGTATATTAAAATATGTTACAAGCTCTTTTATAAATTTGTTTTAAAGGTTTCTTTTCAAATGATTAATTTGTATATTATTTTATTTATAATAGTAATACTTGCTTTGTTCTTTAGAGAATTATTTAATACATAATTTTGCATAAGAATTCATTAACAAGGCTTAATATTTATTTAACCTTAATTAAACATATTTATTAATCAAAAAGACAAGTGTACATATATTAAGACTTAAACTAACAAATGTAAACTTATCATCTATTCAAAAGACATGTGTCAATTCTATTTTCTTTTTTTTCTTTTAATTAATTTAAATCTGAAATATACATTCATATCATTTGTGTCTTCATTCATATGCATTTTGTTTCCTTCCTTAATCAAGAAAAGATCAACTTCATTCTCATTCATATTCATATCTGAAACTCTTCAAAATATTCAAAACCTGCATCATACATTCATGCAAACTCCTCAAACCCAAAATTACAACCTGCAAGCATGCATTTCATTCCAAACTCCTCTGTTTCAAAACAAATTTGTATTCTTCAACCATATACAAACTTGCATGTACCATTGAGAAGCAGACATGCATTTCAAACCTTCATCAAGTATAACCTGCATGCAACTCCTCTTTTTAAACTCAAACCTGCATCATGTATAATCAAGAAGCTCTGCAAATTTCAAGTAAAACCTGCATTTCAAACTGAAAGTTTCATTTCCAAAACAAACCTGCAACTCCTCCTTTCCCAAAATTACTACTGCATTTCTTTGATCTAAAACTCAAAAAGCCCTGCATGTTCTTGCAATTGAGAAACAACATTCAAGTTTTAAGAAAAAGCATTAGAAGCCTGCATGCATTAATCTTCAATCTGGAACAAGAGGCTCTGCATTTCAAAGGCCTGCATACATCAAGTAGAAGCTTGCATGTTTTAAAAAGCATCTTGGAACAGAGGTCAGCATGCAAGAAGCCTGCATTTCATAATTTTCAAAATCTGGGCTCTACAAATTGAATCTGTGCTCTGCATTTCAAATTCAAGTGAGTAACACTTTTTAAAATTTAAATAAATTGGTTGCCTAAATATATGTTGTGTATGATATTTAGATTGTATGTTGATTTGTTGCCTGTGCATATGATTTTAAAGGTATTGCTGAGTTGAATGTTTGTGACTGTGCACATATGATTCAAGTTCCAGATTCTTTTACATATAAATTAAAAACAAAATCCTCTTGTCCTTGTTTAAATTTTGTTAAGAATTAAGTTCTGAAGCAAATGTGTAAATTTATAACACAGTATAGTTCAGAAATTTATTTAAGTAAAATAAGTAGGGTGATGCTCTGGAAAATGTAAAACAACAGAGTATGATTTATAAACTTGAAACTCAAACATTAGAAATTTTAAATACAGTATTATAATCTGGAAACTTAAACAAAAGAATGAATTTTGGAACTAAAATCTAATGGTTTAGTTTGGGATGGACACTGCAGAACCCATTTAAACTGAAATTGGGTTTTGGCCAATCTCTGATGACTTTGTTGATTTAAGTGTTTGGGATTCTTGGTGATGGTAGAGCAGTGATCAGGGAATGTGGGGAAAATACTAGATGGTGATGTTTTTCATCGAGGAGGTAGTGGTGATGAGATTTAGTCTGTAAACCTAGTTTTAGGGTACTGCAGTAATTTTTCTTTTGTATGGAAGATTTAGGTGACCGAGTGTTAAGATATTCGGGGTGATGGTTGCTTTGGTGTAGAAGTGGTGATTGGCGGCGGTGCTTGGCTTCCTATAGCCGGAGGTGATAGGGAGAATGATTTGACAGGTTTGGATGGAAGTGTCGTGCCTGTTGCAAACAGATTTTGATTGGGAAAACTCGAATCTGATTTCGAGTGTGTTAAGGGATTGTGATGATTGCGAGGTGATGTAAGGGATTAACGGCGACTTGTTCATGGCCTGGGTGGTGGCCGGAGGTGGCTACAGTCACCGTGCATATGCACGGAGCAGAGAAGTATCAGGGAAGGTTGGGTTTGCAGTTTTTTTTTTATGCTCGAGTTATACTCGAGTAATTCATTAATTTGCTCGAAGTAATGAAGTGTTTTACTCGAAGTAAAACAGAGAGAGGCTCGGGTCTTCTTTGAATTCAGGTTTTTGAAAACCTGTAAATTTCAATCTAAAAATTTGTTTAAAATCTGATTGCAGGTTTTAAAACAGAATTTAAATCAAATTTAAAAATTGAATTTCAAATGAAATCCAGGTTTGAAATTTTATTTAAATTTTTAAACAAAATGTTTAAATAACTTTAAAAGGGTTTAACTAAATTTGAAAGTAAGGTAAAAAGCTTTAAATTTAAGTCGAGGATTCAAACATAAGTTTAAATCTGAAAATAAGATTCAAATTTGAATCCTTGTTTAGAAATAAAGGAAGTTTCAAAATTTAAACTGTTTAAATACAACTTTGAATGTTTAAACATATTTAAAATATGATTTGTATTTTTAAATGAATTTGGGTTTAAATTTCTTTTAACTTCTTTTATAAAATAAGAAAATCTTTAGTATAAGTTTTAAAAGGGTTTTAAGATGTTTTTAAACTTTGATAAGTTAAGTTTTTGATTTCATTTAAAATTTAAAATTTAAAATGTAATTTGAAACCAAATTTTAAGATAAGTTGTTCTAAAATACTTTGTTAATGATAATGTGATCATTAATAAGAAATGTTTTATTTAAAAGTAATTCAAAGTTTTAATGATTTTTGATTCATTAAATTAGTAAGGTAATTTAAATAATTTAATTAATTAATTTGTTTAATTAATTAAAGGTTTGAAAGGAATTAAGGTTAATAAAATTAGTAATTAATTTAAGTTAATTACTTAAGAAAGGTAATTAAGAATTTGTTAATAAGTTAATGAAGGTCATTAACTTATGGTTATTTATTAATTAATTAATGTAATTAATTTTAATAATTAATTAGGTTAATTAATTTAAATAATCAATTAGGAAATTTAATTAAGTATGATTACTTATGGAAATGATTAAAGATATTAATCACTCTTTGTAATTAATTTATTAATTTGATTAGTCTAAATTAATTAACTTTAATTAATTTAGAATAATCATTAAATAAGTGGATAAGTAATCATTGAGAAATAATTACTTAGAGAAGTAATTAAGATAAGAAATTACCTGAGATAATTAATTGAAGTATGGTATTTTGGGATTAATTACTTTGTGTAATTAATGTAAAGATAATTTCTTAATGTAGTGATTAATAATTAATTACTTTGTGTAATTAATTTAAGCATTAATTGATTAAATCATTTTTGAAATGATTAAGTGATGTAATTAATTAAAGGTAATTAATTACAAATGAGATTAATCAAGGATGATTAATAAAAATAATTAATCTAGGAGTGATTAAGGAAGTAATTAAGGTTAGTTGATTACTAAATGTAATAAATCAAGAATGATTAATAATTATGGTTTAATTAAGATTAATTACTTAATGTAATTAATTTAAATAAGTAACTAATTTAAATTTAATTAAGGATCATTAATTAATTAATGATGTAATTAAGGATTAATTAATTAGGATTAATTAATCAATGATAAGTGATTAGGGAGGTAATTAATTAATGTAATTAATTAATTTATGAAGTAATTAAAGGATAATTACTGATTGTGGTTAGGGATAATTAATATTTAAAATTAATTAAAGATAATTACTTGAATGTAATTAAGGAATAATTAATCAAGGGTGATTAATTAATGTGATTAATTTGAGGATAATGATTTAATTGATTGATAATCAATTAATGGTTAAGTAAGCAAGTTTTAAATGGTGAAGTAATTAATTTAATTCATTTTAAATTAATTAAAGATAGCTAATTAATTTAATTCATTTTAAATTAATTAGAGAAGTAATTAATTTAATTCATTTTAAATTAATTTTAGTTGATGTGATTATAGATCTTTGCTTATGAATGGATGTTATGGTTTGACTTGAATGGTTTGAATCTCAGATATGAGATTAGTATTGTGTGATATGGATGCATTGGTTGCATTGTGATGGTGATATGAGTTATCTATGGATGATGATAATGTAGATTATCAAGTTATGATGATAATTTAGATTACCTGCTTATGATAATATTGTTGATTATCTGTTATGATGATGTGAAGTATCTATCTGTGTGTGTATAGATAGTTTAAATTGAATTGTTTTAAACATAAAACAACTTGGACCTAAAAGACACGCTTTGGATTTCGATGAGACCGGGATCGGGTTTCCATATTTGGATATCCGAAAACCACATCGATTCCAATTAACGTTAGGTCGTGAATCTAAGTGGAGCAAGTGAAGACTCGAGGTGTAAGGGCTATACGTCAGTATAACTCTGTGGGTGATTCCGTAATGAGTTTGATGGAATAGTGCTTATAGATTCGAGATGGTGAATCAGAGTGCAAGGGCTATGGTCGTTGACTCTGAGGGTGATTCCAATAATGAGTGCAACGAGATAGTGCCTTCGGTTTCGTTCGAACCCGGAACGAACTTGTATGGATTGAATGCTTTCAGAACATCGTCAGGTGGACGATGAGCATTCTAAGATTTGATGTCCTATAAAGGTAATCGTAGCCTCAAGCCTCATCAACCGGGAATGGCTAAAACAGGGGAGGTGCAGCAAGGCTTCGTGGGTAGCCCCCACTTGAGAGCAAGATTTACCCCTGTCTAGAGGTCCCTTTTATTTCGGCTGTGTGGGGCGGTTGAATCGCGACAACTGCCGGGGTTGTCTTGTTCGGAACTGTTCAGTAAGGAACGGGTCCGGCCTTGTGTTGCAGGGGAGTTAGGGTGGCACCTCGGTACGGTGATCTAGGCCACGTACTGTGACGGGCGGTACCCCAGTAGCCCTGCCATTGTATGGAATCCAAAATCCAATAAGTGCCATACGTATTAGTTGTGCCCAACTATGTTGGAATGTGAGATGTAAGCATTTCAGCTATTTCTGTATTTTATTTGAAAACCCTAGACACTATTATAATATCACTGGATTTCCTATCAAATGTTTTGGTTAGCGTAAGGTAAAAACTTTTCCATGTTTATGTGTGGGAAGTCTTACGTGATACCTTTCTTTTCAAAAGGTTTTTGAAAGTTAAGCAACTTTAACCTGTTACTCACACCAGACCCATGTCTGACCCGGAGTTTATTTTTGGTTTTCATAAACTCTTGGGTACTCAAATTTTTACGAGTAGCCAAGGGATTCAGGTTAGGATTCAGGATTAGCTTTGACGAATTGTGGAGGAGCAATGGAGCAGGAGGCTTCCGCGTTGTAGATATAATAGTCCGCTGTGTTTAGTATCTCTGAGTTATTTGTGATGTTGTATTGAGTTGTAAATACTAGACAGGTGTTTATAACTGTCTAGTATATGTGATGTGTATGCTGTGTATCTCTGATAGATATTGTATATTATGTAAATACTTTTGATTATTAATATAATTTATTCGTTCCGCTGTTTAGATTCTGATGTGTTGTTTCTTCTTTCTTCTCTTTCTTTCTATTCTCTATCCCTTTCTTTCTTTTTAGCGATGCAATTTCCTGGAGCTAAGGAGTTGGGTCGTTACAGTGGTATCAGAGCGTTAGGTTGAGTGAATATCTAGGCTCTGTAATGGTGTCTATCTTGAGAGAGCGTATTTGTAATTTTATATATATTTATATATATTTATCTATTTCTACCTATCTGTTGGGTTACCTGTTCGGGTTTTCCAATATAGGTTATAAAGGTAGATAAGGTAGTAGTGTTTGTAACACAATTACTACCATTGGTTGGAGTCTGATGTGTAAGGTTGGAAGTGTATGTGTCGAGACTGTAGACCTAATACCGTCTCGAGTAAGCTTTGTTATGTTGAAGTATTTCATCGATCTCTGAAGGAAACCTGTTAAGGTTCGGAGACATTTTTGAAATGAAGAGTTTGGTGAAGAGAGTTTGATCTGTTCAATTTGGGCTGAAGTAAGTAATGGTATCGTGATACCTCAGGAATTTGTAACTGTGTGATGAGATGCAGTGACTATGGAGTGTTTCCGAAGATGTTTTCTTTGGAACAAATTTGGGAAGTGTGGCTGTCCCGAAGTTGTGGTTGGATTCAGCAGGATGTGTGGTGTTTCTGTCTGCTTTGGAGTCCGAGTTTCTCGAAGGAGTCTGGATTAAGAAGTTTGGATTGGTGTCAGCAGTGCAGCTCGGAGTGTTCTGTGTGCCGACAGGAAGGTCTTAGCGGAGTAGTTTTTTCTGAAGATGGAGTTTAGAAGCTGCTAAGTGAATCTGTTTCTTCAATGGATTGACTAGACCAGTGTAAGTTGTTCTGTTTGGTAAGGAGAGAACAGTTTTCTTTGGAAATTTATCTGGATTGATCGCAAAAGTGACTTGCGATTGTTTGAATATTCTCTTGGACTATTGGAGATTTTATGGATGTCTTCTGGGAAGACAGAGATTTGTCTATATCTGGAATTGAATTCTCTTATCAACTAGTATTCCAGGAGTGGAACTGATAGTTCTGTTTAGTTGGAGAATGATTCCTAGAGATGGAGTTGATGGAGTAACTCAGGAATTTCTGAGTTTTCTTTATGGATTGTAGAACCATATTTCTGGAGGTGATGTCCAGTTAGTGCTTGTGTTCTTCGTCAATATTATCTTGTCTACTTTGGATCAGAGTTGTGCAGCGGAAGCGGTTTGATAGTGTTTCTGATTTTCTTTTTCGGATCAGAAGTAGTTTGTTGTTTTCTGCTGTCTATGGAGTAGAATTGTGTTTTGGTTTTGGATTGATCTTAAGGAGATCATTGTGGTGGGTTGTTTTTGTTTCTGTTTGTTCTAGGGGAATCAGCAAGGGTTGAGCTGATCAGTTTGGATATTGGTAGACTAGGATTTGTCTGAAGACTTTTGTGGATAAGGGACGGAGAAATTTGGAATTCGAAATTGGAGACTTCGTTGGTGTTGGGGTTTTCTCTGATTAAGGAGCTATAAGTTTTGATAAGATAGGAGAAGCTAGCTCAGTGATGTTTGGATCTCTTATCTGTGTTTTGGTTGGATCGGTATTTGGTTTTCAGGATTGAATTGTCAGTTTGGATAACTGGAATTCAATGAGTTTCACGTATCTCTGAGGGAGTACGTGTATGGTCTATCTCTGGTTGTGGAACCAGTGGTTTTAGAGGTTTGGTTGTTGAATCAGACTCGTCTGTAGTCTGATATGTTATCTAGTTCTGTAGATATAGATGAATAGGAGCTCTATAGCTTAATAGTATTGATTGTTTGGAATTTATAGAGCGAGTATCCCGATATTTATATATACCGGGGAAACTCGTGAAGTTTTATCCAAAATTCTTTTGGATAATTAGATTTGTTCTGATTGTGTGAATTGGTTGCTTTGGTTGTTGGCATATGATTAACATATGCTGTGCTTTAAAATAAATCTGTAATAGATTATTAAATTGCCTTTGTTTTAAATTTCGGGGACGAAATTCTTTTAAGGGGGAAGGATTGTAACGACCCGGAATTTTGGACAATATAAATTTAATAATCTGGATTTAAATTTATATTGAATTAATAAATTTTGTTAATAAATTTGAAAATTATTTAATAATCTTCTTTATTTAAATATTTAATGTGTGTATTTATTTTTAAAAGAGTTAATAAATTGTTTTCTATTTTTAATGTATATGTATTTATGTATATATTTTAAATAGACAAGTTGTTTTTAGTTAAATTAGTATAGTATAATTTTAATATGTTTTGAAAATAGAAATTGTAATTTATTTTTAATTTGAGCTTTTCAAAATTATTTTAATTAAAATATTATATGTTTTTAAATAAGAGATAAATGTTTTAACTAGTTTAAAATTCATTTTAATTCAAGTTGTATATTAAAATATGTTACAAGCTCTTTTATAAATTTGTTTTAAAGGTTTCTTTTCAAATGATTAATTTGTATATTATTTTATTTATAATAGTAATACTTGCTTTGTTCTTTAGAGAATTATTTAATACATAATTTTGCATAAGAATTAATTAACAAGGCTTAATATTTATTTAACCTTAATTAAACATATTTATTAATCAAAAAGACAAGTGTACATATATTAAGACTTAAACTAACAAATGTAAACTTATCATCTATTCAAAAGACATGTGTCAATTCTATTTTCTTTTTTTTCTTTTAATTAATTTAAATCTGAAATATACATTCATATCATTTGTGTCTTCATTCATATGCATTTTGTTTCCTTCCTTAATCAAGAAAAGATCAACTTCATTCTCATTCATATTCATATCTGAAACTCTTCAAAATATTCAAAACCTGCATCATACATTCATGCAAACTCCTCAAACCCAAAATTACAACCTGCAAGCATGCATTTCATTCCAAACTCCTCTGTTTCAAAACAAATTTGTATTCTTCAACCATATACAAACTTGCATGTACCATTGAGAAGCAGACATGCATTTCAAACCTTCATCAAGTATAACCTGCATGCAACTCCTCTTTTTAAACTCAAACCTGCATCATGTATAATCAAGAAGCTCTGCAAATTTCAAGTAAAACCTGCATTTCAAACTGAAAGTTTCATTTCCAAAACAAACCTGCAACTCCTCCTTTCCCAAAATTACTACTGCATTTCTTTGATCTAAAACTCAAAAAGCCCTGCATGTTCTTGCAATTGAGAAACAACATTCAAGTTTTAAGAAAAAGCATTAGAAGCCTGCATGCATTAATCTTCAATCTGGAAAAAGCGGCTCTGCATTTCAAAGGCCTGCATACATCAAGTAGAAGCTTGCATGTTTTAAAAAGCATCTTGGAACAGAGGTCAGCATGCAAGAAGCCTGCATTTCATAATTTTCAAAATCTGGGCTCTACAAATTGAATCTGTGCTCTGCATTTCAAATTCAAGTGAGTAACACTTTTTAAAATTTAAATAAATTGGTTGCCTAAATATATGTTGTGTATGATATTTAGATTGTATGTTGATTTGTTGCCTGTGCATATGATTTTAAAGGTATTGCTGAGTTGAATGTTTGTGACTGTGCACATATGATTCAAGTTCCAGATTCTTTTACATATAAATTAAAAACAAAATCCTCTTGTCCTTGTTTAAATTTTGTTAAGAATTAAGTTCTGAAGCAAATGTGTAAATTTATAACACAGTATAGTTCAGAAATTTATTTAAGTAAAATAAGTAGGGTGATGCTCTGGAAAATGTAAAACAACAGAGTATGATTTATAAACTTGAAACTCAAACATTAGAAATTTTAAATACAGTATTATAATCTGGAAACTTAAACAAAAGAATGAATTTTGGAACTAAAATCTAATGGTTTAGTTTGGGATGGACACTGCAGAACCCATTTAAACTGAAATTGGGTTTTGGCCAATCTCTGATGACTTTGTTGATTTAAGTGTTTGGGATTCTTGGTGATGGTAGAGCAGTGATCAGGGAATGTGGGGAAAATACTAGATGGTGATGTTTTTCATCGAGGAGGTAGTGGTGATAAGATTTAGTCTGTAAACCTAGTTTTAGGGTACTGCAGTAATTTTTCTTTTGTATGGAAGATTTAGGTGACCGAGTGTTAAGATATTCGGGGTGATGGTTGCTTTGGTGTAGAAGTGGTGATTGGCGGCGGTGCTTGGCTTCCTATAGCCGGAGGTGATAGGGAGAATGATTTGACAGGTTTGGATGGAAGTGTCGTGCCTGTTGCAAACAGATTTTGATTGGGGAAACTCGAATCTGATTTCGAGTGTGTTAAGGGATTGTGATGATTGCGAGGTGATGTAAGGGATTAACGGCGACTTGTTCATGGCCTGGGTGTTGGCCGGAGGTGGCTACAGTCACCGTGCATATGCACGGAGCAGAGAAGTATCAGGGAAGGTTGGGTTTGCAGTTTTTTTTTATGCTCGAGTTATACTCGAGTAATTCATTAATTTGCTCGAAGTAATGAAGTGTTTTACTCGAAGTAAAACAGAGAGAGGCTCGGGTCTTCTTTGAATTCAGGTTTTTGAAAACCTGTAAATTTCAATCTAAAAATTTGTTTAAAATCTGATTGCAGGTTTTAAAACAGAATTTAAATCAAATTTAAAAATTGAATTTCAAATGAAATCCAGGTTTGAAATTTTATTTAAATTTTTAAACAAAATGTTTAAATAACTTTAAAAGGGTTTAACTAAATTTGAAAGTAAGGTAAAAAGCTTTAAATTTAAGTCGAGGATTCAAACATAAGTTTAAATCTGAAAATAAGATTCAAATTTGAATCCTTGTTTAGAAATAAAGGAAGTTTCAAATTTTAAACTGTTTAAATACAACTTTGAATGTTTAAACATATTTAAAATATGATTTGTATTTTTAAATGAATTTGGGTTTAAATTTCTTTTAACTTCTTTTATAAAATAAGAAAATCTTTAGTATAAGTTTTAAAAGGGTTTTAAGATGTTTTTAAACTTTGATAAGTTAAGTTTTTGATTTCATTTAAAATTTAAAATTTAAAATGTAATTTGAAACCAAATTTTAAGATAAGTTGTTCTAAAATACTTTGTTAATGATAATGTGATCATTAATAAGAAATGTTTTATTTAAAAGTAATTCAAAGTTTTAATGATTTTTGATTCATTAAATTAGTAAGGTAATTTAAATAATTTAATTAATTAATTTGTTTAATTAATTAAAGGTTTGAAAGGAATTAAGGTTAATAAAATTAGTAATTAATTTAAGTTAATTACTTAAGAAAGGTAATTAAGAATTTGTTAATAAGTTAATGAAGGTCATTAACTTATGGTTATTTATTAATTAATTAATGTAATTAATTTTAATAATTAATTAGGTTAATTAATTTAAATAATCAATTAGGAAATTTAATTAAGTATGATTACTTATGGAAATGATTAAAGATATTAATCACTCTTTGTAATTAATTTATTAATTTGATTAGTCTAAATTAATTAACTTTAATTAATTTAGAATAATCATTAAATAAGTGGATAAGTAATCATTGAGAAATAATTACTTAGAGAAGTAATTAAGATAAGAAATTACCTGAGATAATTAATTGAAGTATGGTATTTTGGGATTAATTACTTTGTGTAATTAATGTAAAGATAATTTCTTAATGTAGTGATTAATAATTAATTACTTTGTGTAATTAATTTAAGCATTAATTGATTAAATCATTTTTGAAATGATTAAGTGATGTAATTAATTAAAGGTAATTAATTACAAATGAGATTAATCAAGGATGATTAATAAAAATAATTAATCTAGGAGTGATTAAGGAAGTAATTAAGGTTAGTTGATTACTAAATGTAATAAATCAAGAATGATTAATAATTATGGTTTAATTAAGATTAATTACTTAATGTAATTAATTTAAATAAGTAACTAATTTAAATTTAATTAAGGATCATTAATTAATTAATGATGTAATTAAGGATTAATTAATTAGGATTAATTAATCAATGATAAGTGATTAGGGAGGTAATTAATTAATGCAATTAATTAATTTATGAAGTAATTAAAGGATAATTACTGATTGTGGTTAGGGATAATTAATATTTAAAATTAATTAAAGATAATTACTTGAATGTAATTAAGGAATAATTAATCAAGGGTGATTAATTAATGTGATTAATTTGAGGATAATGATTTAATTGATTGATAATCAATTAATGGTTAAGTAAGCAAGTTTTAAATGGTGAAGTAATTAATTTAATTCATTTTAAATTAATTAAAGATAGCTAATTAATTTAATTCATTTTAAATTAATTAGAGAAGTAATTAATTTAATTCATTTTAAATTAATTTTAGTTGATGTGATTATAGATCTTTGCTTATGAATGGATGTTATGGTTTGACTTGAATGGTTTGAATCTCAGATATGAGATTAGTATTGTGTGATATGGATGCATTGGTTGCATTGTGATGGTGATATGAGTTATCTATGGATGATGATAATGTAGATTATCAAGTTATGATGATAATTTAGATTACCTGCTTATGATAATATTGTTGATTATCTGTTATGATGATGTGAAGTATCTATCTGTGTGTGTATAGATAGTTTAAATTGAATTGTTTTAAACATAAAACAACTTGGACCTAAAAGACACGCTTTGGATTTCGATGAGACCGGGATCGGGTTTCCATATTTGGATATCCGAAAACCACATCGATTCCAATTAACGTTAGGTCGTGAATCTAAGTGGAGCAAGTGAAGACTCGAGGTGTAAGGGCTATACGTCAGTATAACTCTGTGGGTGATTCCGTAATGAGTTTGATGGAATAGTGCTTATAGATTCGAGATGGTGAATCAGAGTGCAAGGGCTATGGTCGTTGACTCTGAGGGTGATTCCAATAATGAGTGCAACGAGATAGTGCCTTCGGTTTCGTTCGAACCCGGAACGAACTTGTATGGATTGAATGCTTTCAGAACATCGTCAGGTGGACGATGAGCATTCTAAGATTTGATGTCCTATAAAGGTAATCGTAGCCTCAAGCCTCATCAACCGGGAATGGCTAAAACAGGGGAGGTGCAGCAAGGCTTCGTGGGTAGCCCCCACTTGAGAGCAAGATTTACCCCTGTCTAGAGGTCCCTTTTATTTCGGCTGTGTGGGGCGGTTGAATCGCGACAACTGCCGGGGTTGTCTTGTTCGGAACTGTTCAGTAAGGAACGGGTCCGGCCTTGTGTTGCAGGGGAGTTAGGGTGGCACCTCGGTACGGTGATCTAGGCCACGTACTGTGACGGGCGGTACCCCAGTAGCCCTGCCATTGTATGGAATCCAAAATCCAATAAGTGCCATACGTATTAGTTGTGCCCAACTATGTTGGAATGTGAGATGTAAGCATTTCAGCTATTTCTGTATTTTATTTGAAAACCCTAGACACTATTATAATATCACTGGATTTCCTATCAAATGTTTTGGTTAGCGTAAGGTAAAAACTTTTCCATGTTTATGTGTGGGAAGTCTTACGTGATACCTTTCTTTTCAAAAGGTTTTTGAAAGTTAAGCAACTTTAACCTGTTACTCACACCAGACCCATGTCTGACCCGGAGTTTATTTTTGTTTTTCATAAACTCTTGGGTACTCAAATTTTTACGAGTATCCAAGGGATTCAGGTTAGGATTCAGGATTAGCTTTGACGAATTGTGGAGGAGCAATGGAGCAGGAGGCTTCCGCGTTGTAGATATAATAGTCCGCTGTGTTTAGTATCTCTGAGTTATTTGTGATGTTGTATTGAGTTGTAAATACTAGACAGGTGTTTATAACTGTCTAGTATATGTGATGTGTATGCTGTGTATCTCTGATAGATATTGTATATTATGTAAATACTTTTGATTATTAATATAATTTATTCGTTCCGCTGTTTAGATTCTGATGTGTTGTTTCTTCTTTCTTCTCTTTCTTTCTATTCTCTATCCCTTTCTTTCTTTTTAGCGATGCAATTTCCTGGAGCTAAGGAGTTGGGTCGTTACATTCAAAGAAGTGGAAGCCCCATTTTCAGCAACGCCAGAAGAATAGGAATAGGACACCAGGGCTAGGATCGTCGTGTTCTGCATCTCAGAGGCCGCCTGTTGACCTTTCTACCATCACTTGGCATAAATGCCACCAGAAGGGACACTACGCAAATAGATGTCCGACCTTGGGTGCTTCTATTCCACCTCCTTCCCAGCTTGATAGACGAGACCTCTGCCACATCTACCTCCGGCCCGGACACTTCAAGAGAGACTGCCCTACTTAGAAGAAGGGGAAAGCATCAGGGATTTTTGTTGTGACATCGGCATCTTCTCCAGCCCCTCCGCCAACCCCTGCACCTGCACCGGCACCTGCTCTCGCTCCTAGTGACTCTCAAGGTACACTTCAGGGTTCTTTTACTTTGTTTAAATCTTCTGTTCGTGTTTTATTCGATACCGGAGCTTCCCATTGCTTTATTTCTTCGGACCTCTGTAATAAATTTGAGCACCTTCTTTCCCCCGAGTTCGTCTCTATACCTTTATATGTTTCTAATCCTATTGGAGGGCCTGCAAATCTTAATAAAATTTGTAAGCAAGTAAAGCTTCTCCATTTCGAGCACTGTTTCACGGGTGATTTTTATATCTTGAGTTTTGATGCTTTCGATCTACTGCTTGGGGGTGACTGGTTGGATAGGCATGATGCCCGTATATCGTGTAGTTCTTGAACTGTTGCCCTCAAAGATGTCTTGATAATTCCTTAGAGATTCAGTGTAGTTTACCCCAGGAGTTCGCCAGTAGCTTCACTTATTCTCTCGACACTTTCCATGGTGATATTGAGTCCACCCTTGTAGTTAGACTATTTCCCGACGTATTTGGTGAAGTCATCTCTCTACCTCCAAAGCAGGAAATTGATTTTCGTATCGATCTCATTCCTGGAGCACGACCTGTAGTTCTTCCACCTAGAAGAATGGCACCCAGAAAGAAGGTCGAATTAAGGAATCAAATTGAAGACTTGTACTCTAAAGGTCTTATCAGACCTAGCTTCTCAGAATGGGGAGCACCCTTGGTTTTCGTCACCAAATCGGATGGTTCTCTCCGGATCTGTGTTGATTATAGGGAGCTAAACAAGCTCACTATGAAAAACAGATATCCTATGCCCCGCATCAATGATATATTCGATCAACTCTATGGAGCGACTGTTTTCTCTCAACTTTATTTAGCTACAGGTTTCCACCAGCTTAGAGTTGCTGAGGAGAGAATTCCCAAGACTGCTTTCCGTACTGAGAACGGATTCCTTGAATGGCTTGTTATACCATTTGGCCTGACCAATGCTCCTGCCTTCTTCGTCGATTTGATGAATCGTGTCTTCCGCGATATGCTCAATAAATTTGTTCTAGTCTTCATTGATGATATCCTTGTGTTCTCCAAGTCCTAGGAAGATAATAAATTCCACTTAAGCTATGTTTTGGGGACCCTTAGAAGTCACCGGTTAAAAGCCAAATTATCCAAATGCCATTTTTGGGAAGAGGAAGTCCGATTCCTCGAACATATTGTCTCTAGTGAAGGAGTTTCTGTAACAACCCGTTAAATTTGATGATATTAAATGAGTTAATTTAATATGATTTCTAATCTAATTTAGAATGAAAATAAAAGTCTTAAGATTTTATTTGAGTAAATGTAGGAATTAGATATAGTAACTGTAATTAAAGGTTAAAAGTTTAAATGTTTATATGGCAATAGATTGAAATAACGTAAATTGGCGTTTGTGGTTATAAGTTATAATTTGTTGATTAAATTGGTTTGTGAAATTAATACTGGAAGATATAAATCAGAAATAGTATTAATGAAATAATAACTGAATTGAATTGCAACTATACAAATGAAAGTAAATTTTATTTAGTGGATGTCAACATTTAATAATTTATTTAAAATAAAAAGTTTTAAATGCATGTTTGGATAGAATATATGATTTATGGATTAAGTGGTAAGTAATTAGAATTTAATTCTATAAAATTTGGAACTGAATGTATGTAAATAATTTTGTAGGAATAAGTTAATTAACAATTTATTTGTGCATACCCGATTTAATTGAAATAACAGGAAGGACAAGAACTTGATTTGCCTAGGTATGTATATATTGATAAACTATAACTAAGTAGGAAGTTTGGTAGTAAATAGGATATAAGAAGACAAAGGCAACTAATAAATTAATAAATGAATTCATAATAATAAGTAGTAATTAATGCATAAATATATTTGGCATTTGGGATAATTACCAAATTTTACCCATTCATCTAATTTATTTAATTGAATCTAAATCTATGGCAACATTTTTGTTATTAATGGTTGTAAGTGATTTTGAATGTAAAAGGGTAACAATTATTTAGGTTAACCATTCATTGAGTATATTAAGTTAAGAATGGAAATAGATTGAAATAAATCTAAATTTACTTATTTTGTTTTGTTAATATGTTCTAGTTAATAAAAGGGAATTTATAAGAAATGAAGCCTGCACTAATGAAGTGTATTATAATTCAAATGTTATTTATACACATAAAATGTCTATTTACTGTATAGAAAGAGTCTAAATGAATAAACGAATTTATTGAGGTTCCAATTTATAATTTATAACATTTAATGTAGACTCAATTAATTAATTGATTTAAATTGTGCTGTTAGCGTAGGTTGTTTTGTAATTGCAATAGTTAATTCTATAAGATGAAGTTAATGCTAATTTTATTTATAATTGGACCTTTTGTTGATATAGATTTTAGAAAGCGGGATTTATAAATTTATTTGAGTATCAAATTCAACAATTTCATATATTGCATAATAAAATGGAATTTAACGGTTAAATATTACGTTATTGAAATTAAGATGGACTTTAAGGATAATAATATGAAATCATGAACCAATGTTAGTGGCATCCTTGTTTTGATAAAAGGTGAGAATATAAAAGTTGAAATCTAATAAATGGGTTTTGAGAATTTAATTTATAATTCCTAAATATAAGGAAGTGGAGAAATTAACACTGCAATTGATAGACTTATTAACTTTTAATTCATGTCTAAACTTGTTAAATCATTGAAATTGATTGAGAATTATATAAGCGAAAAAATTGGCCAATTTTAAGATATAAAATTGGATTTTTATAATTTATTTCAATTTATTTAATTATTATAAAAATAGCCATTTTGGCCACGGACTCGGATTTGGACGAAACCAGTTTCATCGGATCCGTATCGGTGAATTATTATAGGGTTTCAAGTTTCGTATCGATCGGACTTGTCGTTTGATCGTACGAACGCGAAACGCCTTGAAATCGAGTTAATTGAAATCAATTTGAAATCGATTTGAAAATTTTGTTTTTAGCATAACTTCTTCATACGATCGAATTTGGACGTGAAACTTTTCCCATCGCGTTCAGAATATTTTAAAATACCTATTTGGATATATGGGTTTAATAAATTTCGTTCCGGGGTCAGAACGGGCTTTTTGGGCCAACTACCGTTTAGCACGTTCGTAATTCGTGCCCACCTAGCCTACTACAATTTATCTATATATATGCTGTGATAAACCCTAGCCTCCATCTTCTATCATTTGTCTGTACGTTCATTGTCTTCATCTCTTCTCTTCCTCAATGGTTGCAGAACCTAGATCTATCTACAGTTCAAAATCAAAAGTCAAAATTCAAAATTCCCAGAAAAATTCGAGAAAAATATATGTCATAGTTCTCGAGATACGTATTTTGCGGGTGTGGTTCGTTTTTCGATTCGGGTCTCAGTTTTTCCAGAAAACCCTAGTTTATCCACGGCCGTTCATCATCATCGCAAAAAAATTCGTCGGATGGCGAAGCCCTTTCTGGGTATTGTAGAGTGGACCGAGGGGGATGCATCTATGCAGTTTATCTGGTGAATCGACAGTTGGATTAGCTTGGAGAATTGAATTAGGGTTTCGGCACCCTTGGATGAGGCGGCGGCGGGTGTCACCATGGGGGACCGGAGGGGGTGCGGTCGACAGAGGAGTGGAAGGCGACTTCATGGGTGGTGCTCGGCGAGGCAACGGCGGCCTGTGGCGTTGGCAGGAGTTGGTCAAAGTTTTGGTCAAGTGGGTTCATGCGTTCGAGATGTTCTCGGCTCCTGTTGTTGCGTGCTGTGTGAGGAAGGAACGTGGGGGAAGTTGTGGTGACGTGGCAAAAGCTAGGGGTGAGTGTGTTCTTTGTTTTCTTAATTTTATTTTGATTTTTTTTTCGTTTAACTCGAATAACTTCATCATACGATATCCGTTTCACGCGAGATTTTTTTTGTTAGGTTCGTTTTTAAATTCCGGATCTGTTGACGTTGGTTTGGACAGATTTGGAGACCGTCGAATTTTTGGGTTTAAATTGGATTTGAATTCAATTTAAAACCCAAAGGTGAATGTTTTAACCCACTCACAACGTCTAAAAGTTTTTATGTTTGTTAAATTCATTTTAGATATGAGTAGAAATTTATTTATGACTGTTTGGCATGTTTATTCAATCACATCTGTTAAATCGGGTTATTTAATTTAACTGTTAATTTATTTTATTTATTGCATATTAATTGATAGTTAGAATTAATTTATTTGCATATAAACTGCTAGTAAACAGTTACAAAATTTATTACTGAATATAAACTGTTAGTTTAATAGTTGTTAAATTTTATTTTGAATATAACTGCCAGTTATTACCTGTTATATATTATAAGATATATATTGATATTGATTTATTATTGGATGACGATTGTGATGTGGATGATGGATGATTTTGATGAATGGATGTTTTATTGTATATCATTTAAACTGCAAGTTATCATGCATTTTTCGTTTCATTCGGGATTGTGGTTTGAAATGATATACAACCGCAAATTTTATTTTTAAATTGCGGATTGAAATGATAAATATCCGTATCACTTGACCATAGGATAGAAAATTATATACAGGCACCGTGGTCTATATATAAATTATTTTAAAGTGATTTCTATGGTTTGGATGGGATACGGTTTATAAAAATTTAATTTTGATATTTTATGAAATATTATTCTTCGATATATATACATATGAAGTTAAAAAATTTAAATTTAAGCTG
The DNA here is from genome assembly GCA_030765085.1 of Allium cepa. Lineage (NCBI taxonomy): Eukaryota > Viridiplantae > Streptophyta > Magnoliopsida > Asparagales > Amaryllidaceae > Allium > Allium cepa. The sequence goes on from CM060939.1 coordinate 321,611,883, forward strand.
TGTATAAACCTGTTGGATAAAAATGAAAAAATTAAGAAAATGAAATTTTGAAATTTATCTTATGTGTTTAAGTTTGGAAATTTTAAGGTATGATATTTATAACTGGATTTTCCAAGATAAATTTAAAAATGAATATTCTAGTACAAAGTAAATTTGAGAAATATTTAATTGCTAGAAATTGGAGTTTTATTAAAGGAATTTATGTGAATATTCAAGACTAAATAATAGAACATTAAATTGTTGAAAGAATAAAATCCAACTTTAGTTTTGAAATATTAATACTCCAAATGGATATATATATATATAGAAATTGAAGTGGTTTGATAACTTGAAAGTGATATATAATTTACGGTTTAGACTTTAAAATAAAGAAATATATTTGTAAAGACATGGAAAAAAAAATTTCTTCACAGAGTAACCTTAAAGTTAAACCATCTATTTTATATGCCGTTGAATATCCAAACCATTCAAGTTTTAAAAGTTATGGTCTTAAAATTTTGAATTTCGAATATTATGCTTTGAAAGTATAATTCAAATATTGGTTTCCAGATGTTATAAATTTTAAAGCAGTATGATTTTTGGAAAAGAATTACATTTGGGCTAAAATGATATCATATTGTTTTGGGTTTTTAAAATGATATCGTAATTCCTAGTTTTGAAATGGGAAATTTTATCCTTGTTTTAAAGTATAAACTATTTTTAAATGACCGCGGTGTTATAATAACGATTGGTTGGCAAAGAGACCGGGATCAGATATGGACATACTCTCTGTCGATACCGAAAACCACTTTGACTAACCGTGTACGCGGTGGAGATTCCAGAATGAAGTAGGATGGTGGCGACGTTTCCTGTAAGGTAAATACGTGGACCCAACTCCCGTGAGTTTGCATAAGGTGGCCAAAACAGGAGCGATCGACGGGTTAATGAGGTCATTCCTCTGATCAGACACTCCTCTTCGATATTATACTTTGACTTTGGATTGATTCAGTGGCCACTTTTACTTTGATTTTGGGGAGTTAGTTCGAGGTGGGCGGTAGCTGCGGCTACGCGTTACTATCGGCCCGGAAGCGTAATTGGTATATCTACCCTGGCATTGCCTAGTTGTGCCGTGTCACCTACCCTAGCGCGCCTTATACGATTTTGGTTTTGTACCATACCTATGGAGTGCCCTCTGACGACGCCCAGTACGGGGGAGATTACGGTACTGTATAGACTATGGGAATATATTCTGTGTTAAGGGCTATATGGGTAACCCCTTAACGCTATTTAAAAGTAAGTTTATTTTACAATTAGACACTATTATAATAGCGCAGTATACTACATAGTAAATAGTTTAACGGATCCTTAGGAGATGTAAATCCCGAGCATCTCTTGAGTTACTGCACTCATATTTATTTCTGTTAATTTAACTTACATAAGATCTTTTAGTTCTGACTCGAGTGTTTTTGTCTTTTCAAATTCGCTTGGGTCAGTCCGAGCGTTTCAGGATTTGAAGTTTTAGCTCTGGAGGAAGAAGACGAAGATTGTAGTATTATTATCTACTATTTTATATTCCACTACACCGTATTCCGCTGCATTGATATTATTGGTATGTAAACTCTGATATTTAAATGTATAAAGAAGAATCGAATGTTTGTAAACAGTTTTATAAACTGTATATTTTATTATTATATTTTATCCTTCTAGTGTGAGATTCTATTTTGTTTTATTTCTTCTCTGTTTTCTTATTTACCCCATAACAATCCGCCCTTCCGTATGGTTTGAATCGGCATGTGTGTCGATTTGAAGCGTGCGAAAAGGCAGGACGTTACAGCTGGTATCAGAGCTTTGGTTTAGCGATAAACCTTAGCTTTGTGGGGTATGACTCTTTGTTAATAAGGTAGTAATACCCTATGGGAGTCGCTGAGTGTATATATATGAGAGAGCGTATTTGTTAGTGTTATAAAAAGATTTTGATATTGTGTTAATCTGTTCCGTCTTGTATTTATAAATTCTGATTGGTGCATGGGACACTATGACATCAATAGGGATTTCTAAACACTTAATAGGACAGACCGACATAATATTTGTTTTTAATATAGGTGAATGAAATAATTTTGCCTATTATATTTTCTATATATAAAATTAAAAAAATAAATTCAAATGATATCTATATTTGGTTGCGATAGATTGGTTGTTAGGAATAAAATTTATAAATAATAAGAAAAATAAGATTGAAATTAAAATCAATGAAATTTGGAAATTTTAGAACTTAAGTCCGGGATTTCAAAAATTTGCTTTCAAAGGATTTTGAAGTGTAATAATATTGTTATATATATTTTCTGATATAAATATTTCATTTAAATTCGGAAGAATTGTTTAAAGAAGATTTTGGGGAAAATAAGTTTTGTACTTTCCTCTCTGTCGCTGGAAAATAATTTCGGTGATGGCGGCCGCATCATCGACTTTCATTTTCGAGTTTCGAAGGGGAAAGGCCACTGTAGTAAATTCTACTACAAATTTATTTTGAAATATCTAAATGTTAATTGTTTAAATATAATTAAAGGTATATAAGTTATAAGAATATACTTATCTATTGAAATTTAACCCGGTATTTAATTCTTAATTTCCATTAATTAATTGTTTCAATTATGGTAGTGAAACAGAAAAAAAATTAATAATTGAAACCCTAAATAAAATAAGAGACTTAAATGCTAAGTTATAAAGGAAGTTAAATTTTAACTTATAAGAAAATGGTAAAGATCTATTGAACAATGAATGAATTAAAGAATTGACATAACTTGTATAAGTTCAATTGCATTTTCTTTAACATATATAACTTACCAAATATGAAAAGTTGAAATGTTAAATAAGAGATTGGAATAGGGTATTATACAAGTAGAAATTTTGGAAATAATAAAGTATTAAATGAATTTCTGTTATAAATAATAATTTAATGTTATAAACTTAAGTTATAAGTTGAAATTTTACCAAAATTAAAGGTAAGTATTATAAATAGGTGATTTTAAACTTAAGTAAATAAAATGAAATTCTTTAATAATAAAGATTGATGTGTAGGGTTATAAACCTAAGTATGATATAAATGCTACTAGTTTAATATAATAAAATTAGGTAATATAAATAGATGACTGCAAACCCTTGTTAATGAGTTAATAAAATCCTTTATTTATAAGAATGGGTTATAAGGTTAAGAATTTAAGTGTAATAAAAAGGATTACTATAATTAAATATAATATAAATGTAAGCATAGAACGAATGATTGAAATTGAGAAGTGCATTAAATATAATACAAATAAAAGAAACTTACATGACCTAATTAAGCAAAAATGAATAATTGTAAGTAATAAGTAGAAATGAAAGAAACAACCAGTGAATGAGAAGATAAAATTTGAAGTTTGTTAGAAATAAATGTAAATTATAAAAGGAAAAGTTATGTGGTTTGGATATAAGAAAGGAAATCAAACAAATAAAGTATGTAATGAATTTATATAAGTTAATTTGATTTGTTGGTTTGAATTATAATTGTTTGATTTAGGGTTGGTTGGGTAAGGAAATTTGAAGTTGTTGGATGAATAAATAATCTATTTTTGTCCCATCTAAGACTGTTGAGTAAATGATGCACTGGATAGTTATTTTTCATTCCGTACCATTTCAAGTTTTGAACCCGAACAACTATTTGCTTGTTTGATTTAATGGTTGTTTGTTTTGTTGTGTATGCTGTTAGTTGAAATTGATGATTGCTGTATGTTTATTGTTAGTAGTTGAAACCATGTAAATATTTCACTATATATAAATTGTTAAACCTTTGGATGTTTATAAGTGAAATGCAGGTTATGGAAGCAATTGCTACTGTTTTTGGTTCCATAATAATAAGCGTAATATGCCCGACAAATAGGTACGTTTCGGATTACGATTTATAACGCTATTTATATATTTTTCCCATATTGGGATATATTATTTTGAATATTATATATGATATTTTGTTATATGTAATATTATATTTTCTTCCGAATCTCTCCGTACAAAGGAGACTCTGCCAAAATTTTCTGTAAATTTTGGACTTAGAATTTTGTTGAAAATGTTTTCAAACTTTAATTATTTAAGTGTAAAAGGATATAATGATTATAAAACGGGTATATTTTATTTAAGGAAATTAATTTAGTAAATTATGGTTTATAAGTTAATATTTAAAATAAGATGTACTGTTTTAAATTCTTCCTTCTCCTTTCTTTTTCCTTTTCGGGGACGAAAAGTTTTGAGTGGGGAAGAATGTAACGAACCGTTAAATTTGATGATATTAAATGAGTTAATTTCATATGATTTCTAATCTAATTTAGAATGAAAATAAAAGTCTTAAGATTTTATTTGAGTAAATGTAGGAATTAGATATAGTAACTGTAATTAAAGGTTAAAAGTTTAAATGTTTATATGGCAATAGATTGAAATAACGTAAATTGGCGTTTGTGGTTATAAGTTATAATTTGTTGATTAATTTGGTTTGTGAAATTAATACTGGAAGATATAAATCGGAAATAGTATTAATGAAATAATAACTGAATTGAATTGCAACTATACAAATGAAAGTAAATTTTATTTAGTGGATGTCAACATTTAATAATTTATTTAAAATAAAAAGTTTTAAATGCATGTTTGGATAGAATATATGATTTATGGATTAAGTGGTAAGTAATTAGAATTTAATTCTATAAAATTTGGAACTGAATGTATGTAAATAATTTTGTAGGAATAAGTTAATTAACAATTTATTTGTGCATACCCGATTTAATTGAAATAACAGGAAGGACAAGAACTTGATTTGCCTAGGTATGTATATATTGATAAACTATAACTAAGTAGGAAGTTTGGTAGTAAATAGGATATAAGAAGACAAAGGCAACTAATAAATTAATAAATGAATTCATAATAATAAGTAGTAATTAATGCATAAATATATTTGGCATTTGGGATAATTACCAAATTTTACCCATTCATCTAATTTATTTAATTGAATCTAAATCTATGGCAACATTTTTGTTATTAATGGTTGTAAGTGATTTTGAATGTAAAAGGGTAACAATTATTTAGGTTAACCATTCATTGAGTATATTAAGTTAAGAATGGAAATAGATTGAAATAAATCTAAATTTATTTATTTTGTTTTGTTAATATGTTCTAGTTAATAAAAGGGAATTTATAAGAAATGAAGCCTGCACTAATGAAGTGTATTATAATTCAAATTTTATTTATACACATAAAATGCCTATTTACTGTATAGAAAGAGTCTAAATCAATAAACGAATTTATTGAGGTTCCAATTTATAATTTATAACATTTAATGTAGACTCAATTAATTAATTGATTTAAATTGTGCTGTTAGCGTAGGTTGTTTTGTAATTGCAATAGTTAATTCTATAAGATGAAGTTAATGCTAATTTTATTTATAATTGGACCTTTTGTTGATATAGATTTTAGAAAGCGGGATTTATAAATTTATTTGAGTATCAAATTCAACAATTTCATTTATTGCATAAGAAAATGGAATTTAACGGTTAAATATTACGTTATTGAAATTAAGATGGACTTTAAGGATAATAATATGAAATCATGAACCAATGTTAGTGGCATCCTTGTTTTGATAAAAGGTGAGAATATAAAAGTTGAAATCTAATAAATGGGTTTTGAGAATTTAATTTATAATTCCTAAATATAAGGAAGTGGAGAAATTAACACTGCAATTGATAGACTTATCAACTTTTAATTCATGTCTAAACTTGTTAAATCATTGAAATTGATTGAGAATTATATAAGCGAAAAAAATTGGCCAATTTTAGAATTTAGATATAAAATTGGATTTTTATAATTTATTTTAATTTATTTAATTATTATAAAAATAGCCATTTTGGCCACGGACTCGGATTTCGATGAAACCAGTTTCATCGGATCCGTATCGGTGAATTATTGTTGGGTTTCAAGTTTCGTATCGATCGGACTTGTCGTTTGATCGTACGAACGCGAAACGCCTTGAAATCGAGTTAATTGAAATCAATTTGAAATCGATTTGAAAATTTTGTTTTCAGCATAACTTCTTTATACGATCGAATTTGGACGTGAAACTTTTTCCATCGCATTCAGAATATTTTAAAATACCTATTTGGATATATGGGTTTAATAAATTTCGTTCCGGGGTCAGAACGGGCTTTTTGGGCCAACTACCGTTTAGCACGTTCGTAATTCGTGCCCACCTAGCCTACTACAATTTGTCTATATATATGCTGTGATAAACCCTAGCCTCCATCTTCTATCATTTGTCTGTACGTTCATTGTCTTCATCTCTTCTCTTCCTCAATGGTTGCAGAACCTAGATTTATCTATAGTTCAAAATCAAAAGTCAAAATTCAAAATTCCCAGAAAAATTCGAGAAAAATATATGTCATAGTTCTCGAGATACGTATTTTGCGGGTGTGATTCGTTTTTCGATTCGGGTCTCAATTTTTCCAGAAAACCCTAGTTTATCCACGGCCGTTCATCATCATCGCAAAAAAATTCGTCGGATGGCGAAGCCCTTTCTGGGTATTGTAGAGTGGACCGAGGGGGATGCATCTATGCAGTTTATCTGGTGAATCGACGGTTGGATTAGCTTGGAGAATTGAATTTGGGTTTCGGCACCCTTGGATGAGGCGGCGACGGGTGTCACCATGGGGGACCGGAAGGGGTGCGATCGACAGAGGAGTGGAAGGCGACTTCAGGGGTGGTGCTCGGCGAGGCAACGACTGCCTGTGGCGTTGGCAGGAGTTGGTCAAAGTTATGGTCAAGTGGGTTCATGCGTTCGAGATGTTCTCGGCTCCTATTGTTGCGTGCTGTGTGAGGAAGGAACGTGGGGGAAGTTGTGGTGACGTGGCAAAAGCTAGGGGTGAGTGTGTTCTTTGTTTTCTTAATTTTATTTTGATTTTTTTTTCGTTTAACTCGAATAACTTCATCATACGATATCCGTTTCACGCGAGATTTTTTTTGTTAGGTTCGTTTTTAAATTCCGGATCTGTTTACATTGGTTTGGACAGATTAGGAGACGGTCGAATTTTTGGGTTTAAATTGGATTTGAATTCAATTTAAAACCCAAAGGTGAGTGTTTTAACCCACTCACAACGTCTAAAAGTTTTTATGTTTGTTAAATTCATTTAGATATGAGTAGAAATTTATTTATGACTGTTTGGCATGTTTATTCAATCATATCTGTTAAATCGGGTTATTTAATTTAACTGTTAATTTATTTTATTTATTGCATATTAATTGATAGTTAGAATTAATTTATTTGCATATAAACTGCTAGTAAACAGTTATAAAATTTATTACTGAATATAAACTGTTAGTTTAATAGTTGTTAAATTTTATTTTGAATATAACTGCCAGTTATTACCTGTTATATATTATCAGATATATATTGATATTGATTTATTATTGGATGACGATTGTGATGTGGATGATGGATGATTTTGATGAATGGATGTTTTATTGTATATCATTTAAACTGCAAGTTATCATGCATTTTTCGTTTCATTCGGGATTGTGGTTTGAAATGAATACAACCGCAAATTTTATTTTTAAATTGCGGATTGAAATGATAAATATCCGTATCACTTGACCATAGGATAGAAAATTATATACAGGCACCGTGGTCTATATATAAATTATTTTAAAGTGATTTCTATAGTTTGGATGGGATACGGTTTATAAAAATTTAATTTTGATATTTTATGAAATATTATTCTTCGATATATATACATATGAAGTTAAAAATTTTAAATTTAAGCTGTGTATAAACCTGTTGAATAAAAATGAAAAAAATTGAGAAAATGAAATTTTGAAATTTATCTTATGTGTTTAAGTTTGGAAATTTTAAGGTATGATATTTATAACTGGATTTTCCAAGATAAATTTAAAAATGAATATTCTAGTATAAAGTAAATTTGAGAAATATTTAATTGCTAGAAATTGGAGTTTTTTAAAGGAATTTTTGTGAATATTCAAGACTAAATAATAGAACATTAAATTGTTGAAAGAATAAAATCCAACTTTAGTTTTGAAATATTAATACTCCAAATGGATATATATATATATATATATATATATATATATATATATATATATATAGAAATTGAAGTGGTTTGGTAACTTGAAAGTGATATATAATTTACGGTTTAGACTTTAAAATAACGAAATATATTTGTAAAGACATGGAATTTTTTTTTCTTTACAGAGTAACCTTAAAGTTAAACCATCTATTTTATATGCCGTTGAATATCCAAACCATTCAAGTTTTAAAAGTTATGGTCTTAAAATTTCGAATTTCGAATATTATGCTTTGAAAGTATAATTCAAATATTGGTTTCCAGATGTTATAAATTTTAAAGCAGTATGATTTTTGGAAAAGAATTACATTTGGGCTAAAATGATATCATATTGTTTTGGGTTTTTAAAATGATATCGTAATTCCTAGTTTTGAAATGGGAAATTTTATCCTTGTTTTAAAGTATAAACTATTTTTAAATGACCGCGGTGTTATAATAACGATTGGTTGGCAAAGAGACCGGGATCAGATATGGACATACTCTCTGTCGATACCGAAAACCACTTTGACTAACCGTGTACGCGGTGGAGATTCCAGAATGAAGTAGGATGGTGGCGACGTTTCCTGTAAGGTAAATACGTGGACCCAACTCCCGTGAGTTGGCATAAGGTGGCTAAAACAGGAGCGATCGATGGGTTAATGAGGTCATTCCTCTGATCGGACACTCCTCTTCGATATTATACTTTGACTTTGGATTGATTCAGTGGCCACTTTTACTTTGATTTTGGGGAGTTTGTTCGAGGTGGGCGGTAGCTGCGGCTACGCGTTACCATCAGTCCGGAAGCGTAATTGGTATATCTACCCTGGCATTGCCTAGTTGTGCTGTGTCACCTACCCTAGCGCGCCTTATACGATTTTGGTTTTGTACCATACCTATGGAGTGCCCTATGACGACGCCCAGTACGGGGGAGATTACGGTACTGTATAGACTATGGGAATATATTCTGTGTTAAGGGCTATATGGGTAACCCCTTAACGCTATTTAAAAGTAAGTTTATTTTACAATTAGACACTATTATAATAGCGCAGTATACTACATAGTAAATAGTTTAACGGATCCTTAGGAGATGTAAATCCCGAGCATCTCTTGAGTTACTGCACTCATATTTATTTCTGTTAATTTAACTTACATAAGATCTTTTAGTTCTGACTCGAGTGTTTTTGTCTTTTCAAATTCGCTCGGGTCAGTCCGAGCGTTTCAGGATTTGAAGTTTTAGCTCTGGAGGACGAAGACGAAGATTGTAGTATTATTATCTACTATTTTATATTCCACTACACCGTATTCCGCTGCATTGATATTATTGGTATGTAAACTCTGATATTTAAATGTATAAAGAAGAATCGAATGTTTGTAAACAATTTTATAAACTGTATATTTTATTATTATATTTTATCCTTCCGTTGTGAGATTCTATTTTGTTTTATTTCTTCTCTGTTTTCTTATTTACCCCATAACAATCCACCCTTCCGTATGGTTTGAATCGGCATGTGTGTCGATTTGAAGCGTGCGTAAAGGCGAGACGTTACAGTTTCTGTTGATCCATTCAAGATCGCTACGATCAAAGATTGGGAAGAACCTAAGAATCGAACTGATATTCGCAGTTTTCTGGGCCTTGTCGGTTACTATCGGAGGTTCATTGAGAACTTTGCTCGGATTTCTGCACCTCTCACTGCTCTGACTCAGAAGAATGCTAAGTTTATATGGAGCAATAAGTGTAAAGCGGCATTCCAAGAGTTGAAGGACAGGCTTACTTATGCTCCAGTGCTTACCATTCCAAATGGAAATGAGAGATTAACGGTATTCACCGATGCTTATTGAGAGGGTTTGGGAGCGGTATTAATGCAAGATGGGAAGGTGATTGCCTATGCTAGTAGTCAGTTGAAGAACCATGAGGCTAATTATGCTGTCCATGATTTGGAATTGCTGGTTGTTGTTTTTGCTCTGAAGCTTTGGAGACATCATCTCTTGGGGGCCAAGTTTGACCTTTTCACCGATCATCAGTCTTTAAAATATATCTTCACCCAGAAGGATTTAAATCACAGACAAGTTCGGTGGCTCGAGTTTCTTGCTTCTTATGATCTCGACATCAACTATACCCTTGGGAAAGCAAATGTAGTGGCAGATGCGTTGAGTAGGAAGAAATCTTTATTGTGCCAGCTTATTGTTTCTTCTCCTCTTGTGGATCGTATTGAGGCTAAGCAGGATGAAGACGAGATGCTTAGGCATATGAAGGGAAGTGTCCGTAGCAGAGTTGGAGGGAATAGTAGTATTGATGGTAGTGGAGCTCAGATTGATGATAAAGGGATTTTAAGGATCAATAATCGGATTTGTGTCCCAAATGTTGATGGTTTGAGGCAGGAGTTACTTCGGGAACATCATCAATCCCGACATTCCATTTATCCTGGCATAGCGAAGATGTATCAGAATTTAAAGAAACTTTACTGGTGGAAGGGTATGAAGCGCGATGTCTCTATATTTGTTAGTAGGTGTGCGACTTGTCAGCAAGTCAAGGCGGAACATAAGAAGACTCTGGGTTTTTTGCAACCTCTGGAGATTTCAGATTGGAAGTGGGAGCAAGTTTCTATGGATTTCATCGATGGTTTCCGAGGTCTAGGAGGGGAAATGAGAGCATCTGGGTTATTGTGGATAGACTGACCAAGTCCGCTCACTTTATTCCGGTCAAATCTACCCGTACAGCTTCGAGCTTATATGAGATTTATATGAGGGAGATTGTTTGCCTCCATGGGGTTCCCCTTAGCATAGTTTGTGATCGAGACCCTATCTTCACCAGCCAATTTTGGAAAGCTTTCCAAGAATCCTTGGGTACTCATCTGAATCTGAGCACTGCTTACCACCCACAAACTGATGGTCAAACAGAAAGGGTGAATCGAATTCTAGAGGATCTTCTCCGTTCTTGCATTTTAGATTATGGAGGATCTTGGGAAGATCATCTCCATCTTGTGAAAGTCACCTATAATAATAGTTATCAGGTATAAATTTCAATCCTCTGTTCTTGCCTTATCTTAATCCCCTATCTATCTCACTCTATCTTTTCAGGCTAGCCTTGAGATGTCCCCTTTTGCTGCTCTTTACGGGCGACCCTGTAGATCTCCATCCTGCTGGATTGAATCCGGAAATCGCTTAGTTCTTCGGCCCAATATGATTTTGGAAGCTTCGGAGAAAGTCGAGGAGATTAAGAGAAGGTTAAGAATTGCTCAGGACAGGCAGAAGAAGTACGTTGATCGGCGTAGAAGAAGCTTGAAGTTTGCAGTCGGTGATTTAGTTTTTCTTAAGGTCTCCCCCTTAAGGAATGTGGTTCGGTTTGGGTGTAGAGGGAAGCTTGCTCCTAGGTTCATAGGTCCATTCTGCATCTTGGAAAGGATTGGGCCTCTTGCTTATCGACTGGAGTTTCTCGAGAAATTTGCTGGAATACACAATGTATTCCATGTACCCCACCTTCGTCGCTGTCTTCATGATCCATCTCTTTTTATCTAGCTTTCTGCTCTTGATAGTTTGGACATCGAGCCTGACCTAACTATTGAAAGAAAGCCGCTTCATATCGTTGATCGAGGTACGAAACAGCTAAGAAGAAAAACTGTCCGCCTGGTCAAAGTGCAATGGAGCACTGATGAACGGGATTGCACCTGGAAGACGGAGGATAGAATTCGTGCTTGGAATCCGGAATTATTAGTTTCAGATACTTTGCACTTTTATTTTATCTTCCTTTGTTTTCCTTCTTTCGTTCCTTTTCGAGGATGAAAAGTTCTGAGTGGGGGAGAGTGTAACAACCCAAAAATTTTAGCAATATTTTATTCTTTATTTATAACTCTAGGGTTTTATTTTACGAATATTGAATTTCTAAATTTAATTATAAATAATAACCCAAGATTTTTAATTATGTGGAAATTTTAAAATTTTATTTTGGTTAAAATTTAACATTTATCGAAGTTATAAATCTTTAAATTTCTAATTTTCAAACCTTTTAATTTAATTGAATATACCCATAACAACGTATTATTTCACTATTGTTCTAAAAAAAATGGATTATATACTTTAATAAAGTCAAATAATTTATATTGTTACTTATATACACTTTTGTAATAGATTTTTGAAATTGGTAAATGAATAAAAAAACCCAAATGTAAACGAACCATATTTTATTTAAGTAATAAATTTCAAAGTTTATGTATAAATAAACTGTTTAATTACGCGTTTAAAAAGGCACGTTATTTGATGGAATAAGTAACGTATAAAATTGAAACCCATTATTTTTGCTAAATTTTGGGCAAAAATCACCGCGCCTGTTGTACGCATTCTAAACAAATTCACTTTCCTTCTACTCTCCTGGTATAATAGGAACGATATTTACAAATTTTATAATCGTTCACCTTTTTAATTTCTTTCCATTGTTCCCATCAACGCGAGCTTTAATTTTAAACGCATTCAATATTGTTTAAAAATCTTATTCCAAAATCTAATCTTAGCTGACCGTTTCTTCTGCTTTAATTTCGAAACTCATTTACTTAAAATAGGAATAAAGCCAAGGGGCCGTGTATAACAAGTAATAAAATCTGTGCTAAATCAACTCTTGCCCTTTTTAAATATCGATATTTATATTCTTCCTGCCTATAACTGCTCATATAAAATCAACGCACGTTTACGCACGTTTCTCTTGAAATGCTATCTTGAAGCAATCAAATTTCTTTCACGCATTTAATTTTTTTCAACCGTTACTTGAAAATTTGCGCACCTTGTAAGTAACGAGACCTCACCTTAAATATTCTTCACACGTCAAAATTTTTACATCACTTGGAGCTCCCTTCTCTTCTTGCTTGCATATGCTGAAGGTATGGCATCCGTCCTTTATTTTTTTATTTATTTTGTTCCGTGCTTTTCACGTTGCATGCTTTGCTCCTTCTCCTCTCTTATTTCTTCTTCGGTTTTCCTTTTATTTTTCTCCTTGTTCCACCATACTCGGCTACTCTACCTCTCAAGTATGTTGTTGTCGTCCCTGACTAGTGCACATCTCCTCCCCCTTGATTTATATTGCCGTGCATGTCAAGTAGATATAGGAGTCATAAGTATTTTTCATTTGCATCTCTAGAGAAGGAAAAAAAATGCGCCTGTAGCTTTTATTGCCACGTAAAATGGCATGCGTGTGTATTTGGAGCCAAATCTGGAATACTTTGTGATATATTAGTTTGCGTGTGAAGCAAAGCCCATGGCCGTGTCATGCATAAGTGCATGCATTCATTTTACAAAGTATTTTTAAAAATCTGTAAATCTAATAACATTTGTAACCACTGTTTTACAAGACTCAGCCTATTTTGTTAACAAAGCATTTTTATATTTTTTATAATAAAGCATTTTTCCCAAGCATTTAAATAACAAATTTGGAAAGGGACGAGAATATGAGATGTTAAACAGGTTGTGTGGTGGGGTGGCCGAGCTGCGGGTGTCAAATTTGTTTTAATTTAAATCTCGCTCCGGTTGTTATTAAATTTTGCTTTGATCATTTCATATTCGCGTAATTTATTATTCGTTTATTTTTTCAAGATCGAAATCGGGGTGTCACATCTGTGGAAATTGATCGTGCCTTCTGTTCTTTTCTTTCGGGATAGATATCGTTGTTTGATTTGAATCATCAGCAGCGAAAAGGTGAATATTCTCACCTGACAAACGTACTTATATATCTGTAAATTTAACAACAAGTGTAATAGTAAAATAATTTTATTTAATATTTATTTGCCTATGATATAAACCTATGATGTTAAAACCCCATTTTTAAATTGACACATGATCAGTCGTATTATCTACTATTTTATTTACGTAGTTATACTATATATTTATTTACTATCTAATCACACCGCAAGTTCCCTGTAGAATAGAAATCGTTTCGGGCTGAAATGATAGGCCTGGACGATATTTATATAATTATTTATATAGATATTTATTTAATTTGGGATTGCAGGTTTGAAATGATAGAACTTGGATATTCTTTGTAAATTACGGATTGAAATGATATATTATCCGTACCACTTAACCAAGGTAAAAAACATTATACAGACCCGTGGTTATATATATATATAGTTTTCTGGAAAAATTTATGTATTTTAAATTTGTATATTATACCATTGTTGATTTGAATTGAAAAAAATGATTTTTAGTGATGTTATACGATTAAATATATATAAATAAAGGATTGATTTGGAATTCGAATATAAATTCATTTTGAAATGTAATTTTTGTAAAGGAACGAAATAAAGTATATTTGATAAAACTGAAATCAAATGATAAATTAGGTGGTATGTAATTTTCCTATAAATTAAACGGTTAATAAAGTAAGTACCAATAATAAAAATTTGAATATATCTTAACTTAGAAAAAGAGTGTCTAGTTTAAGAAATGGGCAAGTTAAGAAAATTTGGAAATAGTTATATTTTGGAATAATAATTAAACTTAATTACTATGTAAATTTTGAATGCGAAGGATAGAAAATATTGATTTGACTTTAATAAGTGAACATAAGAAGTTGATGTGCAATTGTGAAATTTACCTCATATAAATCATATATTTGAAATTTAAATGACCATTGTTAAAAGTGGAAATATAGTTTTATAAGTTAAATGAGTTTAATCAAAGTTTAATTATTTATAAATTTGTATCTGGAATTCTATTTACTTAAATTTTATTGTAAAGGATATTACCGCACTTTGTAAGTGCCGTAGTTGATGCGAATGAACTTAAGGCTGAAATTAATTAAATGCTATTGGAGTGCTTGGTAAGTGTTGTGGTTGCGGCACTTAAACTAAACCCGAATAAATAAAAGAGCTACAGTAGCACTTGTTAAGTGTTGTCGTTGCCCGAAATGAGATTTTGAATATTGATTTGAAACTTTAATAACTTCACTTTTGAAAGTTAAATGAAGTATTGGGATTTAAATATAAACTATTTTGACATGTATAACCACGGGCAATAATAATAACGATTGGTTGGCAAAGAGACCGGGATCGGATATGGGCATACTCTCTGTCGATACCGAAAACCACTTTGACAACCGGGAACGCGGTGGAGATTCCAGAATGAAGTAGGATGGTGGTGATGTTCTATTGAGGTATGTACGTGGACCCGACTCCCGTGAGTTGGCATAAGGTGGCTAAAACAGGAGCGATTCTCGGGCCAAGGGGGTTAGCGCCCTTTATCGGACACTCCTCTTCGATACTACTCTGACTTTGGATTGATTCGATGGCCATCCTTATTTTTCTTGATTTTGGAGGAGTTTGTTTGAGGTGGGCAGTAGCTGCGGCTATGCGTTTCCACCAGTCCGGATAGCAATTGGTATATCTATCCTGGCATTGCCTAGTTGTGCCGTGTCACCTACCATAGCGAGCCTTATACGATTTTGGTTTTGTACCATACCTATGGAGTGCCCTCTGACGACACCCAGTACGGGGGAGATTACGGTACTGTATAAGACTATGGGAATATATTATGTGTTAAGGGCTATATGGATAACCCCTTAACGCTATTTAAAAGTAAGTTTATTTTAATATAGACACTATTATAATAGCGAAATTATTACTACATAGTAAATAGTTTAACGGATCCTTAGAGGATGGGCGGTCCCAAGCATCCTTTAAGTTACTTGCTCTATAATACAGTACACTTGAATTAGCTCACACTGTATAAGTATGTATGTCCTGACTCGAGTGTTTATGTTTTATTTTACACTCGGGTCAACCTGAGTTGCAGTCCAGTCTTCATTTCAGAGCTAGGACTTCTGTAGATCACCTTTCAAGCTGCTGGCAAACTTTCCTTTTAGGTCTTTATCTTAAATTATGTAATCAAGACTATTGGATATTGAGATTGGCTATGGTTGTTTCAAACCATTTTGGGTTTAAAGACTATGTAAAATTTTGTTTGTTTTGAGGCTATAGATAGTGGCTTCATGAACCACTAAGTTTTTTTTAAAATTCCGCTGCGAGTATTCTGATTTCTATGTCTGTTATTCTATGATTTGATTTCATTTGCTCCAAATTTATTTACAATCTATTGTTTTGAACTGTTCAAGTTTGACAAGTTTTAATTTATCGTCAAATTGAATGGTACAAATTAGTGGGTCATTACACAATGGAAAAAGTTTCAAGTCCTAATTTGATCGTATGGAGAAGATAGCTTTTTAAATCTAGTTATAAAATTGAATTTTCGATTTAATTTTCAGCGCGTTTACTTATTGTACGCTCAAAATTTTCGAAATTTCTGAAAAATTTCGCCAACGTCTCCTTTGCGCAGCTAGCTTGGTACAACTACAAAATGCCTCTTCGAGCTCCCAAATTTCAAAAGAAAACAAAAGCCTAGTGGCTCGATCAAAACCCAATCAAATTTCATACCGAAATTTAAACACATACCTTTTTGTCGAGCAATTCAAATTTATCTTTTGAAATCAAACCTCATTTTTCCTTTTTCTTCATAATACCTATATATCCTACATAGCAATAATATCCAATCACAACATTCCAAAAACATTTTATCGACTTCCTTACGAAATGTCAATATTTATTCCTTCGAATATTAACTTAGAATATATTTGTTGTATCAATTTCAAATCAAGAATTCATTATTCCTTTCTTAAGTTTAGTATAAGCATTTCATATGTTTCTTTATTTATTTTCCATTCACCACTTTAGTTTATATCTACTTCTATTCAAATTGGTTCTCCCATTTCTATCTGAATTCAATTTATCTTCAACTCTGTATATTTAATTTTATCTTCCATTTAACTGATTCATATCATTATTTTAAATTAGTTTCATTCACCAATTTATTTCAATTTCCAATTTTGAAATCGTTTTGTCGCTAAATAAAATTTTCCCCAAAAATTTTTCTAACTCCCAAAATTTCTGAATTTTTTTGGCAGAGTCTCCTTTGTACGGAGGAGCTTTTGCAATTTGACAAAAGATATAAATATATATACATCGACCCACATGGTCGGAAAAACCAAAAACAGTTCATATCCTATTTTTATTGCGTAGGCGTACCTTATTTAGCATTTATAGGCAAGCGGCTTATTATTTTAGCATTTTGCACGATCAAATCCATCCATACGGCTTCCCTGAACCTGTACTTACTCAATATAAATATGTAAGTACAAAATATATGCAATTTATTAACATTTCACTTATATTCAAATAACTAACACCTAGATTTCATGAGTAATGCATGTGATATACATTCATAAGTACATATGCAAGGTTTCGATACTAGTTTTAAATTGTTTGCATCCAAATTACAAGCCATTCCATTCAATTTATTTTTAAACGAAACAAACTCATATTCATTTCAATTGATGCCAAAATCAATTTATTAAACTGCTAATGATTCATATAATTTTGTTTACTTCCATTTACATCGAACGACTAATTTTCTAATGCAATTCGACAATATTAATATGAATAAATAATACTATAAGCTTTATAACCAATTTAAATTGATTCCAACTCAATTTACACTTAATCCATGCCATTTTAATTTATTCACAAACTTTCATTGCATTTCTTTCATATCCAAAAAGTTTGATTCCAAACCATTTGATTATACTCGACAACGAATATATTAAATAACTATCTCACAATTTACTTAAGTTATTTATTTTCTTCAAACTACTCCACCCAATAACTTAAGTTTATTTTATTCAACCAACTGCCCTTCAAATCTTTGATTTGATTTTCCTTGTGTCAAATCCCAACCATTTTATTAATTTATTCGATTAGTTTATTCTTTTATACATTTTTGAACTTTAATTCACATTAAAAATTCATTATTGAATTTATTAATAATAAGGTTATTCAATTTATGCTTGAATTGGATTTGTTTTCATCTCAAATCATTTTTATTTTGATCCAATTCCATACAACTTCAATTCATATTTAATTCACCTACAATTCTAAGTTGAAATTCTATTTATAACTTAAGCTTCATTTCCAAACTCAATTATCTATTCACAATTCAATTGTAAGTAAATACTTTCGAGTTCCATCTCCATATTTCATCAACTAATTTATTATCTAATTAGTTCTTCCCTGATTTAAATTCAATACTTGATTTTTAATCTCAGAATCTCTTCATTAAATTTCTTAAGATTAATTTATTTTATAATTCAAGTTTGGGTTTTCGTTTTCTTTACCAATTCATCAAAATTATTTATTTTGGGTCTTCTATCCCACCTTTCAATTTTATAAGTCACAACCTATTATTTTACACATTTCCATGCATTCTAGGCTTGAATATATTCATCTTTTATTTTTAACTCAAAATTTACACCTATTTATAGCCCAAGTATATTTTATTCTAAGGATTTTCAATTCTTTTATAAGTTATTATAAATTATTTATTCCAACTTATTTCTTATCCAACTTACTTCCATTTATTCAAGTAAGAATCTAATTCCATTTATTATCACCCATAACTCAATTGAATTTTACTCCAATTCAATTCTATTTAACTTAACCCCAGTTAAATCTTGTTACATACCATTCCTTTGAATTTTCGTTAAGCAAGGACTTAATTCCATTTAATATCATTACAATATCCAATTCCCAATTCAGTCACTTACAATTATAAATTCATTTATTCATTCTCTAATTCATTTCCAACCAACAAATTTATTTCCAAACATTAATTATTTTCAGCCCATTTGAACTAATTTCGGACTTATTTTTATACAATTTTAAATCAAACATCATCAAATATTCAGTTTGGTTTCAGTTGCATACCATATAAATCATTCAGTTACTTACTAATTTTAAATCTCAAAACTTTATTTTATTTAATCCAACTTGACTAATTTTTTTTCCATTTCACGTAATTTAACACAATTCAAATTTTAAATTCCAGTATTCAGTTTTCACTTTACTTACTTACAAAGTTGAATTTTATTTCAACAAATTCCAATTTCACAAGTTATCAAACTTTTTATATGCCATAAACATTCTTAGTTAAAATTCCAAAGTTTAAACAATCTTTCAACATTTCAAAATTCCCTTCGAAATAATCTATATCCAAAATTCCTTGCATTTTCCAAATCAACCAAATTTCTCCAACAAACATTAAAACAAAACATCCTGGTAGCGATCCCTCTTTTGGAAACTCAAAAATGAACACCGATGATGTCGCGATCATCATCAGAATTATTTTCCAACGACCGTAAAGAGTTCAATGCTTTTATCTCTTTAAAACATTTTAAATATTTTTAAATTTCAAATCTCTCTCTGATTAAAAAATATTTCTCAATATATATTATCTTCCCAACTTTTTTAGAATCATTTTCAAATTCAAAGGAACTTAAATTCCCAAATTTTCAAATTCCAAACTCTTTAAATTTATATTCACACATTACTTTGGAATTTTATCTTATTTTAATTATTAATCATGCTATAATTCACATTTAGTTTATATTTACAAATTTCATTTGTATACAAATTGGTTTCTTAGTTTTTAATTATGGTTTCAATTCCTTAATCAATTGTGAATCACATTTATAAATTCCATTTATTTATTAATTTATTCCTTAATCTATGGTTATTATTTTCAATTTCTTATTCAATTCTCATACAATAATGATAATAATTTAATATTATCATTCCTAACAACCAAACATCCTTATATACTATGATAATTTACGAAAATTCTTTTATGTACAAAAATAATTTTGGGTAAAATTATTTCATTTACCTATTTAAACAATATTGTGTCGGTTTATCTTGTTTAAGAGTCTAGAAATCCCTAACGATAATATGGCGTCCCATATATCGACCAAAATCCATAAACACTCAACCAATAAATCAACACAATATAAAAACAATTTTATATTCACTAACAAATGCGCATTCATATCTATTAATATCTCAAGCTCATTTTAGAGTACTTCGGACTCACTTAATGAGTAATATTCACCAGAGCCAAGGTTATCACCAACCTGGCTCTGATACCAAGTGTAACGACCCACAAATCTGTACCTCTTGAGTCGGCACTATTCTACATCAATCAACTCAAGATGTATGAAAAATACGAACCATTTAGGTTAAAGAAGAAGAGGTGGAGGAAGAAAATAGAAACAACATCAGAATCTAACCATCGCAGCGGAATAAAATATAATAGATAATAAATGATCTTTACACAAAAACAAATATATATATCTGTTATACATTACATTATCAGAGTCCATCAAATAGCATAACACACAATTGGCAGTAACTATAACCTGCCCTCATACAACTTAGTACATAGCTGAACAACACAGCGGAATAATAACCAAATATGGAAGTACATATCGCTATCCAGCTCGTCTCCTGAGCTCCACAACATCATATCCTGTATTCTATAATACTCAGTCTGACCCGAGCATTACAGTTAAATAACACACGATTCAGTCTAGAATACCAGCGTGAGAAAATCACACTCAAATTGATTATTAAAGTTTCAAAATCCTTTGAAAACAAAAGCATCTCGTAAGACCACGCCACAAATAAACATGTCGGATTTTTACCTTACAATAGCTAAAACATTTCTTATTAAAATCCTCTGATATTATAATCGGGTCTATATACAAATACTTATTAAAATAGCCGAAATTGTCACATTCATTAAATTCCAGCTACTAGCCACAGAGTGGGTAATACAAACAAAACTCGTAAAAGGCATGTAGGGAGAATGGATTTTCAACTAATGACTAGGCACTGGGGTACCACCTGTCACGGTACGTGGCCTAGATCACAGTACCGAAGAGCCTCCCTAACTCCCCTGCAACACAAGACTGGAACCATCCCTTACTGGAAAGTTCCGAGTAAGATCACCTCGTGGTTGGGATCAGCAACCGCCCACTAAGCCGAAATAAAAATGGACATCTAGACAGGGACGACCTTACCATGAAATGGGTGCTACCCACCTAGCCTTGCTACATAACCCCTGATTTTCAGTCATTCCCGGTTGATAAGGCTTGAGGCTAAGCGTTACCTTTTAGAACATATCCTTTAGAATGCCCATTGTCCACCTGACGATGTTCCGAAAGCATTCATCCATACAAGTCCGTCCCGGGTTCGAACGAAACCGAAGGCACTATTCCTACTACATCCATTTTGGAAATATCCTCAGGATTAGTAGCGACTAGCCCTTGCACTTCACTGCTCCATCTTCGACTCCGACCTTATTTTCCCACGAAACGTAAAAACGGGATCGAAGTGGTCTTGGAGAAATAAATCTCGATCCCGGTCTCTTCGAAACGATCAACGCATTTGGCCAATATTGATAGTCAGTTATTTAACTATCAATTAATATTCACAACATCCATCACACAATAAATAATTTCTCAAATTATTTATTAATTCCAAAAATATCTTCACAAGGTATATTTCCAATTTCAACCCTTTGAAAACAGTTTCAAACTATCTTCCTTTTACAGAATAAATTTCCCAAATATTTTTTATTTCCTCTGAGATCACCAAGCACAAAACTTAGATTCTTAAAATAATTTAAAAACACTTTATCATAGATTATCCTTTAAAACATTTAAATTCAAAATTATATTAATACTTATTTAAAATATATACTTTAAGAATATTTAAAATAAAACTACTTAATACTTAATTAAAATATATACTATAGGAATATTTGAAAATGAGGTTGCTTTATACAATATAAAACTAAATTTTCTTCTTTAAAACAAAATACAAAGTCACCTTTAAATAAGTATTACGATAATAGATTTGAAAAAAAAAAATTTACTTTAGAATTTAGATATTTAGAAATAATAAATTCCTAAAACATGCTTTTTAAAACAACATTAAAACTTTTTATCTTATATTTAAAAATTTACTTTGAACGTACTTGGCTATCCAAAGAAATATACTTCTCTTCACATTCTTCTTTAAATTTCCAATTTCAAACACTTGAATCAATTTTCAAATTGATTTCCAATTTACTCCCTTTTATTCCAAAATTCATTAATTTCAGATTTTATTCCTTAATTATGATTTAAAATACTTTTAACTGAAATACCAATTTAAGAGATCTCGAATTACTTCTTAATCCTTTTAAATAAATTTAAACTTTAAATTTTAAAACAATTCTTTATTCCTTTAAAATAATATTACGTAATTTTATAATTCATTAATTTCTGTTTATTAAAAAATCCCTTTTTCTTATCATACTCGAAGTTATTTATTTGTATTTTAATATCATTTCCATTTCTTTTCAATTCATTCTTAATTTATTCAAATTTTCTATAATTATTTCGCTTACAAATTTACTTCTTTATTTTCTTTCCAAAATCCAATTTATATATTTTTGGTAGCTCATTATACCCAAATATGTTCAATCAAACCATATCATTCAATATTCCAATATAATTCATCATAGAATATCAAATAATCACAACAGAGAATATTAAATAATTTTAAATAAATGTTGAGGAATCCAGTTGGATCCCTCCAACCCGTTTTTCCTACATCCACAGACGTTAGCACAACATAAATGCCAATTCCACTTCGAGGTGGAATATCGCGGTATATGGGATTAATATAAATCATCCGCTATTATGCGGCGCATACGGTCTCATCCGCTATATAATGTGGGAAATTAATCATTCAAAGATGTAATATATACTATAACATAGCACATCAATCAATTCAACCATTCAAACAATTATTTAAATTTAATCATTTAAATTTAAATTAAAATTCAGCTTAGTGAGATTAACTCACCTTATTCCGTTTGCAACCCATTTCCAAACCAGCTTGTTTAGTCACAATTCTTCACAATTAACCTTGTATAAACATTTTACATTTTATTAACATTTGAACTTATTGAACAATTTCATCTCTTTGATAATTTTACTTAGCTAATTACTTATTTAAATTACTTTTCCTTTAATAAAATATTCCTTTGGTAGCTAAAACAAATAAATGAGTTTTATTAACAAATTAATTACCATTAAATAAATAACTCAACTAATAATTTATTTAAACCAAGTTTTCTTTTACAATTCTTTTTAGTAACTAAATAAGTTAAATAAGTTTATTAATCGTCTAAATCACTAATATACATTATTAAGTAAACTTGTAGGTTTTATTTCTAAACTGCATATAAATATTTTTTTCTTGCTATAGATTTCATCCTATAATACATTCATTTAATTACCTAATTTACAAATAGAATATTAAAATACCTCACTACCGAAAAATCTGAATGCTCCATCCAATAATCGTCAATCCTCTCCACAACGCACCAGAACCCCCCCATCACGAGTTGCTCGATATCCACAAATCGCGACCCATCTCTGACACTCACGCCACTGCCGCACGCGTGCTTTGCGATGCTTCGCCCCTACTTCCCCGCCATTCGCACACCCCCAATTCACAAGCAACCTTTCCGCGTGTCGCCCCTCCTCAAGGCATCGCCTGAAACACGCTCAATCGCCACTTCATTATCTTGAACGAGACCAGATCTCGTCGAGTTTGGCCAAGCTTCCCAAGCTGGAGCTCGAGTTTCCCACTGTCACACTTCGATTCCCCCTTGATTTTGAACGAGACGGACCTATCTTCGAATGAGACATCGATTTGGGAAATCGATTCGGCAATTATCTTTTTCTATTTATTTATTTAGGGTTATCGATTTTCAAATGAAGGCTAAGAAGAGTGCTGGATTTTAATAGGAAGGGTTCGGCTTGGCTTTCAGAAGAAGGAAGATAAGGGAGTGTGTTTAGGAAAGAACTATAAAAATTTCTGATGTGAGAATGAAAGTCGGCTGATGTTGAAATATTTTGACCAGTAAAATAATAGGTTATATTATTTTTAAATTAAAATTAAAATTGTCTCGAATTTTGCAATTCAAAATTTTGATCTTCTATCGAGGCGTGCAGTTATGCGTTTATAACGTTAAACACCTATTCCGGACGCAATGGAAAATGTTTCGAGTCCTAATTCGATCGTATGGAGAAGATAGCATTTTAAATCTAGTTATAAAATTGAATTTTCGATTTAATCTTCAGCGCGTTTACTTATAGTACGCTCACTCAACAACTCCAAATGCTACGAAATTTGAAATCCGCTAATAGTACAATATTACGGATCCAATGGAACTGGTTATGTCGAATTCCGAGACTGTGCCTTGGAAGGCTATTTTTTTAAATTCAATTTAAACGATATAAATTTCAAAACTTAACAAACCATTTTTAAATTTGATTTCAACACTTCTATTCTCTTCAGTATTATCAATATAAATTTTACAAGCCTTCAAATTATTTTAAATAGGCTTAAAACTCCAGATTCAACATTTTATCCAACTTCAAATTATTTAATTCAAAAATTTAATTACCCAATTAAATAGTGATATTTGGAATTCAAGTTAAAAATTAACTTTTAAATATTTAAAATCAATTAAATATTCCAATTTTAAATGCCCGTAAATTCCGGGTCGTCACAACAAAAGAAAATCTTCAACCTATAAACAATATTATCTCATCATCTCAAGTACAAACTTGAAACCAGGTCTGTTTGCAAGCCTGTAAACGATTCAAAGATCAAGTAGAAAAAAAATTCAAACAAAAGCTTCATCAGCAATCAGATTGCAGATCAAAGATCATGTTCAAAATAAACTTTTCAGGTCCTCTGTCTTTATCCCTCAGGTGAGCAAACTATCTCCTCTGATATTTTGATTATGCGTGGTAAACACCTGATGCTTGTGAGAAATGAAGGATGTTTGTATGGGTATCATTTGATGTCTTTATGTATGCAAATGTCTATGAAAAAAAAAGTCAGTATATATTAACCTCTGTTACATCAACAGAATCAAGTGCAATTGAAAGTAAAAAATCATATCTTCTTGTCTAAATCAATTCGGGTTATAATTCCTGAAAAGAAAATGATAATATTAATGTTAAGTTATTTTTAGAAATGATCCCAAGTAAAAACATTTAGTAAATACTTTAAAAAAATAGAAATGACAGTAGAACTTTTATAATCAGGAAAATCAATGATCATGATTTTGCAATTTGACTTCGTAAGTTGATTAGTGCCAACAAATGATGATTTTTAAAAGTTAAATTGAGATTTTTAGATGAGTATTTGAGGTGGCATTTGCGAGTTGAACGGGGAATGGGTTCTCGCGATTTTCTGGTGATCGGCAAGCTTTCGAAGGTTGGGGTTTGGCATGGAGAGGCTGGAATGATCATAGATCATAGGAAAAATGCAAGCAAAATTATAAAATCATTATGGATGGAGATTTGGATTAAATTAGTGTTTAAACCCTTCGTTTGGTAAGTGGTAGTTTCGAGGTAATTTCGTCGTCGACATCGTGATTCCGACGATCGCACCTGGGGCAAAGCAAGCGTGTGTCTCTAACGAACATTTGGGTGAGTCGGCGGTGGTTCTGATGGTCGGAGGCGACGAGGAGGACAGGTTTTCCATCGTGTTTCCTATTGGTCGAGTTTTTACTCGATTTCGTTTCGATGTAGATGCATTCGATCTGGGTGTAGAGGTGTTTTCATGTGTGGTCGGGGGGTTGGTGAGCATCGCCGCGATGATCATCCAGGGTTTGTGACGTTGGTGAACGTGCACAGCGTGCACGTCGTGTCTGGGTTTTGAAGGCTCGGGTTTTGGCTCGATTCTTTTGTAGTTCGACTCAAAAAAGGTGGAACGCGTGTGGCCCGAAGTTTCACTCGTTAAAACTAAAGATTGGCTCTGGGTGGATTTTTAGTTTGAGCTCGTGAGTGTTATAAGGTTTTAATAGGATTAAAATTTAAGTCAAAAAAACAAAGTTTAGAAAAAAAATAGAAGTTTGCTCGGGATTTCGAAAATCTGGCTTGAGTTTATACTGGGTTAAATCCATAGTGAATGTTTAAAACAAGTTTTTAAATTTAAAATAAATCAAGTTAAATCCATTCTTGAAAATCTATCTCTTTATGTAATAAATGAATGTTTTTAAATAACTGATTTAAGAATTGTGTGATTTGTTTAACTTAATGTATGAAGTTAAATTCTTAAGTTATTTTAAATTTAATTTGAAATGTAATTAGGTGGTTAATTAAAAAGGTAAATGTGTATGTTAACCATTATTAAGTAATGGTTTACCTTAAGAGTTAAATATGGTTTAATGATTTGAAATTACTTAATATAAGGGTGAATAATTAATGGTTTTAAAACTTGATTAATCAAGTGTTTAAAGGTTAAACAATTTAAAGTATAATTAATTAATGTGATTTATTAATTAAGGTAATTAATTTGAGATTAATTAATAGATTAAAGGTTAATTAACTAATTAAAGTGATTAAGGGATGATTATTAATTAAGGATTGATTAATTAATTAATTAATTGAGGATATTTAATTAAATATTGATTAAATAATTAAAGATTAATTATTTAACGATTAAAGGTTAATTGATTTATTTATTAAGGTTGATTAATTAACAATAAAAGGTTAATTAATAAATGATTAAAGAGTAATTAATAAAAATGGTTTGTAATTAGTTAATGACTAATTAACTAGGATTAGAGATTTATTCATAAGTAATTAATCTGATTTAATTTAAATCAGATAATTAAATTGATTTTTACTTATAAATGTTTGAATTCTATTGGATGTTAAATTGTTTGTTATCTCTAGTATGCGATGTTTTGTGATATGAATTATTCTGATTTGAGCTATGATTAATGTAATTTATTCAGCTGTGATGTAATTCATTTATTTAGGATGAATGTAATTTATTATATGTGATATATATATATATATATATATATATATATATATCTGTGATCTGTGAATGAAAGATAAGCGTTATAGCTTATACCGCTTATCAAATATATTTTTGTGTTTGAATCTGTAATGATTGATGATGTTGCACTATTGTGTAAAACCCCTGGACTACACTATACACACACACACAAATATGGATCACACTTGGAAATCGGTTAAGTCACAGAAATTTGAATTAAATGTTTTAAAATGATTTTAAAGTTGAATTTTGAATTCAAATGATTTTTGGAAATGGAATTGAATTAACATGAAAAACTTTTGAAAAGATGTTTTAAAGATAAAAGTTATTTTGGATAACTTGATAAGGTTTTGAAATTTAAATAGTTTGATCTGAATTTGAATTCAATATTTGAAATTTAATTCCATGTTTGGAAATTATGGTTTGAAGAGTTATACAATTTATAAATGTGTTTTTAAACCATTTTGTAAGCATTGTTTCGGGTATTTGAATTTAACCCAAGTTTAATTTTGAAGGGCTTTAACTCGTGCAAATATTATTGGACTTTTCTAAAACGAAAACTCTATGTTTTCAAATAATAATAGCTTTCATATAAGAAAGGATTTCTAATTTGTGTTGAAAGATTTCAAGTTTGAAATGGAATTAAAATAGTTTGGGAAATTATGAATGAATCTTTGTGAAAGATTGTTAAGCTTCGTTTGGAATTAAAGAGGATTTAAATGGTGTGTCTTTTACATAAAAGATTGAAATGGGAATTGTTTTGAAAGTTATGAATGGATCTTTGGAAATTGTTTTGAAAGCTATAAATTGAGCCTGTGATTTAATAATTGGATGAGTTAATCCGATTTGAAAAGGAGAATTGTTTTGAAAGCTGTAAATGAATCTTTGTGAAATCTGGGTGAACTTTGTGAAGTAAATATTTTTATTTAAAAGATTTGAAATGGTAATTTTTTTAAAACCATTTGAAAAGAAAGTTCGAATAATAAGTTCTGACTTAACTGTGATCCCACATCCATATGTTTTTAAATATTGTGCTCATTATTCGGTTTAGCCGGGAGAGGACCTTGTGTCATATAACCCATTCCGAATAATGATACGACGTATATGGATTGCATTTGAAGACCGATGGTGAAGACCGAGTATTTTCGAAAGCGAAAGGATAACTCGTCGAATGTCTCTGCACCGGCTGATACTCGGTATAGAGATTCGATCACCCTTTGTGATGGGAAGTCCGAATGTGATTAGGAATTATTCGGATGTGCAAGGGCTGCTTTGTGAAGTGCCTTCGGTTCTGTTCGAACCCGGAACAGACTTGTAAGGATGTGTGTCTGACATTACACTTTGAGATGTTAAGCTGGTTTCTATCAAATATATTTCTGTTTGGTGGCGGAGATTTATTCTCTTAACTTAACACCCTTCTCTGAGACGTACGAGCTCAGAGGTTATGTAGTTGATGGTTACTAGTGATACATTCCCAATTTGGTAATGTGGCATATGAAGTGCTGCTGATCATTAGTTGATCAAAGCATGGCTTTTGTGAAAAGCGTAGCTTTGTGGACGTGACTTCATCGAGCCTCACAACCCGAAAATGGTCAAAACAGGAATGTTGCGGCAGAATTTTTAGGGGTTGCGCTCCTAGGGTATGTCCATTTCCTTCTGGATAAAAGGTGATATCAAGGTATGGAGCCCAGATATTTACCCTTTGTGGTTATGGCAAATTTATTACTTTGTGGTTGTGGGTATCGAGGCCTCAGATAAAGGTCGGTAACGACCGGGGGTGGCATACTTTTGTGTTAGTTACCTATGTTATAGTTTGGTTAAAGTGTGAGGTAGCATCGGCCTTGTGTAAGCAGAGATCCGGTTAGGTTCTCGGGGGGCATCCTTCCAGAGGCGTTACCATTTCGGTGAGGAAGTTCCTTAGCCTGACCATTTGTTGGAAATCCAATCAACCAATACACACCTTGTGCGGTTTTAGTTGTATAACCTGCCATTTAACTTGGTATCTATAGTAGGCATACGACGAAATGTTGTACACTGGCTAAGATCAATATTATATTTTCGAAAGGTTTTATGCACTATGCGCTAATAATAATATCAAATGGTTTTCGCGTATCAAGCATTTTTTACTGTCATAAGGAGAAATCTCCTCCAAATGTGCGCTTGCATTGTGTGTGTTGCGGGAGGCCTTATGGAAGTTTCATTTTCCGAAAAGCATTGCGGTTTTCAATGTTTTAAAATCTTTTATTGTTGTTTTATTCTTTGTTTGCTCATACCAGTCCCATGACTGACCTGAAGATTATTGTTCCCTTCCTAAACTCTAGGTGCCCACAATTTTTCACATGGGTAGTCTAGAGTTGGGATTTTCAGATAGTAGATATCGATTCAGTAGCTTTCAGCTTTCTCTTTGGATTTTTTTGGAGACTTTGGATATTGAAGTCTTTGGTTAGGACGACTGACCTTGCTTAGCATGGTACAACTTGATGGTGGTTCGAGTTATCTATGGAGGTTGCTGATATTGGTGTTTCTTCTGGAGTTTCAAGTTCTAGTTGTTTCCGCTGCTAGTTCATTGGTGTTTCCGCTGTAGCATTTCATTGTATCTCTGATATCGATCATTGTTGTATATTTGGATATTGTATCATTGGAGTTGTATATGATATTCATTTTTTTCTCCGTTGTGTTGTTATACTTAATGTGTTATAAGCTCCGGCGAACCAGATTCGACGTTTGGATCTGCGACATTCGAATACGAGTGACGTATTCAGTGCCGATTTTCGAAGGCCGAGTCTGGGTCGTTACAATAAATATGACAGAGAATTTCCAGAATCAATCAAAAACCCATATCTAGGGTTCGCCGTCGAAAATTGAGTGAAAAATCCCAACTCGGATCGATATACTATCTCAAAATTCTATGCTCGAATCTGGATCAAATTGTTATATGAATAGAATAATATATGTACATCCTACGTATTTACCTTCATCGATTATTAGCTAAATCAATTTTCTTTTGTTTCACATACGTTTTTATTTCTATTCACTTATTCACGATTGCTTCAATTTCTATTTGGATTATCACTTCAATTATAAATAGTTTGCACTCTGGCCAACTTGCATTTAGAAAATAGCTTGAAAAGTTTAAAATAGTTAAGTAGTTGTAAAATAGTTATTAGTTGTAGAATAGCTGTAGAATAGTTAAGTAACTATAAAATAGTTATAAAATAGTTAAATAGTTGTAGAATAGTTAGATAGTTGCAAAATAGTTGTTAAATAGTTATAAATAGTAGCTAGTTTCCAAAATAGTTGTAAAATAAGTATAAGATAGTTTGGGTTTGAAAAAAAACCTTGTATAGTAAATAGCTAGGAAAAATAGATTTAAAACAGTTTATATTAAAACAATTTATTTGAAAATAGTTTCGGAGTCAAACTGGTTCAATTTCCCTATCTCCACTTCCAATCAATTTCCCATCCCTTAAATTGATTCAATTCCAATTCAATTTGAATTTAATTTCAATTTCCATCTTTGAATTAATTCCAATTCCATTTGCAGTTTTTAAATTAACTCAATTTATACAAATTCGAGTTACTTTTCAAATGTTGATTTGATCCCTTAAATCAAATTAACCTTTACTTCTAAATTAACAACCTAAATCTTTAAACAATTTAATTTTGAGTAAAAATATTAATATTTATTTAAATTACATTTACTTAACTTATTTCATGGTCTAAGTGGGAGTTCAAAACCTTTTAAACAATTTAATCTTCGAAATCCAATTTATTAACCTTTTAACTTCTAAACTTAAAACCAATTCTTAACAATTCAAGTTTGCAAGCTTATTTTTACATTTAAATCTTAAGTTCAAAGTGATTTCATTTTCGTAAGTTCAATCTTTATCTTTAAAAATAAAAATCATTTAAATGGTTTCAAAATAAAGTTCAATTCTATTTAATTTCAGTAATGGATATATATTATCTCAATCCACTTCTTAGTTCATTTAAAACAATCCAATTCACAGTCTCATAGATTATTAATAACAACAGGATGATTGAAGGATATGTCATAGTAAATAAACATCCAACTTATCTAAAACATCCATCAATAGCATCCATTACCCATTTCTAGAACTCAGCCCATTTTGAGATCACACATAACTCCCTTTTCAGTTCAGCCCATTTGACTTCCCTAAATTAAATCTCAATTTCATCTTAAAACTTTCCCATTCAAGTTGTTCATTAAATTTATTTAACTACCCCTAAGTCAAATTCAATTCATTTAATTCAATCAACCTTACTCAATTTGAATTTTCCATTTCAAATTTTAAACTTCTTATCAATAACCTTTCTTACTTGTAAGTTCAAAAACTTATTTCTCTTTGGGTTATACCCTCAATTTAGGGAAATTCAAAATTCAACAATTAGTGTTTACTTTTAATCAACTTTTTATTATGTATATCCCACATATATCCCACATGTATACATATACATATTTATTTATCTGCACAACAAGTCATATTTCAAATTTTAAACTATTCTTGGTTTTTTTAATTCAAACAATTTCTTTTGAAAATTTCAAAACAACTCTTGTTTAAAAAAAGACTCTTTTATTCAAATACATTATTTATTATATCTTTAACACTTTGAAACAATTTCAAATTTTCTAGATTTTGATTTGAAACTTCACAATTTAAACCCTTTTTAATTTATAACTTATACTTATATAAATTTTTATTTCCTTAAACATTTCATTCTGCTTTATCATTATTTATTTAGAAAAATAAACATCTCTTTATTAAGATACAATGTCCAATTTATTATGTCTAGAAATCATACCATATATTCCATAATCATTTGCTGGAAAATCAAATTAAAGTAACTTATTTATTTCAAATACTTGGAGAACTCTTCAAAATTTCCAGTATTTAATTTCAGGTTTGAATCCAATTTCAGCTCAACTTATTTGTATAGTTAATACTTACCCAAATATCTATTCGGTGGTATATATATTACCCCATAATTCTTATTATTATATTTAATTTCAATAATCAATAACCAAATATATTAATATATATAATAATAAGAAAAATTATTGCTTTATATACCAAAATATAGGCTTATAAAAACTACTTTTAAAGCTGTTTTTAAAATCATTATATAAGAAAATAAAGTACGCCATCTTATATATATTACACTCAACTCATTCTAGGGTACTATTGACCCTATCTCTAATGAGTAACCCCATCAGAGCTAAGGTTCTCGCTTAACCTTCAACGCTGATACCAAATGTAACGACCCGAAATTTTCGACCTCGAAAATTCGACACTAATACGTTCACTATAGAAGTGCTGAGCAATCGAACGTCGGAAATTCTAGATTGTTAAGGTAAAGAAGAAAAAAGAGGTAGAAGAAGAAACAAAAAACAACAGCACATAATCTCACAATCATAGCGGATCAAAATAAAATATCAAATAACAGCATTTATACTAAGAAAAGGTGTAATTGTCAATTTACATACAATATATCAGAGCACAATCATTCATAAATAAACTGGACAGTTGTAACAACTTGTCCCTGATTACTATCAATACAATCTCATATACACAATGGAATATACTCCATACGTTCCTGCCTTCCAGCTCGCCTCTTGACCTCCAGAACGTCCTAACCTGAAAATCTGTAATACTCGGTCTGACCCAAGCATTACATTAAAGTAACGTCACGACCTGAATTTCACGTTCGAAAATTGACACCCGTACTTCACTTGTAGTCGAATGTCGTAGATTCAAGCGTTGAAATCCGATTCGTGCCGGAGCTTATAACACATTAAGACAACACAGCGGAAGGAAATGAATATATCATTGATATAAACTAGTGAATTACAACAATGATACAACAAGAATACCAATACAAATATCAAAGATAGATAAAAGCGGGAGACAAAGCAGCAGCAGCGGAAAACAATAACTCCAATAGAATCTTCAAAAGAATCTAACACCATCCTACAACTCCATCTCCAAAACTCCAAACCAAAGACAACTTGAACCAAAAGCTCGAACCACCATCATCGATGCATTAAGAAAGATCAGTCCGGAATGCAATTTCCAAGATCCAAGCGGCTACAAAGACCAAAGACTTCGAAGGCTATCCAATCTACACCTACTATTTGATGATCAGAAAATCCCAATTCTAGACTGCCCGTGTGAAAAGTTGTGGGCACCCAGAGTTTAGGAAGGGAACAATAAATTCCGGGTCAGTCATGCGACTGGTGTGAGCAAACGAAAACATTTTTATGTTTAAAAGCAAAAGAAAAGAGTTTAAAAGAAATCCACAATGCATTTTGGGAAATGAAACAACCATAAGCCCGCCCGCCGCACACACCTTGCAAACGCAGAATTGGAGGAGATTTCTCCTTATGATAATCAAACATGCTTGATACGCGAAAACCATTTTGATATTATTATTAGTGCATAGTGGAAAACATTTGCAAGTATAATATTAATCTTAGCCAACGTACACATTTTGAACTATGCTTACTATAGCTACCATCTAAACAGTGGGGCGCCACCATTACTAAATGGCAGGTTATACAACTAAAACCGTACAAGGCGTGAATTGAAGATTGGATTTCCAACAAATGGTCAGGCGAAGGAACGTCCTATTGCCACATGGGTACGCCTCTGGAGGGACGCCCTGAGAACCTACCCGGATCTCTGCCAACACAAGGTCGGGTTACCCCTGCCTGGAAGTAACACCTACAAGTATGCCATCCCCGGTCGTTTGCGACCTTTATCCTAGAGCTCTCAACCACAAAGCAATCACAAAGTAATAAATTTGCAGTGACCACATGAGTTAAGTACCTAAGCTCCATACCATGATATTGTTGAATCATATATTTTGATTCATGACAAAGCAGTGAATTAGACTATATGGATAAGCGAAAAAAGAAAAAGAATTATGCTGTTCAAACTCCAAAAGAGACAAGGCTATGAAGCTGCGTATAGTATTTTAATTTATTAAAGTTTTTAGTCTTAGAAATGTTAAAATCTATCCTCATGTAGTTAAGTTGTTTTAAAACTTTAAATTTTTTAAAATATGTGAAGACTGTGCTTTGACTGTCAGGTCAGTCGACTTACCGTATATAGCCAGTCGACTGAATATGTACAGGTGCACAGAACCTCTGTTTTTTTTGCACAACTTTGAAGATTCAGCTTACTGATCTTTTTGGGTCAGCTGACTGAATTCTTCCAACAGCTATTTTTCTGAATGGACACTTCCTTTTGCCAAGAGTTACGTTTTAATATGAAGAGATATGGATGCTTCCTTTGATCAAAACTCTTCGTGAATGGTTGCATCTCTTTATCTACTATATAAACACACAAAATCCACTTCACAAATCATCAATTTTCTGATTACTTTCTGACCTTACTTTCTACTATCTCTGTATTCTAAAAAGCAATCACAACTTTCATATATTGCTTGAATCTCTGAATTAATTAACTTATTCTTTGATTCAAAGCAATATTTTCCTTTCTAAATCTTTATACATACAAATATACTTGAGGAAAGGTTATAGGAAGGTTGTACTATCAAAGATAAATCAGTATTATTAAGAACACAAAGTGTCAAAGCAATTCTATTGAAACTGTTGAAGTCCTGTTCGGTTGTTCAGGCGGGTAAAGTCCTCTTTCGGTTGTTAGAGGCGGAAAAATCCTGTTCGGTTGTTCAGGTGTCGTATACCTATTCCTCTGGTTTAAGAGAGGGTTATTGTGAGAAATTCCAGAGGGAAGTTTAGGACTGGACATAGAACGGAAAGTTCGAACCAATACAAAAATTCCTCGTATGCTCATTTTTTATTTACTTTGCTATTATCATCTATTTCCATATTTAGATTTAATTATATTCCATATTACACGATCCTAAGTGATAGCTAGCCACACGGTAGCCAATTTCATTTGGTATCCGAGCAAGGTCATCCTGTAACACAGTTATTTGATAATTTGTCATTAGTTATTATGGAAAATAACAACATCACTAGCACTATCACTAACACTAGTTTTAT
The DNA here is from genome assembly GCA_030765085.1 of Allium cepa. Taxonomy (NCBI): domain Eukaryota; kingdom Viridiplantae; phylum Streptophyta; class Magnoliopsida; order Asparagales; family Amaryllidaceae; genus Allium; species Allium cepa. The sequence goes on from CM060939.1 coordinate 321,646,823, forward strand.
TGAAGGTCAATCTACTGTATGACTTCCACTATTCAATAGCATGAATTATAATTATTGGTCAACTAGAATGAGAATATATATGCAATCTAATGGTTTTGAAACTTGGAATACCGCTCAAAACGAATATACTACTCCAACAGAAGATTTTTCAACTTGGACTACTGCACAGAAAACTGATGCTACTACAAATGCAAAAGCAATGAATATGTTATTTTGTGCATTAGATAGAAATGAGTTTAATAGAGTTAGTATGTGTACAAATGCTTATGAGATATGGAGAACTCTAAAAATAACTCATGAAGGAACTAAAAAAGTCAAACAAAGCAAAATTTCAATGTTGAAAAATCAGTCTCAAAATTTCAAAATGAAATCAAATGAAAATATAAATGACATGTATTTTAGATTTCAAGATATATATCATTCACTATTGGCACTAGGAGAAAAATTCTCTGATTTTGATATAGTATCGAAAATCCTAGATTCTTTAATGGATGAATGGGAAAGAAAGATCCTAGCTATTGAAGGAGCAAACGATCTTTCGACTATGAAACTAAAAGAGTTGATAGGAAATCTAATGTCATATGAAGTAAATTTGCAAGCATAAGATAAGGAGAATCTAGCATTTCAAGCAGAACAAGATGACACTGACTCAGATGAAGAGGATATGGCATTTATTGCTAAGAATTTCAAAAAGTTTTTGAAATTCAAAAAGAATGACAAGGGAAAGAGTTACAAAAATAATTCTAGCAATAATAATAGCAATAAACCATCATCGTCTGTCGTGGAATGTTGTGAATGTCATAAGAAGGGTCATATGAAGAAAGATTTTCCAGAGAAACAGAAAAACAAATTCAAGAAGAAAAAATTCAAGAAGAAAGCATTTTCTATAACATGGGATGATTCGGATTCTTCGTCATCAGAAAGCGACAATGACAATGAAACAGAGCAAGCAAATGTATGCTTCTTGGCTGCAAATGATGATGTAAGTGAACTAAGTTTTGAAGATTTACTTGAACTTAATTCTGAACTAATAGATTTTGTAAAACAAAATAAGAAACATAATAAGGAGTTACAAGGAAAACTGAATAGATCTGAATTAGAAATTAGTATACTTAGAGATGAAAAGAAAATTCTCGAAGAAGAACTTGAAAAATCTCAAGAATCTAATTCTAATTTCGCCCCTCTACTTTCTATGATAACTCAGGAATTAGAAATTCAGAAAAATAAAAATGGTGTTTTATCAATTGAAATTAATGATTTAAAATCCAACACTAAAGTATTAGAATTAGAAAAATCTAGTCTTAAAACTAAGATAGAAGATATTAATAAAAATATTTCCAATTTTAATAAAGGACGAGAAAATCTTTCAATATAAAATTACCAGTCTACTTCAAATAAAATGGTATTAGGATATAAGAAAATTGAAAATCGAAAGAAATCTGAAAAATAAGTTTAAAAAGAAAATTAAGCAAGATTTAAAGAAAACAGTTTCTAAAAATATTAAAACTAATAAAATATGGATTCCTAAAACAAATAATAACTTGATTAGGAATAAACATATTAAAACATTTATGGAAGCTATTCATAAAAATAAGAATTATGTTTTTAAAGGGAATTCTGAACCTTCTTGGGTTTGGTTTCCTAAGATCTAACTCTTAGGACCCTAAAAGAAAAGTGGGTACCATCTTAATCTTTATTTTTTGCAGGTATCACTTAAAAAGAGAGAAAAATGGATTCTAGACAGTGGTTGCTCGAAACACATGACTGGTGATAAAGACATGTTAACAAACATAGTCTACTCAAATGGAGGATCTATCACTTTTGGAGATAATTCAGAAGGTTATGTCATCGGCAAAGGTGATGTGAGCAATAATGGTAGCTTTAACTCACCTCTCATTACTGATGTTCTATTAGTTAAAAATTTAAGACATAATTTATTGAGTATTAGTCAATTATGTGATAAAGGTTTTTATATATGTGTTTTTCAGAAAATAAATGTAATATTTTTGATAAAAATCAAAATTTAATTTTTGAAGACATAAGAGATAAAAATATTTATATTTTAAATATGAATATAAATCATAACACAAATATATGTTTAGTAGCTACAGAAAATGATTCTTGGCTATGGCACAAAAGATTTTGTCATATAAATATTAATACTATTAATAAATTAGCTAAAAATAAACTTGTTAAAGGACTACCTGATATGAAATTCAAAATTGATAATATCTGTGATGCATGTCAGTTAGGAAAATTAAAAAAATCTTCTTTTAAATCTAAGAAAATCATATCTACAACACAACCACTTAAACTATTACATATGGACCTTTTCGGACCTACTCAAGTTCAATCTATTAATCACAATAGATACGTGTTTGTTATTGTAGATGATTTTTCAAGATATACATGGACTATTTTTATGAAACATAAAAGTGCTACTTTTGAAAATTTTAATTTTTTTGTAAAAATAATTCAAAATATAAAGAATTTCAAAGTTAAAAGCATTAGAAATGATTATGGAGGTGAATTTGAAAATGCAGCTTTCGAACATTTTTTTAACAAGAAAGGAATTAATCATAATTTCTCCTTTCCTAGAACACCACAATAAAATGGAGTTGTAGTGAGGAAAAATAGAACATTACAAGAATGTACATGAACTCTATTAAATGGAAGCACTTAACCTAAGCATTTCTGGACAGAAGCTTTTGCAACTGCTTGCTATGTTTTGAATCGTGTTTCTATTCGATCATTAACAAAACATACTCCATATGAACTTTTAAACGGTAGGAAACCAAATATATCATATTTTAAAGTTTTTGGTTCAATATGTTTTATACTTAACATTAAAGATCGCTTAGCAAGTTTGATCCAAAATCTGATGAAGGAATATTCATAGGATATTCGAAAAGTAGTAAAGCTTATCGAGTTTTTAATACAAGAACTAAAGTTATCAAAGAAACTCTTCATGTTTCATTCGATGAAAATATCAAAACTTCTTCTAAAATTTCAAAGTTTGAAAATAATACAAATTTAATTCTAACAAATAATTCAGTAGAAGATGATATTATTCGTTAAAATAATA